>NW_015148999.1:1153950-1286736 GCF_001465965.1 Polistes dominula
GAGTAAAAAAAAAAAAAAGGTCATCCACTTGAAAAAGTTGGAACTTGGCCACTTTTTTCGACTTTTTCAAAATTCTGTCCGAGATTTGTCGGATTTCAAATTTTCCCGGGGCGTACGATAATTTTCTGCCGCGTACGATAATTTTGCGCCCCTGTGTCCATCAAACGAACTAAAGTCTCTGGGATCACTGGATCTGACAGCACTGCTATGATAGACTCATTTAATAAAAAATAATTTAAAGTTTGAACTTGTGTAAAACATGTTATAATAGTTTAATTATACATTAGTTGAATTTAAAATTCGTGATTTTTGCATTTACTTGATTATCATAATAGAAACGAGATTTTTAATGTACTTCGATTGTTGTTAAATAAAACATTTATATTTAATTGAAAAATCAGAAACGATAAATTTTAAAGGATTATGCCAAACAATCCTTGAATTAATTTTATGTTTAATATTAATCATATAATATGAATATTGTAACAAAGGACAATGAATTTTTCCCTGAACATTTTGTACTGTGTAATTTTTATGGTAACGATGAATGTTTCTGTTGGAATAATGACAAATTTGTCATGTTTTCATATAACCTAGAAACATCTACATCTTCGTTGCCAGTTTTGATTGCACCAGGACAGATAAAAAATATACAATGTTTCTCCAATAGAGTTTTCTTTACATGTTCACCACGTGGCGTGTATAAACTGTCAAGAGAAGGAAGATTCAGCGTATTAAGCAAAAGTGCTATAAGTATCGGTTCCATGTTTTTTGAAATACTCAAGTCTATGGATGATTGCTTGTATTTAGAAAATAAACAGGACAAATCGAGCAAATTGTTACTTCGTCTACCACCAACTTCGAAAGAGCTAGAAGAATTATGTACCTTTTCTTTGAATGCAAAAAATTCAGAAGATGACCTTAGAAACATATTACTGGATGGAAATAGCACCGTAGATAATTTATGTTTAATAGGTAATGGTAAAAAGTTGTTTACGTTAACCAAAGAAGTTATTCGTATAATTTATAACTGCGATAATAAAATAACAAATATTGTACCTATACAAAATGATGATAAGATTCATGGATTGATACTTATTACAAATACGGATGCCATTGTCCTCGTGTATCCAAAAAGAAATATGTTACGTTATAAAAAACTTTATTTAGGAGTAGATGTGAAAAGCCTTTGCGCAGGAATTTATTATCAGCATAAGGACAAAATATGGATTATTTACTCTAACGAATCCAAATTGTATTATATGACAATGACATTTTCTACAGAGATATATAGGAAAGTCAAAGTTGAAGATAAAAATTTTGTCTGCGTGCAATATTATACAAAAGATAAATTCTTAGGTCTTACTAATAAAAAAGAACTCCATGAATTATCCACAGATGTAATAGAAGATTTTCTAAATGAGGAAACTTCCAAAGATGATTTTATAGATCTTCACAAAGACATGTTAAAAGATACGAACTTATTCGTTGAACAAATTTATGAAAAATCGAAAGAATTAGAATCTTGCAATAAAGTATATGCTATTGAAAAAAATAAAATTAACAGGATAAATCTTTATGCTTGCAAGATGAAAGTACAAATGATTCCTAAAATGACAGTGTCTAGAATAGCAAAACAATTGTTCCTTAATGTTGATTTTCCACAAAATTTACCAAACAATGTTTATATCATATGTTTTTTAGTATCCAATTGTGAAACAATTTTCTCTATCAAAAAAATAGCGAATAATGAAACATCGATTGATTTACCTTTAGAAATAACAAAACTATTTAATTCTTTATATATCGGAATGGATTTAATAACAATGATAAACAAAGAGCAACCATGGTTTCTCATAAAGGATTTTTTAAAAGATCCGGAAAAGAAAAAGAATCTAAAAGAAAAGCAGATGAAGAAAGATAAGACAAATTTTATAAATTCTAAAATAAATCTTATAAGAAATTTGATAATGTCAAAAAACTTAACTATGAAGAAGTTATCAGAAATCAAAGAGAAGATACGAAAAGAAATATCTGAATTTAATTCGCAAATATAAGTAATATTGTCATAACATAAAATATGTTATATCATTGTTACAACATTTTTTGTAAAAAGTTTATAAAATTATTTATATAATTAACAACACAGTTATCACTTATTCATAAGAACACAAATAAACTTATTAAATATTTTAATTAATTTTCAATACAAAAAAATTGCTTAAATTTTTTCTGAACATGGCATTTCTATAATACTTCCCATGCTGCAACTGGAACTTTTTGGTTGTTTCAATGAATTTCTAAAACTATTGTGTATTTTTGGACCACCGAATCGATTTTGAACGGTATCCAATGATTTGACACTTTTCTTTGAACCATTAGCACTACGATCTTCTTGTTCGTCATTTTTATTAGAACGTCGTAGAATTTTGTTAACACATACTCTAAAGTTCTCTGAGAAAACACCATAAAGAATAGGATTGACCACAGTATTCAACTGAGCAGTAATAAGTGCCCATATGAAATGATGAGATCTCATAAAAAAGTCAGCTTGTTCTGGTGGCCTCTGTGCATCAATGAAAAGCAACAAAGCGATGATCGTTATCGGCAACCACATAACTAAAACGGCGACTACGTTTAATAGTAAAATTCGCATAACACGTATATGCTTGTGAAGACGTATTTCTTCGTGTTGCGACAGACTGCCAGTCCTACCGGTACGTTCTACAACCGACGTTGTTGATGATTTTCTTCCAACCCAAGGTATTAATGATCCTACCACCGATAATTCCGAGTCTCTTCTGTTTCCTTTATCGGCAGTTAAATCCTTAAAGATATTAAATTCATTAAATAATTAATCAAAGTGACTAAAAATTGACACTGTTAAAATTCATGCCAACCTGGGCAACACAGGGTACAGCCCATCTATCTCGGGTATTAAGGATTTTTTTCAATATTTGTTGATAGTAATAGACCAACAAGCTCATTGGTAAGAGACAAGTAAACGTGAGTGTTACTATGGTAAAAATAAGTGATATCTTCACCACTGATTTCTGTGGAAATACAAGAGTACATATTGTAACACCACCCGAGACTGCCTGTAACAGTTAAATGTAAATACAATAATTTTTCATATGAATAGAATAATGGAACTATAACGCGATTACATGTAATCCGATCAGACGCAATATCTACCCGTGGTTTAAACCAAATTGCAACAGGAAGAAAGACCAAAAAAGCGACGATCCACGTTGTTAAACAAATGAAAAGCACTCTTCGATTAGTCAGAATACTTCTATACGGTGCAACTGCCAAACACTTGTGTCTATCTATCGATATAACCGTAAGTGTCCATAAAAGTACAAAGCCACATACGTACTGAAATACGAAAAAATAAAGCTAAATTATTCATTAGGTTTAATTAAATAGTCAATATTATCAGTATTAGTTTAGTGTTGTTAAATATCGCTTAATGAAGTTAGCTTTCTAAACAGGAAACATTGCTTTCGCTATACAAACATTAGCGGCCGTGAAAGAGTATTTATAGTCACCCTTCTCGAACAGGTGCGACCTTGATCCGTAAGGGTAAGAGGTGTATCGTGTCGTAACAATATACCCCTTGTCTGCCAACTAAAAATATACTTCCACGTATAGTATAATTTCAACTTATTTAAATGTGATATTGTATGTTATTATTATCATTAAATATTACTGTAACACATTAAATATTTTGTATTCAGATCGTTAAAAAGATAAAACATTTGTATATATTTATATAAAAACTTGTTTGTTTAATAAAACCGATATTTTTACATTTATAGATAATTAAATTATTAAAAAAGAGAGAGTAGTTTTTTAAACAAAAAATAAAACGTTTATACCGAGCTATTATTTTTAATGATTCTAAAAAAAAAAACAAGTAAAACAAAGTTGTACGTTTTATAAGAGCATTGACTCTGCCGCTTCTTATAGCGTCACTATGGAGAGAGAGATTTGTGAAAAATGATAATAAGAGATAGAGACAAAAAAACGAAGGTGAATTACCTCGGAATATGGTAATAACGCGCAAACCACGTCACCAAGTTTCCAAGATTGCGTTAATCTGGTGTAAGCAACCACTGGGATACCAAGAGCAAACAATAGATCCGCTGCAGCCAAGTTCACCAAGCACAAGTTCGTGGGCGTTCTAATCTCCTTATACCTGAGCACACAAACGGCCATCCCGGCATTGACGATGATTGCTGAGATGAACGTAATGAGCAGAATTGTCACCTGAAAAAAGGAAAGAAAAAATTATAATTTTTCTTATCTTTTCTTTCATTCTTTTTGCATGTAAACAATATTATCTAAGATTTAGGGTCTTAAATCATAATATGAAGTTGCTTATGTTTTGCAATGTACTGGACTGTTATTTCTTTATTCTCTTTTCGACATTATCTTTCTTAGCGTTATCATTCTTCTCCACTTTCACATATGGTATATTTCGAGAACGTTTGATTTACACCGTAGAGTATTCGATTTAACAATAAGCTTGTTCGATAAAAGAGAAAAACTATCTTTGACCGGTTACCTTATATCTGAGCGAATCTAATATAAAAGCCATACAATTAGGAACGTTCCTGTATCGTTCATACCCATGCACACATAAACACATACACACTATGGATGCATCTTATAAACTCTTAATAAGGAGAATAAATAAAGAGAATATAAAGAGCAATCGGTCCTCGAAGCTTACATGCAGTTTTTTTATTTACGTAGGTCGAATAAATGTTAGCAAACATTTTTGCTAATATATACATTGTTCAATGCTATAGTTCAATCCTGTATCGTACCTCTACAGCAGCTGCTTCATCCCTTTCTCCGAACTGACTATAATAAGAAAAATGATATCTGCTGCCGTATTCGTTTTTCCCCCATCGGTAGGATGAATTTATGTTTGTCATTGTTTTTTTTTCTTTTTTTTTTCCTTCTCACTCGTCAAATCTTGACTTTTACTACATCTGCCATCTTTTTTATAGAACGATACACCCTCATAGCACCCAGACGAATTTTTCCATCTATTCTGGAGTAAGAAAATAGTAAGAGTAAATCGAAGAATATATTGGGAGAAATGATATTTATCAAGATACATATATATTTACTTGTCATTAATTAACAATCTATCAAGTTAATCGATTCGCGTTTGTTCTTCGAAGCTTATCAAATATTCAAGCTTTCGAGCAAGAATAGAAGAAGAAGAAGAAGGGTTCTCGATGAAAGGGTTTTTTTTTTCTTCTTCTTTTATTTTTTACATATTTTTTATTGGCCTTCGAGCTATTTTTAAAAGTAATTACTCTTAAATCCATGAGATGAAAGAACGACCTTCGAATTAAATATCTACGATAGAGTGAGAGAGAAAGAAAGAGGGAGAGAAAGAGAAACAAGATGTCATCAGGGTCACGGTTTATCTGAAGAAGGTATACCACACATCCTTCCAATTTACTACGCTTTCGTTCTAACTAAGCTAATTAAGTTATTATTAGATACTAACACGCGAAAAGATCTATGTTTGTCTTTACTTTTCTCAGACTTTACGACGTACTCTCTTTCTCTCTCTCTTTTTTCCTCCCTTTTTCTTCAAACAGTACTTATGCGAGCTTATATTTTGCTAACATTTATTTTATCTATCGGCATAGTATCTCGGCAAACAAAATTTAAATTTCAATTTTCACTTTATATAATAAATATGCAAATAGATATTTGTATAAGAAAGACGAATTTCTTGTTATATTAAATTGAAAAAATATACGTAAACACAATTTTTACTTTATACAGAATAATATAAAAGTCGCTTTTTTCCCAAAATAACTTTAAACAAATGAGTTATTTCTGCATTTGTATTGTATATATTAATTTCTTTGTATTTGTTTACAGAAATTATTCAAATGCATCAAATATATACTCAATACACAATTAATATCGTCTAATTATCGATTTACATATGGTAAAATAAAAGTTGATGATCGAAGTTTTGGAATAACTGTTCCATCAACTTTTGTAATCGATTTAAACTTTTTACACAATAATAAAAAGAAAAACATTTAACAACAATATCGTTGCCATAGTAAAATATAAAAAGCTATACTATATTATTAGCTGTTAACACTATCATTGTATAAACAAATTATTTGCACGAACGAATCTATGGGGAAATATATATATCAAGTTATACGTTCTTTTAATAATTTAACATAACAAGAAATTCGTATTCCGATATAAAAGCCTATTTTCCCTCTTTTTGAGCAAGGACAAAAGTTTGGCAATAATAAGAAAAAGATGACCGTTCAGTAATAAATCTGCAAAGGGGACCGGGGGCGCGATCTCATAAAAGCTTTTCTTAATATCCGATAGAAACAATTTTCCACGGAATCGAAGCGTCATTCTTCTTCGACAAATTGTCGTTTTCTTCTTCATGTTTATCTTTGTATTTTACGCACACCCACGCGCCTACACATTTATACCTATCCCTGTTTATCTTACCGCAAACGACTAACTAGACATTTAAATCGGTAAACGTTGCTCCAAAGATTTATTACTGGTTTGAAAATTCGCATGTTTCGCTCATCGTTGATTTTTGGTTTTCTTTAACCACACACATCATCAAATTTAAGATCTTCTTCACCTATTATTCGCATAGTCTTTGATAAATATACTAATCTTACGTTCCTCATACTTTCATGCATATACCTAAGAAATATTATAATTAATAAGCCTTATTAAGTTTTAAGCCTTTCAAATTAAAATAAGCAAATAAAAAAACAAGTAAAAGAAAAGAAATAAGCTCCGGCGAAATTGGGGTTACGCGAGAAAAGATTTTCATATTGTTTAGTCCCTAATCTCTATACAAATATGATCGCTATTTTATTGAAGTACGGAGAATGGAAATACAAGGTGGTTGACTCTAAGGCTTAGAATTAATAAAACGCCTCCGCTTTTAATTAAATTTAATAAAGACATTTCCTTTGTTGAATTTCAAAGTATATATATATGTATATATATAAGTTGTTATTTAATAATCTCAAGTGTAAGGAAATTTAATTGAAATAATAATTACATTAGTCAACAAATTTTAACTTTTTTCCTGTAAATGGTATGAAATATAGCAATTTTTCCCAATTTTGGCGCTTTGATTGTAAAATGTAAAAGAAATCTAAAAATGAAACTTTGACCAGTAAAAATAACTCAATATTATTAATAAAAACGACTAGACACGTAAGTCTTAATGTATTTGAGTGGAAAAAACAATTGAATGTTTCGTTAACCCTTTCGCTACGGTGGGCCTCGCCGCGAAGTACCTCGTCTAGAACGGAGCGCCGTACCGAAAGTGGGAACATTAAGCGCGCGCAGTCTTTAGCATTCGGAGCCTWTTGTCTCAAAAACGACTTTGTGACATTACTTTTAGAACCAAAATGATTTTTGTTCATAATTATGTGACTATAGTCTATGACTATAGTCACCCGTCGCGTATAGGTGGCATCGTGTGACGGGTGACTATAGTCACCCGTCGTGTGCGGGTGTCGTTTTGTGGCGGGTGACTATAGTCACCCGTAGTAGTGAAAGGGTTAAATGTCGAGGAAAATAAAATGACTCTATCGAGTAATAATTAAACGTCCATTAAAGAAAAGTAGGAACAATTATACTTAATACAAATTAACAATAATTTATCGACGCCTATGATATTTGCTTATATCATTATTGTGTGATAAGTGATTACGATTTTCTCTATCTCTGTATATATGTTTTCACATTAATACTGCAAATATATACTTTAGTTTATTAGCATAATGTTTATACAGATCTTATCTAAACATTTAATATCAGCTAGGTACATAATTGTAGTTAATTAATTCTACGTAATTTTAGGAAACTAAAGAGAGAGAGAGAAAGAAATAATTCTTTTAAAAGAGAATAATTTTTCTTCTTGTTATAATTTACTTTTTCAATTTATTTTTACCACAAGTCTTTATGGATCATTCAATGAACGTACATTGATCATAAGTCCTCCCTTATCTTTTAATGTGAATAGACTGAAAAAGTATCGACTTATGTAATTGATAAAAGTTTAAGATGTGTGTACATGTGTTTGTTACACACACATAGACATATCTAGGCTGCTCCTTCATATATTTGTGCAGCACGCGAAGTAATTAATCACTTAATAAACGAGTCACATGTTCCACCCGCCATTTTCTTTTTTTCTACCAAAGCGGGCTTTGAAAAATTGACCCTCATACGAGGGCAAGAGATATCTACTTTTGGATATTAGAAAGGGTCTCTCTTTCTAGTTTTCCTTTTTATTTATAGTTTTATTTCAACTATTTCTCTACTCCTTAAGATGAATTATGTTAATATAACAAAATTTAACACTTTTTGTTAAATAAATTAGATTTTTAGAAAGACATTACAAACGAGCTTTGAACTATCGTTAATTTTATAAATTTAATAATTTTATAATAAAATTATTAAAATCATTGACCGACCTTTCCTGTTTTGAAATAAATATACTATGCAGTTTTAAGAAAAAAAATATTTTATTATAATTTCCTTACTACGTTTTGTATAAGAACATTTTTTCTGAGGACGTTAAATAAATGTAACATTGATTTTTCAATACTAAGATATAAAAAATAGTATTCTTAGTTTGATAAGAAGATTTGTTAACGTAATTAAGTTTTATAAAAATACCAATGATTGTTCATTTGTGGCGTATTTTGATCTGCGAGTTAATAAATGACTTTATTGCAATTCAACATATTCTGATGTTGCTTTCACGATTTATGTATGTACGTACACGTTTCGTCTTCGTTCCTCCTTTAATAAACGAAAATAGATATCGCGTTGAACTTGAGAAATCTTGTCTTTCAACTATAATCATTATTCTTTTAGAAGTTCTACATTTATCATTTAAATTTATATGAATGGGTATAATAAATTGTACCTTATGATCTTTAAGACTCGGTAATGTACCTAATTTAACAAATTTATGTTAAGATAGTTATCATTTATAAAAAAAACATTTATCTTTCAAATAAAATATATTTTTTTGACACCGCATCATCACTATTATCTAAATATTAATATTTTTTTCAAATTTGATAATGCGACACTTTCAGATATTACGAACATTTGAAATTTCGCGCCAACATTTAAAAATTCAAATGCCGATCGTACTTTGTTGAACGGATGATTACTGAACTTTACATTTTATTTATTTGATTTTAATGAAATCATTAATATCGATAATATGAAAATATAAATAACACGATAACCGAAAGATTGAATGAACGTTAGAAGTGTCTCGAACGAACGCTTTTTACTGACTGGTCAACTTCGAGCAACCATCGTTCGTAGGTAGAGCTTATACTTTGAATAAAAGCTCTCTCTCTCTCTCTCTCTCTCTCTCTCTCTATAAAATATCCCGCGCAAGTCACCGTTGTACCTTGAAGTTAGCAATATCAAATGTCATTGGACTCCTTTTAAACAATAATAATAATAACAATAATCTATATAATCGATTATCGTTATTTAAATAAAAAGAAATTTTACTTAAAAAATACCACGTAAATTTGAATACAACAAATCTAAACAGTTCGCGCGAACTTTCAATGATCACTCTTTACTCATATACATTGTTGAATAATAATCAATTAGATGGTAGAATAGAAATTGTTATTTTTTATTTTTATATTACAGACCGAATAATAAATTGTTTCATTCTTTTGCTTATTTTTTTTTCTTTCGCTTTAAATTTAAACTTTAAGAGTTATATTTCTACTGAATTGCAACAATACGATATTTTTCAAAAAAAACATGCATAATAAGTACTATCTGTCATTACATTTCGAATACTATATTATTTTAATGATTATCGTATCAACTATGGAAGATCACAAATCTATTTTTGCCTATACTGATTTATACAGATCGCATTGTTTGTCATTGTAGCTTTTATACATACATACATACATACATACATACATACATACGTACATACGTACATATATAAAAGAGAGAAAGAGAGAGAGAGAGAGAGAGAGAGAAAGAGAGAGAGAGAGAGAGAAAGAGAGAGAGAGAGAAAAAGAGAGAGTCAAATCCGGCTTCTTATTTTTATGTAAATAGTATGTAATACTTTTGCGACATGATTACGCTTAACTAAAGCTCATTACATTGTAATAAAGTGCTACATAAAATGTATTTTAAAAATAACGGACACACATATATATATATTACATATACATATATATAAACAATATATATACAATGAACATACAATAGATAGTACAGAAAACTGAGTAAAAGATCATGATATAATCTCGTAAAAATATATAAAATCTTAATAGGTTTAACATCTCATCGTAAACACACTTTTTATATGACTATATATGATTTATTTAAAGTATGTTTTAGTAAGCGCACAATTGGAAAAAATAATGCGATTGCTAAAACATTTGACAATTGTGGGTTTATAATTATATTTCTAGTCATGTTGGGTGTGCACTGAAACTCTTTGAAGCTCTAAGAAAATTTATATGTACAGTCCTATTCATATATTAACGGTAATATAATATATATTTACTGCTAAAATAGCACCTTATGCATATTCCATCCCCCTCCCACCTTCTCAGACATACCGAGTTATCCTATTTATAAATTCCAACAAGAAGAATACATTTTTATCATCATTATTATTATATGCAAGAATTTTAATCATTTGAATCCTAAGCAGCGCAATCGTGTTTTTTAGATTTCTTGTTGAAAAATGTCACTTTATTAAAGTGAAATGTGAAATTAATACCTTGTCTACCCGCTTGACGTTTATTGAAACAATTTTTCTAAAGATGCAACTGAAGGACTTAAACAGTAATGTAATACTATATATGTATTTTTATCGTGCTTCAAAGAGTTATACACGTGATATTATTTTTTGTCAATATGCACACATTTCTCGACTTTTGTATTTTTACAATATTAAACATAGCGTACACGATTACAGAAAATATTTTGTAATTTTAAAAACAGAATTAATTTAAAAATAACTATTGTGTGACAAGCCAAAATGATATTTCAGTTTAAAGATCGTAATAAAGTAATTGTTACCGTCGTTGTTTTTATAATATTTCATTTTAAATGAATAAAACTATTTTTATTACATTAATATATCTATAAGATACATTTAAAAATCTATGTATAAAACCATTCACAAGTTGATATTAATTTATCATATTGATAATAAATTAAGAATTTGATTGTGATCTTTGACATATATATATATATATATATTCTGAAAATATATTTCAGAATTTGAATAAAATATAAGTAAATTTAAAAAATATTTCTCTCCCTATTTCGCATAATAAGTACAACTATATTTATTAAAAACGAAGAAAAAAAAACAAATAATAATAAGTATAAATAATAAAATAATATGATTTAAATTATGTTGCAAACATTCGTTCAATATTTCATAAATTGACAACATGAATAATTATTTAAATCCTCCTTTCTTCTCTTCGCCTACATAGGACTATAATAAATAAGTACTTTAGTTTATATTCAGTGTGACAATTATAATCAAAAATAGATAATATATATATATATACCCACAACCCGCGATATCAATTATTTTTATTTCATTTGAAACGAAGAAAAGAAAATCATTAAACATTTGTAACAATAAGAACTATAATATATTAAAGATATGGCAGTTACTACATGATAATATTATTTCAAAAAATTTAAAACAAATAGCAAAAACAAAATAAATTTGAAAAATCAAATATAGAATTTTTGTTTTTATTTTAATAATTGAGAGATATGTTCAAAAATTGCCCTCGTTATTTAATTCGGAGTTAATTTAATCCGAGTCCTAGATATTTTCTCTCTATATTGAAATATACATTATAGAAGTGAAGAAATATATTTTTTTTAGTTAAATATTATTTCTATTATAATTGTACGTTGTGTGTGTATGTGTATATAAAGATTTATTTAAATAGGATTATATTCATACTATTCCATTTCCTCAATTAATTTGTAATACGTCAAAATATCTCAAGCGTACAATAACTTCATTGATCAATGAAATCTTGCAAAGAACTCGCTACCATATTTATTTTTTAATCGTAATATTTCGTAAATATTTTAAATACGTTTTTTCTTTTTTTTTTGTTTGTATACACGTAAAATACAACACAATGTTTATAATTTTTTTCTAAATGTTTAATTACATTTGATATATATATATATATATATATATATTGTGCGAAAGTACAAGTAAATGTTTGAGGATTAAAAAAAAAAAAAGAAAAAAAAGTGAAATATAAAATAAAGCAAAAGATATATTATTTATCGAATGATTACTAAAAATATTCCTTTAGGGCAACGTATGGTCTAGTAAAGCTGTTTAAACAACGGGTTTTATATTTAACACCAGATATTTTTAAGGCACGGAATAAAAATACGATTACATTAATTATTTATCAAATATATCCTTTTTATCGTTAATTATTTCTTCTTAGGGCATCTATCACTCAACGTACAAAATATTTAATAAGGATATATAATTTTATTAAAAAGAAAAAAGATAATTTTAAAAGACCGTTGTACCAAGAAATGTACTCAATAATTTCATCAATCATATATACCTACCAATTTATTACTTTGTACTGTTCTTTCTTCTCCCCCCTTTAATATTCACCTTTTTGATCGTACAACGGTTTTTGTTTTCTTTTTCTTTGATAACAATGTTATTTAAACTTATCCACAAATAAATTTTCAATAATAATAATAATAATAATAATAATAATAATATTATTTCAATTAACATTAATTCACTGTTTTTTTTTCACTAGATCAGCAAAAAAAACTGTACCCACGATTATATTGCTTTTTATATTGATAATCATTGTCAACACTTGCAAAAGGGGACAAAAAAAATTTACATGTACTTGTTAAAAAAAAATACATTTTCTCTTACTATGTTTGCATTAAGTAAAGGGAAGTGCTTGCAGAAAAACTTCTTTTATTAGAAAATTTTAAAAGGAGCTTTTCTTTTAGTATTGAATTATTTTTTTCATAAAACCTATAGATGATATATATATATATATCATGTATATGTGTGTATATATTATATATATCTTTGTGTTTACTAGATAAATAATATAAATAAATAGATTAAAAAATCTTTTATAAAATAAAAACAATCTTAAATTGAACCCCTAGAGCTCGTAGATAAACTTAATTAGATTCTATGAAAAAAAGAAAAAAAAAAGAAAATACAAAAAATATAAACGACTATGTTCTTCGCTCAAAAGTATTCAATATTGTATCTAAATGCTAATATAAAGTATATAAATGAGGTATTCGTAACACAGAATTCAATCGCGCTATTTATATTTAGAGAACTTTCTTTACTATTCTTTCTAATTAAAATATAAAGTAACCTACGAGCACTTATTTGCTGAATGGGTCAATGAGTTGTCACTTCTATTTATATACATATTCAGCCTTTACTAAACACTTTTTTATAAGTACTTAATTGCTTGATGAAAAAGAATACACGATGAAACGTGTGAGACTAATTCGAAATATTTGTCCACTATGCGATAAATGCTATTAAACTGGTTATTATATGTGATGCACGTATGATAGTTCATGACACGAGCTATTCGATAAATAATGTTCAATGAATAAGTATATATATATATATATATATATATATATATTATACACATATATATGTGTATATATGAACGTTTTTGGCAACTTCCCCTGAGCAAAATAGATATTTCTTATTTCTTTTCATTTCTTTTCTGTTGCTGTTGTTTTCGAAGAATTGGGTACAGCTTCTAAACCAATCGTGATTATATAAAATGCATATAAGAATCTCACAATTAGATTAGTATCGTTTACATTAGATATTTAAATAATTTGTTAAGTACCTAATGCCAAAACATTTTTATATGTCATAGGCGTATGTTCTGCCCTTCGTTACTTGGTATATTTAGTACTATTCCAACTGCCGACATTATCGCATATAGTCGGCCATTCTGTAAGCGTTAAGAACGATCTTGTTTAACTAGTAAAGTTGTTCTTTCCTCGTCGTCCAATGATTTCTTCCCGGACAAAAGTCGGATTGCTTCTGACTGACTTATATGCACGTCAGAATCTAAACTCAGTTTACCTACTCCTGCTGTTGCGACTGCATTTTGTGCCTGAAAAAAAAAATAAATTAATACGTCAAAGTTTCCTATACAAGAGAACGAAAAACGAGAAAACTAAAAATAAAAAATGATGCTAACTAAAATTTGAACATACTTTCATAGGTGAATTTTTTAATTTTCCATTATGATCACTGTGTGATGAAACGAATTTAGAATTTGTGACTGGACTTGCGCTAACCGGAAGAGGAGATGTCGGAGCCGTTGAACTACGAATTGGTGATTGATTTTTAACATCTTTTTCCTTGCTCGTTTCGTTTTCTTTGTCCTTTGGTAAAACTGGTGATTCTGGTACGCTACGATCATCCTCATCCAAGGAATGTAACAACTAAAATGAAAATATTACCTTGTATACTCTCCCTAATAATGATACTAATTGATGAATATGAATTATCTTGGAAACATCTATATCCTACATACTTTCTCTACTTCATCATCAAATTGCTCATGAGTAGGTAAAGGATCTTTTTGGCTTCTTTCTAAAAGAGTAGCACGCTTAGCAGCAAGATATAAAGATCTTCTAACTTTGACATAAAATACTTCTGTTACCGCTCGAACAGTATAATCTGGTACAAAGGTGTAACGTAACATAGAATCTAAATTAATCGATTGAATACTTCCAAGATTTTGAGGATTTCCAGTAGTGGGAGATTCAGCTAGAAAATAATAAATATAATGTAAATAACATTAACGTAGACATACATAATTAAGTGAACGAATATACATTTACGTTTTACCTATTCCTATATTCGTAGTAAGCGCTTGAGATCCGAAGTACGTAAACGGGCCACTTTCGAACATCAAATTTTCCTTGCCGACTGTAACTTCTACTCGACCTTCTAATATCAATACAAAATAGTCAACCGCTTTTCCTTGCTGATAAATAATCGTAGTAGGATCATTTCGTGCTTTTTCACGGGTCTTTACTTTGATGTGATAAATGATATCTTGTTTAAGTAAACGACGTAGAATAACTTCAGATATTGTATCAGGCTTAAAAGCATCTACAGCTGTGAATCATATGTTATGCTCAGATATATGCTAAATGCTTTATAATAATGTCTATGCTAATCTCAAGGTAACACTTCTTCCTACTTGTGGATAAATATTGGAACATAGCCAGAGTTAATTGAGGTGATATATGAATACGCTGATTTTCTTTCTTCTCTGCGAACACGGTAAAGTCCTGCATTTTTGGCCGAGCTTGTCTTTTACGTTTACTTCTATTGTCAGCTGTAAACAAAATATGTATAAATGTTATATTAATAAATGTAATATATAAATGTAATTGTTTTAATTATATTTAACTTACTAAATACATCTGTCTCATCTATAATTTCTGCTTGAATTAATTCCTCTATAACATCTTCTAATGTAACCAAACCTATCACTTCATAGAAAGGATCTCCTTCACCCTTATTATTAACTGTTTGAACAAATGCCATGTGACCTTTATGTCCTATGAAAATGAATAAAAAATTTTTATTATTAAATTTCATAAACAAAATTATTTAAATAGAATTATTTTTATAAAGTATGTATACCTTCTTTAAATTGTTTAAACATTATATCTAATGTAACATCTTCAAAAACGAAGTTGCATGGATTTTGATAGAACTGACAGAGCGTTTTAAGTGGCATGTTATCATCGGGATCAACGAATGCAAGATCTTTAATATACAACATCGTAACAATATTAGTTCTAGTTCCCTCATATACTGGTATTCGTGAATAACCTGCAAATAAGAATAAAATTAATAAATTACTTAATTACATACTAAGATCACTTGCTTAATTCATAAAAATGTTTGACAGATAAGTTACATAATGAATATTAAATTGATTCTCAATAAATCCATATCTCGATAAAATATTATATCTTATCAATTTTATATTCCATTTTAATTTGTGGAATATGTTAAAATAATACGATAAAAAATAGTGATAAAAAATAGTATCGTATTTGTAAGATACAATGCATATCATTTGAATCGTTGTACACTATTATAAATGCGATAAGATATTAAATGATTAGATTTAAAATAGAAAATTATAAAAATAATATTATATACCTGATTTCATTATTTCAGATACAGTTTCAAAATCTAAAACTGCATTATAATTTAGCATGTAGACATCTTCGATTCTTGTCATGACATCTGCGACAGTCTTTTTCCGTAATTCTAATGCTCCAGCTATGATGTTAACTTCATCTTTTTCTAGATCGTTATATCCCGTTGTAACCTGTTATTTATATTGAAACTTTGTTACTGATCAAAGATATCATAAAGAAATAAATAAATAAATACTCACCTTAACAAGTTCTTTCAATCTTTCCCGGTTATAAACATTGCCAATTTCTTCGCCCAGAAAAACATCCAAAATTTTACTAATCGGATAACTTAATGGAAATGTTATTAACATAGTCAATTTTGTAATATAAATTGTTTTAGCGCCAACGCATAGGCCATGCCTGCTACAAATAGCCTGTAAAGAAGAACATTCAATATTTCCTTTGTAAATATGATATTATAATAGCTATATTAACACTTAGCCGACCACGCGCGCCGCAGCGAACTGTACGGTTTCCACCACGCTCGAGCAACCAAAACTACGCTGTCCATCACGCATTTTTCGCAAGTGACTAGTACTGATATGCGGTATTTGAAATCAAAGTAGTTTAAAAATTATTTAAGTGTCAATTATATCTTGGAGTAATAATTGTATTTAACGATTTCACATATTGTTTATACAAAACATGAAATTAAAAGTATATAACAATTATTTTTTGTAGTTGTTCAAAAAGTATGGATAATAGAGTTTGAAAATTATGAACATTAAAGATGACTTATTTTCACGTTTATTTCTCCACATTTTTAACAGTATTTTTTTATACCCTACACTTTATTTTTTAAATTTATAACTATTAAACCATTAAATTGATGGATTTTATTATATACTGTGTTTTATAAAGAAAAAAAAAAATATATATATATATATAACAATTCGAGATCAAGCAAACAACTCCGAAGAAACTATATAGATAAATAAACGGAAAAAAAAACGCGTTGCTAAGGTCAATATGGGAGATCTTCCCGAGTGGTCGGCTAAGTGTTAAATATTAAGAACTACATACTTGGGGCGAAATTTCACCAAAGATAACAATAGCAAGCGTCGAACAAATTACTGCTACTAGTCCAGACGTTAAATCATCTAACAGAATAGTAAACAATGAATTAACGAGGACATTTGAAAATAAAATTGAACAGAGCAAGTAGTTTCCATGATTTCTCACTGGTTGTATTGTCCTTGCATATTGTTTTTCCTAAAAAGAAATAATATATATATATATATATATATATATAAGATAACATTATTTTTTAACAATAAAAAATTAAAAATTCTGTAAAATAAATAAATTTATATCTATGCAACATACTTTTTCTGTACCAGTGTTGCAAAGTATTTTTAGTTCAGTTCTATCCATTGCCATCAAACCCAAGTTAAGGCCAGAGAATAAAGCAGAAAAGCTGAGACACAGGAGAATGATCATAATAGTAAGCCAAAGAGGTAACATTTTCTCATATGTACGAATCTGAAATATATTGACTGTAAATAGTTAATATTACATATATCTTAGTAATATCAAAATAGTTGCAGACTTAAACAAAATAAAACTAGGACACTCACTGTAATCCATGATGCTATGCCTTGATGTCGAAAAGGCACATAATCATTTGGAGCATCTTCATATACAGGTGGTTTAGTGCAAATAAAAAATGGAGATCCAAGTGGTAGAACTACATCAATGGTTGCTGTATTTTTCTGTACATTTTTCACCTATGAGAAATGAAATAAACAATTGATTATTTTTACTGTCCGCTCAAAAATTTTACATTTATACGAATACATGCGTAGAGCTTTTTATATATTTCTTTTGTTTTCATGCATTCAAATTATACAATTAATTCTATAAAATAGGCTTTGAAATTAAAAATGCTGATATGTAAATAATAATATTTTCTCTTACTTGAAACTCATTGCTCTTTATTTTGTCACAAATAGAATCCCTCTCTTGTGGCATATCCGTAAATGTGATTAAAGTACCTTCTTTAATTCCAGTTCCAAATAATCGTATTACTGCTTTTCCACCAGCCAAAATCTCTGGAATACCTTCTTCGGTGTAGCTAGGGTCCTTGTCGGCTATCTCTATTCTCAGCCCTTCGATGAAAATCTTAGAATGATCTTGTGTTGATGGTACATAATCATTTTCACCAATGTTAGATATATGCGAGTCGGCACGGCGTGTACGAAAAGATTTTCTGAGAAAAAAATATTTGATTGCTATAGAAGTTTACAAATGATCGTCTAACAATTACAAACCCAAACATATATTTCTTAATCATTTTTGCTTTCCTGTTTATTTTCGAATTAAAATAATTGTATTAAGTTGAACATCGATAGATGAATTAAAGTAGAGGGACAAATGTGCCATATTTACACAAAAGATAAAATAAAGTCTTCAATTCTTAATAAACAGCATTGTAAGATACAGAAGTACAACAATGACCTAGTTAGGAAGAGATCAGTATTTTTCTTTACGGAGACAAATTAATTAAACATTGGTTGTGAAATACAAATTTATTTAAAATAAAATAAGTTTTTTATTGAGACTCAAACTTTTTCACAAATAAACTTCAATTTAACATTTTAATTACAATTAAAATATATTTGTATAACATTCATAAAGTATTTATCAATGTAATGTAACTGATCAAATATTTTCAAATGATAATCACTAGCAAATTCGCAGAGAATATACTACAGAAAGTAATTGGATACAGTGATACAGATAATTAGTCATCAGTCTGATAGCAAGCAATCAAGAAGTATGTAAAAGGAAACCATAGCTCGATACAGAAAATATAATAAGGCCGAGTAATGCTATATTATATATTACAAAGAATTTTATTGTTATATTTATATATAGTTAATAAAATTCAATAATAAATATATTTCGTTTTAGAGATAAATGATGAGTTCATTGAAGAAGTTTTGAATGAAGTAGCAGTCTCGTAAATGTTTCTATTTCTTAAAATATTTGCCCAATGTAAAAGTATCGGAACACTTAAATGTAGGCCAATATACAAATCTATTTTTATACATCTCAATCTGTAGTGTGTCCGAATAAGAAGCATGTTTCCTAACTATATGGTAAAAATACTAATTACAATTTTTAATAAAGAATAAAAATAAATAATATACTCCATATATACAAACATAATCAATACAATTGTTTGATTACATTATTCAATATAATTGAAATATTACAGAAATAACGACATTTTTATTATACAAATTTCTACTATATTAGTATATATATATATATATATATATATATAAATTAATTTAATTTATTTATGTCATATACCTTTGCATTTATTATCCAATCTTAGTTTTTATTTATACATAAAATAACTTTCATTGTTATAATATTTATCGATAAACACTCTCTCTCTCTTATTTCAAAAGATTGATTTATCTTTAACAATAAAACAAAAATTCAAATCAAAATATACCTATGCAAAGTTAAATGTGTGCAGTTGTCTTCTATAAATTAATATTTTAATGTTTAGGAAAACAAATGTTTTGATGAAGATTAATCTACGGTACACTTGAAAAATTTGTTGCTAATGTATACAATGATAACAAGACGATTTTACTAATTTGTAAAGATTTCTAAATTATTTATTCGTAGATATTATTTAATAATCAATATTTACATTTGAAATAATAAAATTATATGAAAATATTTATTAATCTCTCTACACATACGTGTGACTGATTTGAAAAGTTTTGAGTTTAACATAGAAACTAGAAAAAATGTTTTCTTCTTATAAAAGCGTATATATTTTTATATATTTTTCAGCTACTCTAAATTTACCTCAAAAATCTTCATGTTTATGCCACCCATCCACTCACACCCACACACACAGCATACATCACAGATGGTACGTGAATCACATGGGGACAAAGAAAATATATGACGTAAGATATATGATCAAAGATACTATTATATTATCACGATAAAATTAAATTTTGCGCGATAATCTGTTAAGATAGTAAACAAATAAATGGGGACAGTTTATGAGAAAGAGAGAGAGAAAGAGAAAAAAAATGGTGGGTCTTGCACAAGGAAAAAAAATGAGAATTTTATTCCATCACGTAACCGGCATTTTCTGACATTGCACACGTAAGTGAACAACGATTTGTCCTGTTTTTTTCTTTCTTTTTCATTTTCTTTTTCTTTGTTCCACGTAAGGAAAGTTCTTCGCATACCTCTATGTACACATACCATGCGCATATATACATGCATGTGTATGTGATGTGTATGTTAATGTATATATATATGTAATATATGTATTAATACTTACTGCAATTGCGAAGGTAAATTAATCGCAAAATGACTTCCAAGATTGGTCCATCGTTCGGTGTATTTCAAACAAAAATAGATCATATTTGCTTTGGTGTCCGGAAGTTCCGTAAACGTGTATATGGCACGATCGCCCGACATCGAAATCCAAACGTTCTTGAGTACATTAACATTCCGTTCACAGTCACTATCATCATTTGACCAACGTAATGACAAATTACTTTCGAGACCGGTCCCGAATAACTCTATCAAATATTCCGAAATAAAGGAAGGTGTTTCCTGATTAAATACATCTCGTACATTTAACACGTTTATTGCTGTCACGTTAGGTTTATTCGAAGGATTCACTGTATCTAACAATGTATTACCTCTCGTTAATCGAATAACCGCAATAATGGATAATAGAAAAAGTACCGGTGTATAAGATCCAGCAAGAAGCTGCGCCATCGTGCGACTAACTCGATTCTGACAACTTCACTCGTCCACTCTCACTGTGCTCTATTTATAACCTTCAAGAATCGGCGCCACGCATGCGCAACTTACGAAACGATACTTGCAATATCTTGCGATATTATCTACGTATAAGTCAAGGTAATAGAGATGACTTATCTTTTATCTTAATCTTTGTTTCACAAATAATCATAACAATCAAGTTTTAAGTAGGAAATAAAATAATATAATTAAATGCGTACAATAGGTCAATAAAGTGAATCTATTCCTTTGTAATTTGCAAAAGTTTATTATTTTTAGTTAACTTAGAATTGACCAATCAACGTTGATATTTATTATCCAATCAGATGTTACGAAAATGTATTTAAGTTCACTTCATACTTTCGATCTATGATTCGAGTGATCTTGACAACCCATCGATCGTGATGTAAGAATACGGCATAAAGTATAATCGGAAACTATAAACGTGTGGAAAATCTTTTCCATTAATTTCGATCCAATTTATTCCCATATTTAGAGGTAGGAATGTTTTACATTATTCTAATTAAATAACAAAGCGTAGATTGATACGTAAGCATATAGAAAATAGTTTAAATTTGAATTATTTGAAAAGATCCGATCGAGATGTATCCAACTGTTTCAACAACTGGACCGCAAGATCAAAATGGAGGAACTGACGGATAGATCGATAATCCTCAGTAATTTTAGTGAATATCATTGATCACTTTGCTTGTCAACGTGATTGTAAGTAAATTGTTTATATATATGTCTATTATTGAAAGTAACGTAAAATGTTTATTTTTATTGATTGACAGTTTGTATTCGTACATCAATATGCGCGCGAAATTTGAGAACAAAGCAGAAATTGTTTTTCGGATTAAAAATCTTAAACTTTTTTCTTGTTTTAAATCTCATTTTAATGATAAGAAAATGTGTTTGATAATTAAGTTTTGTAAATATTATTCTCTACTTAAATTTTTATAATATTAGAAAATATTTACAGTGAAATCTAATTTGCCTTTATTTTGGATCAGAGCATGGAATGGATGGATCCTGTCCACTCCTCTTTCCATCTTTTGGGGAGAAGAATAGTTCTGAACGAGGAATCGGATATACAGCACAGAAAGCGTCTCTATACAGGCCACCCTCGGATGCGATTGATCTTGGATACCATACCCTTGACAACAGTGGTTGCCGTGTACCTTCTTCATCTGCTATTACATCCGTACCTACTAGACAACAACCACTATCGCAAACGAAAAGAGCATATGTTACAGGTCTTTATCAACTTGATGATGAGTTGTTATTAAAAATATTTTCCTGGCTAAGTACTAGAGATCGTTGCGCTTTGGCGCAAACTTGTAGACGTCTTTGGGAAATAGCGTGGCATCCGTCATTATGGAAGGAAGTTGAAATACAATATCCTCAAAATGCGACTATAGCGTTAAATGCTTTAGCGCAACGAGGATGTCACTCTTGTATTCGCCGGTTGATATTAGAAGGTGCCACAGGTCTTCCTGGAGTCTTTCGACAACTGCCATTTTTAAGTTTAACTTCTCTAATTTTACGTCATTCGCGACGCGTCACGGATGCTAACGTGACTGCCATTTTAGATAATTGCGTGCATTTAAAAGAATTAGATTTAACTGGATGCGTGAGTGTAACTAAAGCATGTAGCCGGATAACATCGTTGCAATTACAGTCGCTTGATTTAAGCGATTGCCACAATATTGAAGATTCTGGATTGGTATTAACGCTCTCTCGTATGCCACAACTGGCGTGTCTTTATCTCCGACGGTGTGTACGTATTACCGATGCTAGTTTTGTCGCTATTGCATCTTATTGTGGAAATTTACGACAATTATCTGTATCCGATTGCGCTAAAATAACAGATTTCGGTGTACGTGAGGTGGCTGCACGTCTTGGTCCATCATTGAGATATTTTTCTGTTGGAAAATGTGACCGTGTATCCGATGCCGGTCTACTTGTAGTAGCCAGACATTGTTATAAATTACGTTATTTGAATGCACGTGGTTGCGAAGCATTGAGCGATAGCGCCACTTCTGCTTTAGCACGTGGATGTCCACGACTTAGAGCTCTCGACATTGGAAAATGCGATATTGGTGATGCAACGCTCGAAGCTCTTTCCACCGGCTGTCCTAATTTGAAAAAGCTCTCTCTTTGTGGTTGCGAACGTATCACTGATGCTGGACTGGAAGCATTAGCTTATTACGTGCGTGGTTTAAGACAGTTAAATATCGGAGAATGTCCTAGAGTAACTTGGGTTGGATACCGTGCAGTTAAACGTTATTGTCGCCGATGCGTTATAGAACATACTAATCCTGGTTTCTCCAGTTGATCTATATTTACTTTAATCTCTTGCTTCTACTATCTGCGATATATTTATTAACAAATATCAATTTCACTGCTTAATTAAATATTAATTTATATATATACTAAAATAGATTTGTAAAAATATATTTTGCGTATTGCTTAAAAAACGCATTCGCTATTTATTGTTTTTTTTATATTTTAATACATTATACAAGGGTAATAAAATGTTAAATTTTTTACTTTAATAAATAAATGTCTTGTAATTTAATTTTATTAGGTAATCAAAAAATAAATTACATTTAATAGAAATATTATAATCACGCGTTTCTCACAGATCCTTTAACAATTTTTACATCGTCTATAGGTCTATCATTCTTATCTGTCTCAACAAGACCGATTCTTCTAACTATTGCCATACCAGAATGAATTCTCCCTGTTTTTAAGACACAAGATTTCATTTACAATCACAGATTACAATCATTCATAAAATCAAAATATAAACACATTCGTAGAAAGTTTCAATCTTACCAAATATACTATGCTTTCCATCTAACCATTGTGTAGGTGCTAATGTAATAAAAAATTGAGATCCATTAGTGTCTGGTCCAGAGTTTGCCATAGATAATATACCAGCACCGGTGTGTTTTAAATCGTCATGAATTTCATCATCAAAACAATCTCCGTATATAGACACACCACCTTTTCCTGTACCAGTTGGATCACCACCTGTGGAAACAAATAAATCTTTAACATCTCATAAAATAATCAATGAAAAGAATATTATTATAGAAAATATATCTCTAACCTTGTATCATAAAATCACGAATTATTCTATGAAATTTGGTACCATTGTAATACCCACGACGTGTCAATTCTGCAAAATTTCTACACGTTATAGGTGCATGTTTCCAATACAATTCAATAAGGATTTCACCCATACTGAAATAAAAAAGAAAATTATATCATTAAAAAAAATAAAATAACACAAGAAATGGTTTATTTATGTATATTTGTATATCATACGTTGTTTCAAAAGCTACAAATGGAGGTTGCCAATGTTTGTCTGGTATTCCGGATATATTTGAAAGAGCCATTACCACAATAGTTAAATTACTAATAAAAGAAAGAACAAGAATATAATAAAGGAATTATAAAAACAAAATTAAAATTACAAGTTACGAATTCAATCAATGAGGAATTGAATCAGCTGTTTTAAGAACGCTATCTATATTAACTTTTTGTAACTAAAAGCCGTAACTCATTGATATGTTGAAGTCGTAATGCCGGATTTAGCAGTGGTGTTGTAGACAAAAAATGTGTTAAAGATAATATTTAAAGATTTTATAAATGTGGACCATTTTGTCCAACGGTTTTAAACGTAATCACATTGTTTTAATGTCTTCTGGCTCGCTCGTAACTAATTACGTATGCCAGAACGACTTAACCTCAGCAAAAACATGTTTTCTTACCGGGATTTAAGTACGACAGATTACATTAGTTTAAATATCTACGATAGTGCGGCTTTCACACGGGGAACTTCCCGTAGCCTTTGGAGGGTAATTAGTTTTCTGAACAATTATCTTCATTATGTCGTACAATATATACGAAGATTAGTTTGTAATTATCAAATTATTGTCATTATCAACAGATGACTATTAAAATCTTAATTGTTCAATGAATACTTTCATTTTAGCAATGGAAACAATTATCAAGGTTTCAAAGAAATATTTTTTACTTTGCTATTATAACTGTTATATTAGTGATATTTTATCTTTTGCCCGGTGAAACCAAAAATGCTATTCTACAGAGTAACAGCGACTATAATAGCGTCGATGTTGTTCAAGAAACAGTTAAATATGAAAAGGTAAATAAAACAAAGTTTTATTTTATCCTTGTAAAGAACTGGTTTCAAACTAATGCTAATTTCTTTAGGTGCCAGAGGATATTGTTGTAGATAATGTTAATCAACCTGCAGTTGGTGGTGGTCATGGTGGTGATCATGGTGGCGATGTAATCGAAGAGCCAGAATTTCAACCAGAGATCAATCAAGTTGACGATGACCAAATTGGTGAACCACCACAGCCAAAACCAATTGCGCTTAAATTTGAAGGTATATTATAAATGTTTAATGCGTTAAACACTACTTTAATCTTTATGGACTGACTTTAGACTTTTCATCTGGCATTCTTATACTTTTCTATGGCTAACGTATCTTCATGGTCCAAACAGAAAAATTAACAAAAGAGATTTAGCACCTAACATGTTAAATAATAATAATAATCTTGTGTGTGTGTGTGTAATAATTATTTATTATTAATTTATTACTTTCTACAGGACCACAAAATAGTAAACAAAGAGCAGTCGTTGCAGCATTTAAACATTCATGGAAGGGATATAAACAATATGCTTGGGGTCACGACAATATTAAACCAATATCCAAAAAATATCATGAATGGTTTGGTTTAGGACTTACTATTGTGGATTCCTTAGACACTTTATATATGATGGGTTTGAACGATGGTATGTGTAATTATTATTATTATTATTATTATTATTATTTGTTGACATTTGGAACTCGAAATTTCATTGCTGCAAATACCAAATCCCGCCATTGTACACGTCCCTGAGCGCGATCCTTCCATTCGCGGTCTTCATATCCTATTTCCTTAAGATGATGGTATGTGTATCATATAAATATTCATTTTTATTTTTTTTTAATATCATCAAATTAATATCTTTAACTTTTGTAGAATTTGCAGAAGCCAAATCGTGGGTCGAAAATAATTTAGTTTTTACTATGAATCGCGACGTTAATCTGTTTGAAGTAACGATAAGAGTATTAGGAGGATTGTTAGCTGCATATCATCTTAGTGGAGAAAAAATATTTTTAAATAAAGCGGTAAATTTGATACTTATTATTTGTAATCTTTCAACGTGTTCTTTCGTTAAGTAGTCTTTATGATTTAAGATCGATGTAGGAGATCGTATGATGCCAGCTTTTTCTACCAGATCTGGTGTCCCATATTCTGATGTCAATTTAGGAACTAGAGCAGCACACAGTCCTAAATGGGGCCCTGATAGCAGTACCAGCGAAGTAACTTCTATTCAATTAGAATTTCGTGATCTAAGTCGTAGTTCAGGCCAACCTAAATTTGAGGTAATAAGAAAATAATTATAAGTGAATATTATTTTTCAAAATATACTAATAAATAAATAATTGCGTAGGCAGCTGCTGCAAGAGTCTCAGAACACATACATCAGTTAAAGAAGCATGATGGTTTAGTTCCAATTTTTATCAATGCGAACAATGGACAATTTAGAGAATACGCGACAATTACCTTAGGAGCTAGAGGTGACAGCTATTACGAATATTTATTGAAACAATGGATACAAACTGGGAAGACCATAGACTAGTCTGTATTTTTTTTAAGCATGTTATTCTTGATCTTTCATGATGTGCGAAAGATGATAATAACGTATCTGACAGACCATCGTTTCTATTTATTTTCAGTTTACGAGATGACTATTTATCGGGCATTTCTGGAACTAAGAAACATCTAGTCAAATATACAGCTATTAATAAGTATCTTTTTATAGCGGAATTGGTTGGTATGCATAAAGATACAAGACCAAAGATGGTAATTTAATTCTGGAAACGTATTAACTTTCTAGCGACATCAAGAATTGAAAAAATACTTATAAATATTTCGTATATAGGACCATCTAACATGTTACTTAGGAGGTACATTAGCCTTAGGAGTCCATCATGGGTTGCCACAAGATCATATGGCTTTTGCAAATGACATTGTCAAAACTTGTTATCAAACATATGCGATACAACCAACTTTCCTTGCTCCTGAAATAACTTATTTTAATATTCAGGTAAATTAATTTATTAGAAAATTTCAATAAATATGAACGTGAATATTTAATTATCTTATTATATTATTTATCATTTGCAGAAAGTAGAAGGAGATAATCAAATGGACATGTATGTGAAAACGAATGATGCACACAATCTTTTACGACCTGAACTTATAGAAAGTCTTTTTTATATGTGGTATTTCACAGGAAATAAAACTTATCAAGATTGGGGCTGGCAAATATTTCAAGTAAGATTTAACGTGTTTATTGAAAGATGATCTTGTTGACAATTATTTGATTATTATTTATTATATTAATTTCTTTATGTATAGGCGTTTGAAAATTATACTAAAGTGGAAAACGGATACACAAGTATTGGAAATGTCCGAAGTATTAATAATATACGACCACAAGATATGACGGAAAGTTTTTGGTTCGCAGAAACTTTAAAATATTTATATTTGTTATTTGATGACACCAGACAATTAATAGATTTAAACAAATGGGTATTTAATTCCGAAGGACATCCGTTGCCTATATACGAATCATAATATATAATATATAAAAAAAAGTTTTTATTTAACAAATTCGAAACTATGCGTTTAATTAGCTCAATTATTTGCACTGATCTATTAATCATTATTGACAAAATTGCACTTATCCAATCACAAATGTGTATTGGATAAGAAAGATTGTTGACAAAAATCTTTCGATTGTCTAAACAAAATTTGTACAAAAAAAGTATAACCAATCAATGGTAATAGCGTGTATATGTAAAGCGTACATTTACAAATTTTATTATTCTAAGTATTTCGTACTGTTGTGATTTTATGAAAAATCATATCATTGTTTATACACAATTGTCTTTGATTTAAGTAGTGCCTATCTATAAATCATCATCGAAAAGGATGAAAATTGAAAACAATTTTGTAAATACTTTTACTCGCTACATCATAAGTCAATGTATAATTCATAAAAAAGTATAAAAGCAAAAGTAAATTTCTTCTTTACTTAAATTAACGCATCAATTATCATGCAATTGTAATCAAAGTTACTTATAAATAGAAGTACTATTCACCTATAGTGAGTAAGTGCTTTATTCTATTTATCTTGAAAAGGAAAAAGACACAAAAAACAAATAAGTACATATTTATATCTTAGATTGTACATTAAAAGAACAGATTATTAAATAAAATACTATGATAATTTGTTTTTTAGAAATACCGATATAATTTATAGAAGTAATTTAAAGTTATGGAGCCACAGTCAGGATCATTGATTATTGTTTCAAAAGAACCCATAAATAATCGGAACATGATATAAGTTTGTTTTAATATAGCTTAACAAACACTACTTGAAATTTCATCATTTTGATATTTCATATATTTGTTACCATCCTTTTCTTTACAGATTTATAGTACAACAACAATTTGACGATAAAAATAATCAAATATACAGTTTTTATTTGACATCATTATTTATAATATTATTTCATGATATCTTACCATTACCATCTAAAAATTTGGCTCTTGTTGGTAATAAACTTGTCGAGTTTTATGTGTATGACAATAATCACGCAGTTGGCCAGGATTAAAAGATCTAATTTATCAAGTAAAATGAGAAATAAAAGTAAAATAAATAAAATAATTTACTAGACAAAATAGTGATGTATCTTCTGCATTATACTGTAACTTTAATAATTGCTTTTCTGAGACCTATATTTATTATTTGCACATCTAATTCTTTTTCTGGATAATATAAAGTATTTTTTCTCCTCCTATATAAATATGAAAATATTTATGTTAATCTTCCTTTTCCTTATATTTTTTTT
Organism: Polistes dominula; assembly: GCF_001465965.1. The sequence goes on from NW_015148999.1 coordinate 1,183,124, forward strand.
CTTTTTATTAAAAGTTGCCGTAATCCTTGCAGTTTACTAATCAACAAGCTTTCGATTTTATATGGTTTATTTCACGTTTACTTACGATACTTTTGTCCAATAACAGTGTGGAACAGTAGAGTACAGGTAATAAAACAGTAAGAAACAGGAAATAAGGAAAGAATGTGAGGTTCAAGACGTGGTAAGATGGATAAATCTACGTGGCGACCATGTAGACAGGATGGCTTAAACAGGAAAAATAGGAACAACGAGAGAAGACCACCATAACGGTGGCATAAAAACTGAACATCATTGTCGCAGGAACAAAAAACGCTTTGAAGAAGGCTGTGAAATTAGGGATAACAGGACGAAGTCCAAAAAAAAAGAAGAAGTACTACAAAATTTCCCTCTAACATTTTTGTTTGATTTTATCATAATTAGTTTTCTTTTCTTTAATATATATATGGAATGTCTATGAATAACACTGCTATTAAAAATAAATGAAAAATGGCTGATATGAGGGATCGTATCGTCAATAAATGCAAGAAAATAACATCAGATACATTAAGAAACGTTAATGAGTCATTAATTTCTCGACTCAGAAAGTGTTCTGATGCAAATGGTCGCCACATTGAACCTTTTTTGTAAATAGATAAAAATTAAAATATCTCTCCTAAAGTAATAATTTTTTTTACACGAATAGGTTAATACTTTTTTGTAAATAATATGAAAGAGCATCAGATGATGCAATCAAAAATATATGATTCCGTTTAAAAAAACATTAATGACCTTCATATGTCCTTTACACGTCCACCTACAAAAAAAAGTACCATCAGTATGAACCACTTTCAAAGCCATTTAACTCCATGTGAAACATAGTCTGCTACGCGTAATAATAATAACGTAAATCTAGATGGTAAAATGCGGTGACCCACCCTGTATATATATAATGCGACGAAAGTAATAACAATAATGAAAATTCGATTGAAAGCCATAGAGAACATAGTGATCAATGAAAAAATCCTCATGTCATATATATAATATTATATATTATATAATATTATATATTATATAATATTATATTATATTTATTATATAATAATAAGTAAATTATTTAATAAATTATAAAAATAAAAATGTGTTACTAATCATGTTGGTAAGGTAGAATGCAGTTGATAACGTGCGCTACAACTGCCGCGGGAGATTTAAAAAATATTTGTAAATCTCTATTTCTATTGGTTGTTCTAATAAAGTTATTTTCGGAAATTCCCTAAACATAGCTTTTAAAAGGATGACCTCCACGAAATAAGGTAATTTTTGTTAAGGTTTTTTTAAGAATTGTTTTGAAAACGAATTGTAAATTTCACCTATGGTCGTGTATTACTTTTAACATAGATATACAAATATATTCTTCAAACTGGAATCATTAGAAAATGTATGTCACCCTCGAACAAATCATTGAATAGATAATAGATAGAAAGAAAGAAAAGGAATAGAAAGATAATAGATATTAAAGTTTGTACGAACCAAATTAAAAGTAAAATTAAAAAGAAATGAAAAATTAAAAAAAGATAAATAAATAAAAAAGAAAAGAAAAAATTATAATCTCAAAGAATTGATTTGATAAAATTGTATGAAAACATATAACGTGTTATTGGTTGATTTGCAAAAGCCTTTTCCGGAGCGGCAAATAAATGTGAAACGTTAACCGTATGCAATAGTAGCTTAAGCAGTAGTGTAGAAAATCCAATATGGTGACAGTTGTAGAGCGGTTCTGGATCCGTTCTCTAATTTAAGATAAGAATTTAAATATAATGCGACGAAAGTAATAACAATAATGAAAATTCGATTGAAAACATAGTGATCAATGAAAAAATTCTCATGTCATATAAATATATTGTATAGGTGATCACTAAAAAAATTCTATTTCTCCAGGGACAGTGGCTGGAACTTTGCCACACACTTTTGTCCTTAGAGTTGTATTTAAAGATTGAAAAAATTTCTTCATTGAGAAATGGAGTGTGTAAAAGTAGAAGGTGATACGGAAACTAACGACACCGATCCTATGAAAAGCAAAATTAAAGATAAAAATGAAAGTTGTGTAACAGATGTTTTGACCTTAGATATTAACAATCGCTTAACTCTTGCAACAACTGAAATTTCCGAAGAACCTCATACAAATGGTATTTCTCAAGAAAATGGTATATGCGATTCTTTTTCTAGAACAACCGATTCATCCAATCATCCTCCACAATCTCAAACAATGGAAACTAGTCATTTAAATCAACATGGTACGTTCAATCAAATGGATATAAAGTTATAAGAGAACATTTAATGCATTATTATAGAATTTAATCTGTTACGTTAGCATATGAAATTTGTTAAAAATAATTATAGTTATTTGATTAGTAGCGATGTAACTTTTTTTCATTCGCACTGTCTACAAATCTAACTGGCAGATGTAAATTTTAAATAACAAAATGATTATCAGATTTAATTTCGCAGGGTATCAAAATATTTCTATCCTTGCGAATGCCAACACATAGAATCATTTAATAATAGACACATAAAAATATCTTTGCTTTCTTTCACAGAAGAAATGGAAACACTATCCTCGGAAAGTAATGATAATGATATTGAATATGTTAGTTATACGAGCGAACTTCAAATGCCTGATATAATGAAATTGATACAAAAAGACTTAAGTGAACCATATTCTATTTACACGTATAGATATTTTATCCATAACTGGCCGAAATTGTGCTTCCTGGTAAATATATATTAAGATAGTATTTTCATTTAAGAACATAACTTCTACTTACAAAATTAAACTTTTTTCCCATAGCATATATTATTCTGATATTTTAAAATTAAGCGATAGGATATAATAATGTATTAGTACTTGAACTCATGTAGAAGATATCGTGTATTTTTAAACGACATCAATACGGAGTAACACAGTAGACAAATAGAATGAACTTAGCCAGCTTTGGTTGGATTCACTTTATCTTTCAGGTATAGAAATTTACAGAAAAACTCTTGCTTTTTGTTCATCAAGGCAATGCATGGCGACGAGTGTGTTGGCGCCATTGTCTGCAAACTGGACATTCACAGAAAGGTTATTAAACGTGGATATATTGCGATGCTAGCAGTTGATGTTAAATATCGAAAACGCAAAATTGGATCTAATTTAGTGAGAAGGGCAATACGTGCAATGGTAGAGGACGATGCCGATGAAGTAGTATTAGAGACTGAAATAACTAATCGACCAGCCCTACGGTTATATGAAAATTTGGGATTTGTGCGTGATAAACGATTGTTTCGATATTATTTAAATGGAGTGGATGCTTTACGACTGAAATTATGGTTTAGATGAAAACCGCCAGAGTGCTTATGCCAATAGGAACTTAAATAATTGCAGTGTTATTGAGCAAAAGATTTGCATCCTTCCTCGGTCAGATATACAACAGCGATAATGCCACAGGGATTAATGTCTACGCACAATTTCTTTATACTTATTTTTCATCAAGTTGTAGTAATGATAATAGACTTCATAAGTATTTATGCAATCATTGTCTAGAAATATTAAAAAAAAATTGTGCAGCACGATAAAATTTACTGGAATATACATAAAGTTATTTATATTTAACATTAGCCAAGCATTGAAATTTTGGCATAATTTAATTATTGATAAAAATTGATAATCTCTTTTCATTAAAGTTATTATATATGTTAATTTTTAAGTTTTTCTCAGATCGTTAATTAACAATAATCGCTATGGCATTGATGCTGATCTTTTATATAGATTTCAATTAAAGCCTATGACTATACATAAATCTGAAAAAGTGATAGGATGGAATAAATCCAGACTGTGAAAGAAAAAATATATATATATACTGAAAATAATCAATGTATTTTGCAGTATCGCACATTGTTAGGATGTATGCAACACTGAAGCAATAAATATATACACTTAATGCGCTTCTAGCAAATGAAATTAATCCAAGTATTATCGAAGATCTGATAAACGTTAGAAGTTCAAGATTTTTCATGACATACGTGTATGTATATAAATATAAATATGAATATAAATCTGTCCATTATTCAACAGATTCTAATTAATCATGAATATAATATTGCGGAAAGTGACGAAGCAACATCCTTTTAATGTGTAATTAATGATTGAAAAAAAAACATTAAATATGAAAGGCGCGTGTAAAGGCTCTTTTTTAACAGAGCTACAAAAATCGGTTAGGTCAAATATATATTTCCAATTGAAATTATAAAGTTAATATAAGGACTGTCAAAATACATATATATGTATGAATATATATGTACGTGTATATTAAATAATGAAGAGAAAACTAAAGAGAGAGTTATCGTTCGTGAAATAAAACTTCTCCGAGAAAAAACAAAATTATACGTCTCGTGCGATAATAAACGCACGATCGTACGTATCACTGTCTACCTTCTATATCTCTACCTTTGTATAAAAAAAAACAAATGAATGCGAAGCACAGATCATAATGTAACTATCAAGACAAAAATTATGTAAAAAATGTTAATAAAAAGTAGTAAATGTTTTTACCTACAACTTATTTAATTATAACTAATATGTACGATTTATTTAATTGCCTAATTATCGCCGTAATGGCTAAGAATTTTAATCAAAATATTCTCAATTATCTTTTTGAGATCACCAGCTAACTTTTATGTTATTAGATAACCTCTTGAAATTAAGATAATCGTATGTATATGGACATAGCCATTATTCTTAAGATTAAATCGTTTTATAATTTTTATAATTGATCATGTCATCAAATATTATAAGAAAAAGAAAAGAAAATGCAGAAATAATTTAAGTTAATACGATTTTTATAAATATTTAATCGATTTGCGTTGTTGAACATTTGTTATATACTTATTTTGTATAGGAATAAAAAAATAAATAAATATATATATATATATATATAACAAACTGTACAATTTCGAAATGTATAATATAATTAGTAAATTTATCTGTAGATAAAAGTACATTGTTTGTATACATTATCGACAGGAATAGCGCGAAATCTGATGATTCAAAATTTAGTTTCCAACCTTTGTATCTCGTAGATAACCGCATTGTTTCAATGTAGTTTCATCATGAGCTCGTTTAGAAAAATTGTCTTAGCAGTCTAGCCAGATAGAATATCAAATTAATATTAAACTACGTAGTATCATGGAATAATGAGGAAAACATGTTTGTTTGATTGAAGAACAAGATAAAAAAACATTATGTTACAGAATACGAGAGAGGAGAGTAAAAAAATGTGTAATAAATATGTCATCGGTTATTGGGTGCGGGAAAAAAAACGACAGAAATTAAACTTCGACGATTTGGAAAAAGTATGCAGAAACGAAGGATTTTCTTTAAAATTAGTAAGTTTTGAAAATTTTGTATCGATATGAACGATATTGAAACGAATCTTTACACTGTTTGAGGTTATGATTCTATAATTGTTATATTATTTTCTTTATTAGGTTTTACACATTGATTCTTTGGAAAGAAAAATATACTTTATTGATCTTTTTTTTATGGTTGTAATTTTTGATTATTCCTTTTAGGTTGATATTAATTCGAATTTAGAATCCCAGGGACCACTTCACGTATTTCTACACAAACTTGTAGATTTATTGGCACGTGCTGAAGGCGGAGATGAAAATGTATGACTAAAATAATTATTGAAAAAAATAATTTTTAATGATGTCCTATCTTAATGATGGAAATTTTTACTTTTTAAGGCCATAACTGTTACATCCAAATTGCAAGAATATATCGACAAACATCCTGAATTAATTGTTATCGATCCTTTAGAGAATGTTAAGAAATTGCATAACCGATACAAATATTACAAAACTATTCAAGAAAGCATACATATTAATGGTAATAATAACTTTATATTTTGTTCTTAACATTTATTTAATTCAGATGTTTTTAATCTCACTTGATCCTTTATTTTTGCATATTTGACTTTTTTCTCCTTTCAGATCTGTTTATTCCAAATTTTGTAGAATTAAAAAGTACAAATGTTCTTGAAAATATGCGCATTCTACAACAGAATAATATTAAGTTTCCTTTCGTCTGCAAGTCACTTCTTGCTCATGGAACAAGTGATGCACATAAGGTAATTGCTATAAATATAAAAATTATAATTATTTATTAATGAATATTTTTATTATTAGATGATGGTCATTTTCAATAAAAAAGATTTAAAAGACTGCCAACCTCCGTGTGTTGCTCAAGACTTTGTCAATCACAATGCCATTTTATACAAAGTATTTGTAGTTGGAAAAAACTTCCAAGTTGTTGAGCGACCAAGCTTAAGGAACTTTTATTCAGATGATTGTGCGTCATTGAGCACATTGTTTTTTAATTCCCATGATATATCTAAACCCGATTCTAAATCTAAATGGTCTATATTATCGGAGGAACATATACCTACCATTGTTAAACCGAACATAGAAATATTGGAGGAAATCATTAAAAAGATAACCAAAATATTTGGGCTTCATTTGGTTGGCATTGATATTGTGATAGAAAATGATACTAAGAAATATGCTGTTATAGATGTCAACGCTTTTCCTGGCTATGATGGATATCCAAATTTTTTTCAGCATTTAGTAGACAGTATTAAACAACTAATAACAGAGCGTAAAGTCGTTAGACAAAATTGCAAAAGTTCTACGTTAAAAAAATCTCACAGCGATGATTTGGATTCTGGTTTTGAAAGCGACGAGAAAAAGAAATGGTCTACCAAATAAACAGAAAATACGTAATTAAAAAAAAACCGCTCTTATTTGCTTGTATTTCTAAAAACATTCGCGTTTTTATATTTATATGAAATTATTAAAAATATAAACAGCGTCGATTATTATCTTATTTAATATACGATTAATTTTTTCTTTATCTCAAGTACAAAGATCTTTATGCCGATCAAAAGTTATATTATTATTACTATTTATTACAACATAGTAATGATCATTTTGATATTTGAAGGACAATATAATCATCATTTTTTGTTTTATTCTTGCATAAGTAAATCATATTTTTTTTCTACTTTCTCCTTTTTTTTTATATCATCCGATAGTTTACGAACATACAAAAAGCTTTTTTCTAAACAAAATTACTGACTGAATACTGTGATTGTAAGTATCTTCAATAGAAACTTTTTACTATTTGTATGTAAATAGTATATAAACAACAATTTTGCATTTTTCGTGAAACCGTCATACTTTTCTTCTCTTTTCTTTTTATTATATACAAATATTTTTTTATTTGTTTTTTTTTTTGACGTGATAATTAATTTGAACAATGTATATAGTGCTATATATGTATATAATAATATATATATATATATATATATATCGTTTATAAAATTCTCTTTTTACTTTTCAATTTAAAAATTGTTATTTAAAATAGTTTAGAAATTGACACGGTCATTCGTATGTTCCTTTTTTACTTATAATCAGGTGGACGTCTCTACAAGGTGATAATAATCTTCAAATATCTCTGATAACATTTGCTATATTATCATGATAATAATTTATCCTTTAAGAATCGTTTATTTACATGTATGTACATATATTTTTTATGAATAAAATATACAAAAATTGATCATCGCCATCAATTTGTATTTGTATTTTAGAGAGTATCGGTGCTGTCCGTATATTGTATTACTTCACCCGAACTGTAATGTAATAACTGTGAAAGACAAAGTAAAAAATACATATAAGCATATTTTATTTAATAATATTAAGAAAAGTATTTAAAAATATCAAAATTATCATTTACTTACACTTGTGGTATCGTATACGCAAGTTAATGTACTATTACTAACAAGTGCACGATTGCATACAGATGCTGAATTTTTCGTAACTCTAATTTCTCCGAGAGAATACGAGCACGAACTCGGCAAATACAATTCTCCTTCCGAGTGAGATGTTTCTGACGAAGTCTACAATGTCAATCAGTCATTGCATATTTTTATTAATGTATAATGAATGTATTAAAACTATTTATATATTTCATATATTACCGTAGCAAAATTAGTATCAGGTATATTTTCAGTATTTGCGTTGGACGTGTTACTATAAAATAATATAAGAAAATTTATTATCAACAAATAATTATTTTAGAAATAACAATAGGAATATCTTACTCACCTGCTATCTTCACCGTCCGATAACTTATTATTTATTTTTTCAGGTAAATGCAAATCAGGAGTCACTGTATTTATTTCAGAACTCACATCTCTCTTGTAGGTATCATCATTTGCAATCGAATCTATTTTCGTACTATTTGAATAATTTTCTTCATTCTGTGTTAAAGAATATTCTTCTATTTCAGTTTTCTTTTCCGATAATTGTTCTTTATTTTCTTTATTTGTGCGAATATCTTCAATAATTTGATTCTCACATTCAAGAGTATTTTGTTCGAGTGAAATATCGTATTGAGTACTTTTTTCTACTACTTGAACTTCTTTTTGATTTATTTCATTGATTAAACATTTGGTATCTTCGATTATAATAGAATTTAACGGATGAATTTCAATGGATTTATCTTGATGTTGTATCGGAATGTATTCTGTATTATCGAAACAATTTGTATTAGAGATATCATCTATCTGTATTTTACATTCGTTATTTCGCACGACTGTTTTAGATGAAGATATTTGTTCGTTTTCATAATCGTGTTTTTGTATCGATAAAAAGTTCAAAAATAAATCAGGTTCTCGTTGGTTCGTGAGATCGGTAATAAATGTTTGTAAAATAGTTGGAATATCTTGATTGTATTTATTGGAAATCATTTGTAAATGTTTCATTAAATCTTGCACCATTGAACTGTCGAAATTAATCTTCCTCTCTGAAGATAAATGATCAACAAATTGATCTTGACGTTCCAATAAGAATTTCGAAATTCTAGAAAGAATTATTTCGTCGTTATTGAATAATGTTCGATTAGGTTCATCGTCCTTTCTCAAATCTTCCGGATCATTAGAATGATTGGACGAATAATTCGTCGTAAGAGGAACGCAAGCGATAACTTTGTCGTTATTAGAAAATATTTCTAATGCTTTTCTCTCGTCGGAACTATTTTCTACGTTCAAATCGACGGATGATAAATTAGATTTGTTCAGAGTCAAAATTGTATTAATCAATAGATCATTTTGTTTTTGTTCTAATGGATATGTAAAAACTATTGAAGTATCTCGTTTTTTCAAATTACGAAATTGATTCGTCAGAGACGAATGATCGTTTGCAATACACGAATTTATTTGTAATTTATCTCTTTTGGGTAGAACTATCATCGTATCGTCCGATAAAGATAACGTTGATTCTTCATCTTTTTTATGTTTATATAGAAATTTGGAAGGATTTGATTTCATTAATTTACAGTCGTCACTTTTGAGTGCTACTATGTCACAAGATGTGACTTCAATATTATCAGACAATTTCAATTGAAATTCTTCCAACATTTTTTCTAATTTCTTTTCGCCCTTATAAATATATTCAATCATTTGATCATAATGAACAAAAATATCATCGAAATTTTCAATCGAAGGTGCATTTAATTCAAGCTCGTTAAAACTACTATAGTCAAATTCTTCCAAACTGTTATTAAAAGAAACTGTGCTATCGTATTTGGATTTATACGATGATTTATTTCTTAAATTATATTTCTGACAAATATTATTAAAACTTTCGTCGATCTTTTTTTCTCGATTTCTTAGAAAATCGTGTTTGTTAATCATTTTCAAACTTTTCTCATAGTCTATCGTTTTCTTCTTTTTTAATAATTTAATATCATCTTCTCTAATTTCTTCTTGAATATCACCTGTAGTTTTTTTTTTATAATTATCAACATTTTCATTATCATTATCAAGAGATTTACTTGTATCTTTAATATCATTTTCAATTAACAATTTGTTCATATTTGTATCACTGGTAGAGTGAACATTTTCAGTAGAAAATTGTCTTTGTTCGGACGTTAAGTTTTTAATAGAATCTGAATGAAAAGAAGAGTTTAGTTCGGTATTGGAAAGAAAATGGTCGCTAACACCTGTCTTTGGCAGATGTTTCGAAATGGTCCCACGATCTTTATTTCCTTCCCTTTTGTCGTTATTTATTTCATTTCCAAATGATAGATCATTCTTCCTTTCATCTATTAAGTCTTTCTCATCGTCGTTTTTCCAAATAGATTGATATTCTTTTTTATCCGACTCGATTAAATTATCATCTTCTTTTGTATCTTTTCTAACATATTTCATTGAGTTAATTGAACGAGCAGAAATTTCATCGATCTCGTCATTCGTTTCTCCCATTTTTGAACGATCAATCAATTTATCTTTTAATGATTTATCATTCATACAAGGTTTATGACGAAATTCGTAAATGCTTATATTTGAATGATTTTGAACGAAAGATGCATCAGGTGAAATATTAATGAACCTAATGTTTTGTTTTTTCAATTTTCTTTCGATGTTTAATGCAGGACCTTTTTGAATCGTCAATGATTTTATCTTCTGTCTGTTAACATTTTCAATTGGATCATCTTTTTTCATCTCATTCGAAATCTTATCTTTCAGATGATGATGCGTTTCGATTTGTTCATTGGGTACATAACAGTGATTTTTATGTTGATAAGAAATATCGTCGGGACGTCTTCTCACAGTTTGAAATTTTGGATCCAGCAAACGTGAGATTTTTTTATTTCGTTTTTCTCGGATTTTTTTAGTCAACATTTCATTTCTTTCCGTATTGCTTTCCGAATCTTTTTGATCAATTTCTTGTAATTTTGACGAGACGAGTTCGCGTATATATAAAGCTTCTTCTTTCTCATCTTCTAATGGTGGTTCTAATTGCAAATTATCGAAATACCTTAAAAACAACATTTTTTTTTTTCAATAAAAATTGAAAAATTTTGACTGTAGCATAGAAACAATTTTTGTTATTTGATAAATTCGATATGATCTTCAAACTTTTCTACTTGTCCTTGTATATATAATAATAATAATAATAATAATAATAATAATAATAATAATAATAATAATAATAATAATAATAATAATAATAATAATAATAAATGATAAATTAATTAATTTAGTAAAATTCTACTAACCAGTTCTTCTTTTTAATCCTACGGTTAGTTTCACTTCTCGAAGATATCAAAGTAACTTCTGTGATTTTATGTTGAATCTCTTTCAGTATTTTTTCAGCATTTTCGATTGCATTTTGAGTATCAGGGCTGAGTATTTGGTTCTCGAGATCATTCGTTTGGAATCTTTGCTTATCCGGCTAAATAATAATACATAATTAAAATAATAAATAATATAACGAAGATAAAAAAATGTGTATAAGCTTTTATATACCGATTTGATATCAAACTTGATATTCGTTGATCTTCGATCCACCAGTTTGTCATTTGTATTTTCAACCACTTCCGAGAATTTCCGAGACTGCGAAGAATGTAAAGAACTATGATCGATAATACTCGTTGCGCTAAGATGGAAATGTTGAGATTTGTCTGCAATTTCTTGTTTTTTGCAATAACATTCATTATCTAATCCTCGTTTTCCTTTTATTCCAACTCCCAAGTATTTTCGTCTCCTGAAAAAAATATATCATTCATATGTAAAACAAATAATAATAATAACATTTATATAAAATTTATATTCATATTAAAAAGAGATATTACGAATATATCAAATTCTAATAAAAAAGAAATTTTTTATTATACAAATAATTACAAAGTATCCGTAAGAATTTTTTTAATCCAATTATAAAAATAATACTGCGTGAAATTTCGTAAATTCTATTACGAAAAAAGAAAAATATATATATAAATGTACGATCGCATGGATGATTAAAAATTATCATAGAAATATATAAAATGACTAATATTATATATTACATGATAATAATAAGATAACAAAATAACAAGATTGAATGTTCTTGCGGTCTTTCGAAACGGAAACGGAACGATCCAGTATGTTCTGCGACGTCGCGAAACCTTCTACCTCTGCACCGTAAGATTTCTATGCACGCTGATATCGATCCTTAAAGGGAATGACCTGTTTAGTTACGAATATTCATGTAGTTTGAGTAAACGATAAAAAAAAGAAAAAAAAGAAAACAAAATAGTTTAAAAATTAATATGAACGAATACTGAAATATTTGATATTTATTTTTCGTGCGATAAAATGGCCGTCGCGTTAATAATTTTCTATCAATTATTTGTATATACATATATATACAAATATGTATGAATATTCATAGTTAACGTGAACGTAAAAAAAATATTTTACGAATCAATATAAAAAGACTATAGAAAAGCTTTTAAAAATTAATTTATTCGACAAGAGATAGCTGCTCTTACATATAATTTATCAATTATTTTTCTCTCGATTTTTTTTTTCTAAAATAAAATGAACTTTAAAGAATTTGTTTCATTTCGAATTTGATTATTGCATTTTGTTATTATTTCTCTTTTTTTTTTTATATTTTCGATTAAAATCAAAAAGGAAAAAGTAAATAGTAAAATATAAAATTGAAATTTAAGAATTACATTATTTTTCGATAAGAGAATGATGTCATTAAAGTAGACGTCATTGATCTCCACGTACTTCCAAGAGATCTCCCGGCTTTAATGCGCCATAATCAATAACAGTACGTCGAAGGTACGCACATGCACGGCATGCTTTAAAGACGATGGAACATCGCCAATGTCCATACAAATATACATATATGCAAATATATCTATGTTTGTACAATATACATAAAATTCATTTTTCAAAATCTATACAATAGTAGCAGAAAATTGTCATGAGTTTTCATTGGCTGGTTTTCATGTATCTCATAAGAATCAACTAATGAAAATTCACTTTTTGATTAATTGTCAGAAATAATATTGAATGATTAATTTGTTATTTATTTACATACAATTATTGTAAATAAACAAAGAAAATGATTGAAAGAGAGAGAGAGAGAGAGAGAGAGAGAGAAAGAGAAATAAAGTAAAAATAATTTATTTTATTGACAAAGCTAGACGTATGGAAATATTTTAATTAAAATATAAAAATAAAAATGTCGCGTGACAATGCACGACACGAAGTTATTGTAGAAACGATGACGAAATACGTAGTAGTTCGAACTGTCGTATGACGATACTCCTTAAGTGGTAACGATCGCGAATGTTGACCCTTAAAGGTGAAAGATCCTTTTCTCGAGTCATATGCAGTCCTCAGCGAATTTTACAATCGAACAAAATTGCATTGCCGAACTTTACTTTCTTGTCAATGAATATTAAACAAAAAAAAGAAGCACGGTACATATAATGAATCGTTTTATCAAAATTACCTTTAAGTTTGTTATTCAAAAACACGAGCATAATCTTGCCTTTAATTAGTATATTTAAATGTCTAATATATTATTTGTATTTGTAATGAATTTAGATTAAATTTTAATGTAAAAAACGAGAAGCGCCATAATATGGCGGAATTTTTGAGAGGGAAATTCTCTTTAGTATTTTTATTTTATAAAATACTACATGCACATAGAATACGTTGATCATTTCAAATCAGTATATTTCATGCTCATTGCATTATTATTCATTTTAATAAATATTAATGAACATGAATGAGAAAAGAATGTCACGCTACATCAATTTTGCACATTTTCCAAATACTCTTCATATATTTTAAGAAAAAAAACTAAGCGTAATTATGACTATTTCAAATCAACATTCATATCCAACGTTAATCGTATTAATTTTCATTTTCATAAATATTAACGAACATTAAATAGGAAAAGAAATGTCTTGCGAAAAATGTTACATTTTATCGAACATATTTCAATAGAATTTGTTTGCTGAAACAATACGGCCAAAACGTAAATTATAAATTAAATTAAATTACATATTTTTTTATTTTTCATTTGAACGAATTGTTAACCATTCGCTAATGGTTAGAAAGAAAAAAATGAATAAATGTAGTGGTTGAAATGTTTCCTTTTTTACAAAAGTTTATCTCTACGTTTATCGTAGTTCGAATTTTATTAAACAAAAAAGATAAGTTCAATTGATTGTGAGTAATTTTGATTGAAATTTATACCGCGAATCCGCGAATGATTCTACAAATCGTTGGAATAAGAATCGAACGGTCTGGGTTGGGTTGTTGTTGAAATGTTTTTCGTAGCGAAGTAACGTGACCATCGTAGCTCGCTTTAAATTCGGATTCGTTCGGTGGCAGACGACGGGGTTCAGGCCGTCTGGGAACGACAGATCAATATGCCGGTACCGCGTTCTTTGTCCTGTAACCACCCCTTCTCTCTCTACCTAACCCCCTCCCCTCTTTTGTTTTTTTCTCTTTCCATCTCTCTCTCTTTCTCAGTAATTTCCACCCCACAGCTGAACATTGGCATTGATTTTCAATGTCCAAAATTTTTCCCGCGACTTGAGAACGACAATGACGACTATGACGACGATTACGTAAGCAAAATTGATTAGGAAATTTGAAAATTTGTGACGTAATCTCTCGCGAAATTCTAATTGAATACGGGTGACACCACCGAATTAATGGGAAACGCGACGTTCGCCAATGAAAATTCAAATTCACTTGCTATTTCAAATTGCATCGTTCTCTTTTGTAAGGGTTTAGTTCTTTTTTTTTGTTTTATTTAGAACGTTCATTTTTCGTTTAAATTATTTATAATGAATATTGGAATGCAAAGTAAAAAAAGCAACATACAATTCATATCACAGTCGTTTGATAACAATATTGAAAAGTAAAATTATTGCTAATAACATTGATATAAAGTAAAATTTAATTGAAAAATAATTTGTTTGAATTGTTCCTGAAAGTATTGAAAAATGAAATAAATTAATATGATTTTTGATAAAATATTGAAATATAAAATAAAATAAAAGTCATTAGCAACGATTGTTCATGACAATGTTGCAAAATGAAATTGTGATAAATGTTTTTGAAGCGATATTGAAAAATAGAGTAAAACGAAAATTAATTGATCACGTATATTTTTTTAAATATGTGAAATAACGAGATGATCGAATAAAATAAAAATGATATCGGGAAGAAATGAGAAAAAAAATAAGACACAGAGAGGATGATTACACATCAACACATATATTTTTGCCTTTGCTTGCTGCATACATACGATAAAGAGTACAGTGTTTACGCGTTTCTTCGAGGTATGGTATATGTACTAGAAAATTTTTCATTATTCGCTACTACAATTGCTATTCGACGTATTGTTTTTTTATTTTTATTTTATTTTTTTTTTCATTTATTCTCTCTCGTGTTTGCGCTTTCGTGTATCTGCGGTTAAACTATACAGAAGTCGTAGAAAAAGAAAAAAAGAAAAGACAAAAAAGGAAGGGAAAAGAAAAAATCATTGAGAACAAAAAATTACAAATAAAAAATAAAAACAAAAGAACGGACGTGGATAAAAGTAATAGTTTTTAAAAAAATTATTGGTGAAAAAAACTCACGTGGTAAGCTCTCTTCTTCTCATCATTTTTTCTATCGCACAAACGTTCGCATACTCGCACACATACGCGCGTATATATATAAATAATTTTCGGCGACAATGGCGTGGACACGTGTTTGTTTGTATTCGTCTCATTTCACATCCAAAGAAAAAGAAAAATGAGAACAAAAAATAAATAAAATTCATTTGGTTCTTCAAATAACATCGAAAATTTCATCGAATAGATAAGTCGTAAATTAATTAACTAATTGAAAAAGAAAAAAAAATTAGCACAAAAGAAAGGATAAGAACGAGTATTAAATCCGAAAAACTTAGTAATAGTAGTAGGAGTACATATATATAAATGCATGGACAGTTTATTAGGAAAATGGTAAGTCCATTCTTGAAAAATAAGTCGAGCAAACGATTTTCATGAGCTACAAATGAAGCATTCAAATTATGTGCGTTTTCTTCATTTTTTTTCTTTTTAATTTTTCTTCAAAAATAGCCTTATACACAAAAATTTCATAATAAACTGTCCATATATCCCCTGGTACCGAGCATCGAAGTATTAGAAAAATGTGAATAAATTATTTCTAATAAATTCTTCCTCTTATCGAAATTCGGATTAATATTAACTCATCTTATTGTGAAAAGAAAACTCGAAGAACGACGCGAAAATAACGTCGTCTTCAAAATTCATTTTTTATTTTATTTTTTGTTTATTTTCTTTTCTTTGTAAAAATCGACGATACAAGACGACAGTCAACCGTTGAACGGTTTTAAATTCTTATCATCATCATCATTATCATTATAATAATCATTATTGTAATAATAATATTCACAAACGAATTTACGTGATACGAAAAAATGGCGACGATCCTAGCCAAGATACAAAAATTTTGTTCTTCCCATTTAAAAAAAAAAAGAAAACAATATGTGTATATATATATATATATATATATAAATTTATACACATCCTTGCAATCTTGGCTATTTAAAAAGGGTTTGGTTGGTGTTACGTATCAAGGACAAACATGATTTTTCTTTTTTTTTCGTATTTTTTTTCTTTTTTTTTTCGTACAAAGGACAAATCATTCTCTTACGTTAT
Organism: Polistes dominula; assembly: GCF_001465965.1. The sequence continues at coordinate 1,199,739 of NW_015148999.1, forward strand.
CATTTTTTACATTATCTTTTTTACGAATTATCCGTTTGTCGTTTTTCTTTTAAATCGTCTCTATTATCACACATACAATATATTAATTTTATGGACAATATGTGGTAAAATTTTTTGCATATTTTGTCTTACTTTGATTCTCTCTCTCTCTCTCTCTCTCTCTCTCTCTCTCTCTCTCTCTCATTCACTCTTCCATTCAGGATATCGATCCGTTTTGACTCGTATAAGATTAATGAAGAAAGAAAAAGAAATATATCACGTATGTGTACGATGATATCGCGTATTGCTATTTATAATGTTTTTTATTTTCTTTATCCTCATCGATTCCACCTACTTTTTCCTTCTTTTCATTCTTAATTATAATATCTTTTTCTTTTTCTCTCTTTTTCTCTCTCTTGCATTTTTTCTCACTCATTATCATTTCTCTCCCCTCTCCGCTTCTCTCGTCTCAGACACTTCGGCGGAAGTCACGATAATCATAAACGAGAGAGTAAAGCGCGCTTAAAAATATACAGCGCTAATTTAATAATACAAAGGCATATCAAATTATATATGTGAAGATGTAAATAAAAAAAAATAATAATTTAAAAAAAATATATATTCTCTCTCGTCGAGACGTCGTTTCTCCGTTCGTTGTGTCCCTTCTTTTTTTTTTCTTTTTTTTATTTCTTTTAAATTTCGTCACAATTTGTACAACTATATACAACAACAACAACAACAACAAGGAGCTGCTCTTACATTCGGTGGTCTCTTTTCTTATTTATTAATTAATTCATTTTTTACCTTTTTCCTTTTTTTTATGCACGTAAGATCACACTAACGGGAATCATGAAAAAATTATGATTATTTTTTAATTTCAACCCCCCCCCCTTTTTATCTATCTTTTTTCCATTCCACCGACGGTATTTAAGCGAAGAAGTCAGCCTGCATTTTGTCCATTTTTTTAATTGTTATATTCTTAGCGTTATATTTTCATATATCTCCCTTTTTTCCCCTCCTTTTTCTTTCAATTTAACTTTTATTTTTATTTTAATTTTTCTTTTTTTCATTCCTCCTTCGTCGTCATTACCATTTTTTTTTTTTTTATTTTCATTTTCTTTTTCTTTAGAGACAATTAGCGAGTGTATGGTTCCTATTTGACGGGCGTATTCTTTTCGTTTTCATCGGCAAAATGAAAAACCAAAAATGCCCCTCTTCTTTTTACTTAAAGTCTAGGCGAGATAGAGATAAACAACAACTAAAGGCAAAAATGGACATTGTAAAAGGTCACTAATTATGTTTCTGTCCACATAAATTTGTTTTCTGAGAAATGTAACGGAGATACGCTTCTTTATTTCTTCTTCGTCTCTCGTCTTTTTCTTTCTTTTCTTTCGTAATCATAAAATGACTTTGTCACGGATACTTTTTTCTTTTCCTCGATTATTCCCCTGCATACAAATAAACAAAGAAAATCGAGTTAAATACTACAAAAACAAAAAGAAAAAAAAATTATCGACAAAATTATAATAACAATAGTAGTAAAGATAAAGAAATAAAGAGAAAAAAAAAGAAAAGAAAAATAATTTAGGATAATTAATCGATTGCAAGCTAATGCAAACGAATGCAAGTTTGTTTGTACACATAAGAACGAATGGTACTCCTTTAGTCGAAGGTGTGTTTTATCTTCTTTCATCTTCCCTAATTACGTAGTATATATATAATCTTATATATATATATACACATATACATAATGTACAAGAAATCCTGCGCGCACGCGTTGGCTCGAAAATTTCTATATTTTCGCATTTTCTATTTTTCTTTGATTACGACCAAAAGTAGAAATGTTTGATCAACCGCTCGCACGATTCCATTTTTTCTTCTTTTCTCCCCCCTCCCCCCACGAAATGGACCAACGAAAATTTATTACTTGTTCCATTTTCTTTTTTTATACTCGATGATGTTTACAAAATGAAAACGAAAAAATACATATACGTATACTCGTCGTACATGTATACAAGTTTGTAGGATATTTTTATTTTTTTTTTTATTTTTTTTAATAATTACTTTTTTTTTTATAGAAAGTCGCGTAATACTTGAGCATCCCTGTGTGTGGATGTGTGTGTCAGTGTTTTCTGCGTGTTTACATGTATGTACCTTTCGCGCGTGTATTTTAATTACGCGCACAAATGTATAAAGGTATTAAAACAGGAAACGACAATTAAAACGGAAGGCGATTATTGTTGCCCCCCTCCCAAAATACCAATGTAAATTACAAATGGAAGATGAGCAGAAAATTAGCTCGTTTCTTAAAACCCTCTCCCTCCCTTTCTTCCTTCCTCTTCATCTTACTTTTATTAACTCTTCTTGCCATCGCGCCAGAGAAAAAATCGACAAAATCCTTTCTCCTAACAAATAGTTTGCGAATGAAGAAAGACATAGAGATAGAAAGAAAAAAAAGCATACGAGAAATCATAATAACTAAATGATTCAATGGCGCGATATTACCTGTTTTATTCCCCATAATATTTCGTATATAAATACGTCTGTTAACGTTTCATGTTACTGCATGTACAATTACGTGTGTACGTGTATGTGTATTATTGTTTTGTTTATCGTAAGTGTATGTATTTTCAGTGTGAAAAAGACAGAATCGGTATCAGCTTACACAATTAGCCAAAAACTTCTTCACCTTGAGCTCTCTCTCTCAAGACGCGATTCCATAAAGATCAATCAGAACAAAATAATCCATCTGAAGATGAATAATTCTATTGGCTTCAACCGATGTATTTAAAAAAAAAAAAAAAAAATATATATWTATATATATATATATATATATATATATATATATATATTTATATGAAGACAAACAATATTAGAGTTAAAACGCCAAATCGCCGTCCACTTTCCTTGACAAACAACATTTTTAATCGTTGTTTTTCATGGGAACCCAATTTCGATACAACATCGACAATGCGTCTTTGGCTCTAGTCGTTTTTGTTGGTTTTCATTATTTAACCAACGTTTAAACACCGTTACCAAAAATATTTGGTGAAACCTTCACGGTTTCACCATTAACACATCCACCCATTGAATTAAATGGGAGGGCGAAAAATTGGAGCCACGGTCAAAATTCTTGGTACTTTCTTTAAGTTTCCCTTTCTTTCTTGACCTTAAGTCCAGAACCATTAGTATCCTCACCAAGAATCGTTGCAATCTCTCCTTGCATAAACGCCCACGGTACTTGGCTATTTGCCAACGGACACTTCTCTCCACTCGGACAGTAAACCTACAAATATTGTATTGTTATTTTATATTCCAGTTTATTCAAATAAAGTTTAACAAATCGATTTGCAAAGATATACATCGTGAAATGTATTTCACATTGTTATAGTTTCGAACAGATTTTGTTCTAATAAGGTTTCTTTTTTTTTGTATGGTCGAGTAACAAGACAAGTATAAATATTTGGTTAACAAAAAAAATTTTTTTTTTTCAACGTAATGATAGTTGTTACGAAAATATTTTCTTTTTTTACAATATAACAAAATAAAAATAAAAAGAAAAAAAGAAAAAGTAATATAATATTTACCTCCGAACCAGCCCCTTGTCTTTTTATGCTGTCTCGACTGCAGGGGAAACAAAATTTGTGATGAGGAACGCTCGGACACTGAACGAAGTGCGTGTCTTCAAGACGTTCTTGACAAAGAGTGCATTTAAGGGTTGGGGCTGACACAGGTTCAGCACCCGCTGATTGAGCCACCGCACCTTCGGACGACGTCGTTACCGTCGTCGAAGATACGTGCCTGGAACAGCTAGATCTTCTACCCGATCCTGAGAGAAAATTGACTTTTCGTCATTCCAATTTTATTCTTTCAAATAGATATTCACAAATATTTATAATATATGATATATAAAGATGACTCAATAATTATCCGCAATGTAATGGTGATATTTCTGTCATTACGTTGGGTAACTCTGTGGTCAAATTTCCACGCATAAATATTTGCGGTTTTCCTCCTATTATTAATACTGTACATATTTTGTTCATCGCGAGGTTTTAACATAGACAGTTTTACTTCACATTATTCTTTTCTATATAGAAAATAAAGAAATAAAGAACAAAAAATCCTATTTCTAATTATAATCCTAATCCTATTAATATATCATAACATTGCAGATAATTATTTTATTGATTCATCCTCGTATATACAGAAGGATCCACATCATATTAAGTGTTACAATGTTTTTAATGAACTTGACAATAATTTTCGTTTGAGACATCATAAAACAGGGAATTTTTTTTTTAGAACGAACTGTACCTCCCCCCCGTGCGAATAGACCGAAGATAGAAATGTATAGAATTATCAAATATGTTTGTAAAAAATAATTGATAACACTTAACATGCATCTGATCCACACCTTTTGACGAGCTAGCTTAGAAATTTACCTGAACCATTAGGACTGTGTTGAGAACCTCTGGAAGCGCTACGTTGTTGAACGTTAGTTGCTGTAGTTGGTGGGCTTCTGCTCGTGGGACTTGGATTGTTTGGCGGCTGGGGTACGGGTTCTGGAGACGTCAGATTGTCGGCAACGGACATCAAGGCGGCCATCGGTGAAGGTCCGTTTGTCGATCCCTACAAAATTAAATCGCAACTTTGATAAGATCAAACATATTCTCTTAGACGGAATATAAAGAAATCTTTGATTTTATTCCATATTTATTTCTAGACTTTTTTACCTGATGATGATTATTCTGTGGATTATCGTTGGCGCTTTCTTGCGTCGGTGGAGGTGGGGGCGGAGGACTCGTCCTAGGACGAAGAGGTGATCCTCCGCCATTTGCAGCTACGTTGGCGGGCGCTAACGGAATGGACGAGCCAACATAAGCAACTGCAATTTCATTGAACAATATTTCATTTATTTCTATTTATATTTGTTTTTAATAATAAATCAAAGTGTAATTATAGTTGGCATCTACCTTCTTATGCGATTTTATTGATTACTATGTCCGATAGAAAATGATATCTCGTATTATGAAAAAAAATATATAAATGGAAGAAAACAAAGCAAATAAGAACATATTGCGTAAAAATGAGATAAAAACATTCCAGTCGATCGTTACTCGGCAGATCAATCAATATATGACGGTTAATAAAAGTAATTAATAATTCCTACTGTGTGAGAGCCCAGTAAAACGTATACTTTCTTATGACTTTGAATATAAAACAACTCTTCGGGATCGAATAATATCGATTTAACGTGAGAAATATCAACTCGAAATACGCACACACATTGATTAAACGTACGTGCTAAGTAAGGTCAGATATACATTAATAACTAATCTATTCCTTACATCTTCAATGATAATAATAATAATTACGTTAACAACAACACAACCTCATAGAAAGAAACAACATTTTTTTTTGTTTAAAAATTAACATTTCAAAATAAACCCCGTGGAAAATATTGTACGCAAAAAATCGAACGTTAGTTCAAAGATAAGTGGGATTCGTAAAAATAATTCCTGGACAAGGGGGAAGAGAAAGAGGATCTATAAGAAGGGGGAAGAGAAGAAAACAAGAAAATAAAGAAAACATGTTGGAAGAAGAGTAACGACGCTTTCGCGAAGGCATCAAGAAGACTTGTGACTAGTACTTTTCCACGACGACTTCGATAGGAAGAATGGCAAAGACGTTATTATAAGAGAGACAAAGAGAGTCGGTCGTGTTAGTTTATCTCTCTCTCTCTCTCTGCATCTTTTTTTTCTTTCTCCCTTGAGCATTTTTTTTATGTAGGAAACCGAAGAATTCAGCCAAGTTGAAAAAGATGCGAAAGATCAACAATGCGAGGTTATGAGACGAAAATGAAGTCTCTCTCTCTCTCTCTCTCTCTCTCTCTCTCTCTCTCTCTCTCTCTCTCTCTGTGTATGTGTGATGGAAAGATAAACGAAATAAAAAGGAAAAAGCGCGTGCGCATCTCGTTAAGTGTCACACACACACACACACACACACACACATATATATATATATATATATATATATATATATACGCATACATATAAACACTTAGGTAAAGAGATATCACATCACGCACGTAGGCGTCAAAGGCTTAGTCACGCTCGACGCGATCAACGTCGCCATCGTCGTCGTCCTCTCCTCCTCCTCTTCCTTATCCTTTTCCTCGTCTCTTCATAGTCGTAGCAGTCATCGCAGGCGACATTCAACGAACGAAGAGATTACCGGTGGTAGTAGTAGCGGCCTTGTTTCGAAAGTACGTTCCCATCGTGAGACGTGGTGAACAGACGTACACACATACATACGACTTCCCCCTCTCCCTATTTTCCTCTTTCTCTCTACCTAGCCATCTTCCGCCCTTTCTCCCTCCCCTCCCAATTCTATTCCTCTGTCACGCACGCACGCATGCAACCGCTTGCAACGTCCTAACCACGATGATGACGTAGAGCCAATATCGCTAAGTGTCTCTCAACTTCTCTCATTCTTTTTTTCCTTATTTTTAAATTATGATAGATACGAAAAATGTTTAATTATTTATTTTTTCAAAATTTAATGAATTAATTGTATCACGCAAGTTTTACATGTTTTAGTTCGATATTTCAAGATATAATACAATATATTCACACAATGGTTCCTTCAAATGGATTCTCATTTGAAGAACATACGGAATAAATGTTTGGTTCAACTTTACAAAACAGTGCAATGTACTATAATACGTATATGTTAGAAGAGAGGGAAAACAAATCTTTTCAATCTTTAAAAGATACTCTCTCACGTTTCCATGTTTATTTCCAGATCACGATCTTCGCCAGCTGGTGATCTATTTTAATCGATACACGACGTTGTATTCATCTACGAACGTACAGATGTGTATATACGAGGTATGTATGCGTGCAGGTAAATATATATACGTGGTATAGGTGAATACAAGTTCTAACATTTCAACTAGAAACTAAGCTATCGAATTGTAAATAAGAATGTTTATCGATCTTTGATAATGGCATTAACCGTTAGTTACTTAGCCGTATCATCGGTTATATTTAAAAGATGTAGAAAAACAGAAGCAGAAGAAGCAGAAGCAGAAGAAGAAGAAGAAGAAGAAGAAGAAGAAGAAGAAGAAGAAGAAGAAGAAGAAGAAGAAGAAGAAGAAGAAGAAGAAGAAGAAGAAGAAGAAGGAANAGAAGAAGAAGAAGAAGAAGAAGAAGAAGAAGAAGAAGAAGAAGAAGAAGAAGAAGAAGAAGAAGAAGAAGAAGAAGAAGAAGAAGAAGGAAGTTGAAGAGAACAGGAGAATTTTAAAGTCCGACACTGGCGTGGGTAGCAGCATCGTCACGTGGAGAAAATTTTGCCAGGTACTAACAGAGAGAAAGGTCGGAGCTATCTAACGGCACATCTCTTTTCTTCTATATATATATTTCCCCTTTAAATATATATATATAGAAACTTTAAAAATACCAAAGGATAGAAAAGAGAAAAAAGAAATGTTATGCATCAAATCTTCTAACATCTGAATGAAATACCTGTTATTTGAAGACGTTCCATCAGATTGAAAAGAAGGAATACAAAAGAAAAGAAAACTTCAAATGAAAAAAAAAAAGAAAAATATGCAGAAAAAGAGATTTTTAATATTTAACTTAATGTTTTTTTTTTTTTTTTAAAGATCAGTTGGGAATATTGATTTCTTCGAATGTCGAGAATTCAAATAAATCCTTCCAGTTAAAAGGAAAAGAATAAAATTAAATAAATTTATCCACGATTCATTTCCCAAGAAGTATATTTTACAAACCAAAGGAATTTCTTTTGTCGAAATCGTATTGAGTAGAAATCCTAAAAAGAAGCTAAAAAGAAGAGGGAGAGCAAGGTCGTTGGAATTTTGGGTCCAAGAGAAAGAAAGGGGAGCCCCGTTTTCGGTACTTTTCGTCAATGAGAGGGACTTCCCTGCGTGCTTACTACAACCACACGTTCGGCTTTGTTCGGTTATAGTCGGTTAGTTTCGAGTGCGATGGACGCACTATGAAACGAGCGCAAGAAAAGGAGGCCGCATTACAGTTATCCCGACACAGGAGAGAGACGCCTGGTAAAATATCAGGGTATACGAGAAAAAGAGAGAAAGAGAGAGACGTGGACCGGTTTTCTGGCGCATCCTCGCACGATTATAACTACAACTGCGCGTACATTGTCGCCCAATGTATTTTCGATCATCCCCAAGACAAAATATTTTTCTTTCGGGAGTCCGTCTACAACATCCTTCTACTTACCTAATATTTACATCATTTACAACAATTGTAATAATTTTCCATAATAAAAAAATTATTAATGCTTTCGTACGTACGAACAACGTGAAGGGTAAAAACAACTTTAAAGATTTTTGTAAAAGAAACATTCAGATTAAAAGGAATATTTGAATACTACCAAACGTAGTAGACCAAAATGAAAGGAAGAGGCAAGAATAATCTTGAAATCCTAACATAGATTCAGCGATTACCAATTGATAAAGTTGTAGGGTATAAAATGTTATTCGACATATATAAACATACGCGTATGGATAAACATACATATATATGTATATATATCGAGGTTGAAAGTTTCGTTTCGTTTCATTTCGTTCACGCAATCGAAGCGTAGATTTCGTGGCCAAAAAGATTCGTATATCGAGCTACAGCGTTCTCATTCATTGGTTCTAAATATACACCGTGACGTCATCCTGTCGGACGTCACACAACGCGAAACGAGACGGAGAAAGAGAAAGAGAAAGAGAAAGAGAAGGAGAATATACTCGGTGTATCTCTTACGGTCGTCCTATCACGTGCTCAACGTACGCTGCCTCTTTTATACGCGTTTGGACGACTGCCGCATATGTACGCGATCAGGAGAACTTGTATAAAACAGAGGAAGGGAGAAGTGAAACTAAAGGAAGAATAGAAAGCACGAATGGGAGAAAGAAAAAGCAGGATTTCTCTGAGAATCCAATAGCGCGCATGATTCTGCGTGCATAAATACATGATTCCCATTACTCCTGTAGCAGATGGCTTGGGTATGTTATTATACTTATCGTAAGAATCTAAAATTGAAGTCGTACGTTGAGATTTGAAGTGTATATGTGTATGCGCGCACGCGTGTTTTGTGTCATTAGCGTTTGGAAACTTAAAGAAAGGAAGGAAAAGTTGACCCTCTCTAACGTTCGCAACAAGAGTAACGTAGAAAGTTGGGTAAGTCGAGAGGAGAATTAAAAGACAGGAGGGTAGCGTGAGGACATTGACAGGGACTCACCGTTGGCCTTGAACGTGGTCGCGGTTTCGAAACTCGGCGCCCTGACGGGGTGTTTCTCTTTATTTCTATCATGGACGTAGCTAACGGCCAAGCTGACGGCAGGCAAGGAGTCGCCCCTTGTGAGAGGAGGCCTCACCGGATGCTGATCTTCCAAAGAAAGTCTTTTCTCCGTATGTTCCTCCTCGTCGATAGCAGATATACCACGTTTCAACTGGGACATTCCTCTGTTGTGACCGAGGCTCACGTGATGTGCCACAGCAGCAAGGTGGGCGTTCGGAATTCTCACGTTGTTACCTCTCAATCCGTTACCAAGATCATGATTATCCTCGTGTTGTCGCGATATTTGTTGTCTCGTTGTGCCCGAATTAAATTCCGTAATAGAGTTCCTGTGATGTAACTGCGAGTAACTTGTTATGTTGTGATGCCTCGAGTGAGTTTGACCGGCGTTCTGAATTGGTAGAACGTCTAAACTCGGGCCACCATTGTGTTCCGTGTGACCAGCCGACCTGTAAGCCTTAGAAGCGGACGGCCTGGCATCTTGAAATCCATGCGCCTTCTTTAATTGTTTGGCAGACTCCAATACTAGATCTATCCTATCCGCTCCCTCGTAATTCACGCAACCACGACATACCGGCTCGGAAAAGTCCATGATCATTGCCCAGGGCATTCTGGGTAAGTCACACAAGTAACACTGCGTTCTCTTTCCCATCATTTTGACGATTCGTCGATCTTCCAGATATCGATAAACTTCAGCCAGCCAGCCACTCAGCCAGCCAACCAACCAGACACACTCTCCTCTCCTCTCCTCTCCTCTCCTCTCCTCTCCTCTCCTCTCCTCTACTATCACAACTCACATACACTTTCCGCTTTCCCTTTCACTCTTCCTCTTCAGATTTTATTATATTTTACTCTTTAAATAGAAATCCTCTTGATTTTTTTTAGTCTTCGTTAACTATAATCTAGCGTTAACGCACGTTGATAGGTAGTAAGCCAGAGAAAAGCGTTTCTAGAGCATGACCCGTTCGAACGGAGGAGCAGCAAACTAAAAAGCCTCTTTACACGCGCACTACGCACTCGCGAAAGGATTCCACCTCTATGAGAGAAGGAACTCCCACGGAAACGTCACTTCGATCCTCTCTCCTCCCCTCCCGCTTTGAACGGTCTCTTTCTTTTCTTTTCTCCTGGCTGGTCTCTTTGTTCTTTTCTCCTTTCGAGCGTGGATCGCTAGCTGTGGCGAGTCGACTACTAGTCGACCGAGGGAACGCAACAACGAAAGAAAAGTTTTTCACCAACAGTAACCGTCGAAATAAATGGCGACTATCGCAAAGAAGAGGTGCAAATATTTTGCTCTCGAACAAACTGCAATAAACTGACACTCGATAAGCTTACGAAAGAAAAAAAAAACAATGTAAAAGCGAGCAGCTTGGGATATCGCGCGCGCGCGCGACGAGTACGTGCGCGTAAATCGCAATTCGTCTGTCGATTGCTATGTTGCCTGGTACGCTTTTCTGTTACTGACACTGTTCCGTCGTCGCTGCTAATACGCGACGAGACGAGTAGAGACGAACGCTCGAGAATGCGGTGGTAAAACGGAGCTACGGGTGTCGCTTCCTCCGGACAATCCCCGCTACAATCCCCTACATCCCCCTACCTACGCGCCACCGATGCTTTTCTACGCTGCGCACGCTCTGTCTTCCTCCACCACCGCTACACTGCTTATATCCCTACCACCACCGCCAATCCTTCTTCTTTCCCTCTTTCACTCACCCGACACAACCACACAAGAGATTCAGCTCGACTCGCGCTACCGATTCTTTTCGCCGTTCCTCTCTCCACCTCTCGTTAAACTTGTGAAACGTTCGCGCTTAACCGGCGCGACCCACCTCGTCGGACCGGTCCACGACTCCTCGACACAACACGACGACGACAACAACGACAACACGACACGACGACGACGACGACGACACGACAACGCGACGCGACACGATGCGAGAGTACGACGCGCTCCACCAATCGAGCGCTGTGGCGTCACATTCCGTGACGTCATAATCGCAAAGCAGCGCAGGCGCGCCATCAAGCGCCCTAGGCTGACACGTAGCCGGCACCGCACGACCGGGATACGAAAAGATGCGCGCGAGAGAGAAAGAGAGAGAGAGAGAGGACGCGACATACTCTCGCGCATGCGCTCTACCTTCCGAGACTTCTTTACGAAAAAGAAAGAGAAGTCTTTTTTACGCACTCGAGGAAACCTCATGGAATCTATCTGTTATTGCTTTTTCTTTTACGAGCCTTTACCCAAGTCTACTCCATTTATCCTTTCGATTTATAACAAACATATAAAACATAATATCAATTAATTAATAGATGCTAACAAAACTTTATCCGTTTTTCCGAATTAATATCTCCGTTATATACAAGGTAAATTAATATCGTCATTGCAATATTATATCGACGAGTTTTATAGAATGATTGTTTGTTTGCTTTTTCTTCTTACAATTAGATAAGAATAGCTTAAGATAGCGATCAATGGAGATTAAGACTCCGTTACGATAAAATGCATTTGTGAGATTAGTATTATTATTATTATTTCTATTATTATTATTATTATTATTATTACTATTACTATTATTATTATTATCATTAACATCATCGCCATATTACAAACCTGGCGGATTAAGAATTCTCGAAATTATGCAACTTCACATATAATTATCGCTAACGTGAATACATAAATCGATTGCACGTGTGTGTTTGTTTTTTTTTTCAAGTACGAATATAAATACTCTCTGAAAGGAATATTCCATGAAATCCATCCGTCATCGGTTCGTTTAGAATGACATCACTCTCAATGTGACATCATAGTCGTAGAACGAGTTAGCAATATGAAAGTTTCTTAGTCGAAGGCTGTTGTTCCTGTTGCTGGCGCTAGTAGTGCTGGTTTTCTCTCTTTCTCTCTCTCTCTCTCTCTCTCTCTCTCTCTCTCTCTCTCTCTCACTCTCATCTTTTTCTCTGGTTCAGCGATACGGTATCGCGCGTAAGGAAGAGAACTTTGCTAGCAGCTGTGCTGCTTAGGATCGAAAAGAAAAAAAGAAGAAAAAAAGGGCAAAAGGAGAAGGAGGAGGAAAAAGAGGCCGATAATATCCCTCTCGAACGCCTCTCTTCCTGTCCGCCTCTGACCCTCCTACTCCTCCTGCTCCACCTTTTACCACCTCCTCTTGACTTCCCTCCACCTCTTTACCACCAATTTTTCTTACTCGTTTCGTGACGACGTAAATAAACGAAGGATCGTTCGACGTCGACGGGTGTTTTTATCCTCTCGTTTCTTGCATACGAAACAAAACATTTGTACGTGTGCGTAGACACGTATTATGTGCATACTTGCACGCGATGTATCATAATATAGAATTGCTTCAAACGAAGATCACGATTAACCCTTTTAAGTGTCCCAGGGTTCCTTGTGAAATAAAAAGTCTTGACGAAAAGACCCAAAAACAGCGCGATTATAACGCTTGGTCTCGGATTATATCGAGAAAATTTAAGCAACGTTATAGCTGTCCAAAACAATCAAATGCTGTAGAACTTCCGACATGAATTCTGAAGAGTTTGATTGCGCAGTTTGCTACTCACATCAAACGGTTAAAGAGAGAGAAATAGAAAGAGAAAGAGAGAGGTCTTTAAGGAGTGTTACGCGTACATCATCTTCTTTCATAGTCTATTTTCACGGTTATCTTCAAGATGGCAAAAGAAGCGTAGAACTTAATCGCATGAGGCGCTTATCATCGGATACTCGATAGGAGTCTTCGAGATAAACGAGAGGCCGAAGGCTGAATCAACGTTGAAATCGTTCCGAGTCGTAAACACGCGTATATATGTATGTAAACTCACATACACATATTCGCGTAGAATCGATCGATAATTTTGGTTTGACCTCTGGATAACTCGAGCACGTGCGAGAGATTTGGTTAGATGTGAGAAAAGGAATCCAACTAACACCAGAGGAGCCGGCCAAATCATCAACTTTCAACATTATTCCACTTTTTTTTAAATTATATTTTATCTTTTCTATCGGTAGAAGGGAGAAAAAGAGTATGACTTGGAAGCTTGCCCACATGTTGGAAAATTCTTCTCGTTGTTACTTTTTTTTTCTTTTAAATACAGAGCTTACTATTCCTTTCTATTTGTCTTTCAAAACGCGTCCATGAACCTGTCACGTAACGTCTGCATCGTATCAAAAAAAAGTAACATTTAGGAATCTAATCGTCCTCCGTCGTCTTTAGGAAACATTACAAACTAATATTATGAAATGTAGGAATATACATATATGTATATGTATACCCATTTTTCTGTCAATGAATTTTAGTGTTGCAGGTTAAACGTGAACAGTAAAATCGTTAGTTGCCGAATCGTGTTTCGTGTGTAGAGTAAGTTACTCCTGCAGCAGGCGCTATATGTGTGTGTGTGCATGTATATAGCACGTTCTCATTGCGTGTCACTGGGTCACTACATTGCGCATAGGGGTAACTGATAGGGTCGACCTTTTTTGCTCTTTTTTTTTTAATCAATGCAAATGCATTTCACAGAATGACTTCCTTCCGCTTTGTCGAGACTAACCGCCAGACGACGACCAAAATGAACAACTCTTTGAACAGTTTGTCTTCTTTAATCGATCTAACAAGAAGAAGAGGGAACAAAAAAAGAATTCAATTTCATTCCGCATTTTATACCTTATAATAATATTTTAACCGAAAATATATCAAAGAAAAAATATAACATACAAATTTAAATTCCATTGCACAAGAAGAAGCCTTATGCAGAAACAAAAACATCAAGTTATCGGTGTTTGACGTAATAGAAAGATAAGGAGCACGATAAGAGAGATTAAAGTGAAAAGAAAAGTAAAATATTTCTAAATAAAAAAAAGGGAAAAAAAACAAAAAGAAGAAGATAACACAGATAATGGAGATTTTAATCTGTTTACACTACTAAAAAAAAAGTGTCGTCGTAATGATTGTTTTTTCTTTCTTTTTTTCTTTCTTTCTTTCGTTTTTTTTTACAAACATAAGTCGAGTTTCAGTGTTTACGTATACGCGAGTAGCTGAGGCGAGTCTTCGACACACACTCGAGCAGGCTGCCGGCTATCCTTACGTACTCGCATGATTCTTAGTGCGTCTCATGACGTCACCGGCGCGAGAACGTGACAACGTCGCAACAAGAGTACGAGCGCGACGTTGCCAATCCAGCTCTCTCTTTCTCTCTCTCCTTCTTTCTCTTTACACGCTCTCGATAGTACGAAGCTTCTGGATTGCGTCGTTCATAGTTCGTCGAGTCATCATTGTCTATACAATATAATTCGTCAACGATTTCCGTTAAAATAGAACTCTCTCTGTTGAGTTTTTCTATTTACTCCTATTTATTTATCAAGAGAGCGAGGGAGAAGAGGATATARATATATATATATACAATATAATATGTAATGCCGCGATTCAGTCGACAGTATCGATCTGAAGAAGCTACTACTCTCTCTCTTTAGTTTTCTCCCTCAACCGTGGTTCGAAGTGATGACGAAACCACAAACGTCGTAGTGTGTAGTAGACGAGAGTAGAAGAAGGATGAATATAGAGAGAAAAAGTGAAGAAGAGAAAGAGAGAGAAGATGATGGCGAAGGAGCAGCATCAGCAGAGAGGAGACCCTTGCGCGTTCGCGCGTCGCTCGGTTCTCATGGAAAAGCGCTTCGGGCGACTCCGTGTGTTGCGTAGTAGTGGAAGGGGAATAAGAGGGTGTGGCGGGTAGAGGGAGAGATAATACCGTTCCGTCACGTCACGGTGCAAGCCGGCCGGAGAAAATCAATCCGGTCGTTCACTACTAACCTTCTGGTAGAACCGCGACGACTCAGCTACTATCACCGTCGAAAACGTCGTTGCTGCTTCAAGGATCTCGACGCGATATTGACCTGGGGGTTGCGTTAGGTTATTCCCGCCGAGGTTCTTGTACCTATCAAGCGAATACCATCCCAACGACTCTCCTTCCCCCTCTTCTTTTTCCTCTCCTGCTCCCTCTTTCTCTCTTTCTATACATACCCCATCTATCCATCTATCCATTTCTATCGTTCTTTTCCAACATTAACGCAAGTCGGATCGTTAGATATAACTGTTGCTAATGAGATTTCCGTTTGGAGTATCAACCCTGTCCCCCTTTGCTCTTGTCCTTGGCCTCGTATCGTTGACAAACGACAACGACCAAGGATATTTTCTTCCTTTCTGTTCGATTATTTTTTTACTTTCCTATCTACAAATCTTTCTTTCTTATCCTATTTTTGTTGTTGTATTCGTTGATTTGTTAAAGCGATGACTATCAAGAGTCAAGTAGAACGTACCTATTCTCTTCTTTTTATTTAATATATTTTCTAGATTAACGAAAGGGTAACGCGTCGTAGCTCTTGGAAATTTGGGAAAACGTAGTAAGTAGTAAGGTATACAAGGTATACAACGAGACTTGGGTACAACGTCGACCTAATTCGGTAGGCAACCTACTAGCAAGTACAATACGATGACGTCACATACGGACGGTCGATCTCCGTAAGCAGTCACGGCTACAAATGCGATGCGTTGTCCGATCATACGCGACGCGCTTGCAGCTACAATGGCGCCCGACAATGGCACACGATATCGTACGACGTATTACATACATATGTACGCAGTGTATATCTATATATACATATATACGTAAATACGTTATACATACGTTACGTTATGCGCTCTGCGGTGTCACGGCGTGACAATGCAACGACACATCGAGGACGACCACGAAGTGACGAGACACAAGCGAGAAAGACATTCACTACTACCATCGTCTTACTCGTTTATACAGGATTCTTTCTTTCTATGTAGTATGTGACGTTCAAACCTAACTTACATACAGTGACTATCACTTAAAATTGTATAAAGTTACACTTATTAGATTTTTTGCTTAAAAACTATTGGTACAATGTGTTTAAGATAAAGACAATTTAAAAATAAATACTTCAGTATAACTTTATCACATTTTTTCTTAACTTAATTTGAAAGAATTATTTATAATAAGTAAATTAAGTAAAAACGAAAATAATGTACAGATAATGTCCGTCGCTAAATATTGTACGAGCTAAAATGGAGGGACTACCTGATTTTTTCATGTTTAATAGTGTTCGTCCTTTGTTTTTACTACTAATGTATTTATTTCTAAATTGTCTTCTCATCCTAAACATAATATACCAATACTTTTCAAACAAAAATCTAATAATTATAACGTTGTAGGATTTTAAATGATAATTATTGTATTCGAATTATACATTTATAGATTCTCCTAGCAAGAGAAAGAAAGAGGGCATGGTCGGAAAGAGTCCCGTCACCATGATACAAGATGGCGTCGTTAAACGCCAAGAGAAAACGAAAGTAATAGCAGACAGGTCATGCTGTCTGTCCCTGTCTGCCTGGGCTGTGTTGCATTTTTCAGGAATCGATTCGAAAGAAAACGATGACGGACAGCAACAACGTTCTCTTTCAATCCTCTTTTCTTCCTTTTTCTTTTATTCACGCGACACGGAACGGACAACTACTCTATGTTATGTGTCATAAATTCGACCGAGTTTACGGGTGTTTGTAAACAGACGCGAGAGAAAGGAAAGAGAAGGAAGGAAGGAAACGGCATATATAGTTTTAAAGAAAAAGATAAGGAATAGAAAGAGAGAAGAGGTAGAACGTTGAAGAAAGGCAGCTTAATCGTTTCACATGCAACAACATCTTGCATAGAGAGTTCGGTTAGGCTTCGTTTGTCTGGTGTGCTCTGCAAAACCCTCCTCCTTTCACGCTTCGTCGCTCTTTCCTTCTCACCGCTCCTATATGCCCTTTCTTTCTCCATCTCTCTCTCTTCTCTCTCTCTTTCTTTCTTTCTTTCTTTCTTTTTCAATCTCTCTTACTCTTCCACCTTTTCTCGTGACTAACGTGACGTCATCCTGTGTCTCCAAAGAGAGGAACTCTTCTTAAAGTAAGCGGGGAGACGGGACAGAAGCATGCAACGTAGCGCGACCAGTCTCCGCCTCTGGCCCCTCACCGGCCGCAACCATTCGCACAACGATGCAACGCTCAACGACGACGACGACGCACAGTGACATCGCTCGTTTGCGCGTAGTCGTTGGTTCGACGCTCAGCCGACTGCCCCCCACACCCTTCCCGTCCTCTTTACTCCTCTTGCCGAACCATTCTACTACCCACTCCTAGGCTCTACTACATTGCCCGTCGGTCGCGCAGCAACCGGTTCCTCCCCACCTATATCGGTCTCACCCCCTACCCTTCTTCCCCTATACTCCCGTCGATCGAGTGGACCTCCTCCACCCTCGTACGTTTTTATGTCCCTCTCTCTATCTTTTTCTCTCACTCTCGTTTCGTTCATCCGCGCACAACGACGTTGTCCATTCTAGCTCGCTCGCTCACTCGCTCATTCGTTTGGTCGGCCGGTCGGTTGGTCTCCTTTTTCGCGCAACATCGTAGCCACATTTTTCCTGCGCACACAACAAAAGTGTGTGTGTCTGTCTGTCTGTGTGTATGTGGTTTTAGACGATCATCCAGCAGCACGTTCGAAGAACGTTCCAAGTCGCCGTCTCCTTGTTTCATCGACATTTGATCGTAGAAAATAATGCGGTTATTCTTCTTATGTTTATTTGTTCTTCTATGCTTTTTATTACAGGATATGCAATCTTTAATTGTACCTATTTTTTTCTGATTAATTATTAATGATAAAAAAAAGAGATATTTTGTATAAAAATATTGTCTTATATTTACTATATCCTATAGTAATATTATAATCTTTAGTCTAAAAGATTGGAAGTGAATTGAATTGATTGACTTATGACGTTTCTAGAGAAAAGTAGTAGAGAAATAAAAACATTTTCTAGTATTATAGTTTTCTAGGTAAGACATCGAAGCAAGTAGGTTTCTTTGTTCTTTAGTGGGCGACATTAAAGGAAGAAGCACCTGACGAAAGCAGCCGGAGCAGACGGCCAGGTACAGGCAGACCGCGTACGTAACGACGTACCTGCGGCAGGTGAATCGAGTCAGGTGCCTCAACAGATGGGTGCCTTTACTCAAGGAAGCGTTATAAAAGCGGTCTATCATAAATGTGGGTTAGTAGCGATGACTAATCCTCTCAAAGACAGTGAAATATTTTATCGTTTTTTTTTCTTTCTCTCTCTTTCTTTTTTTATTACAAATACACACACACATATCGTTTAATTTTTCGGCCAAATCGATCATCGTACAATTTTTTGTATATTGAAAATCTTCCAAAGTCGGTGCACATATCAATTTCAATAATTAATGATGTTCGAAGAATGATGAAAGAATCATAAGATAGTCAGAATCATAAGAAGTTTAGGTATCGCGAGCTAAAAAACAATAATAATCGTACTTGAAATTATTCGATGGCCCGAAAATTAGTTCCTACCCAACGCGTATGTACTTGAGTATGTAGATTTTTCGTTATTTATTTTTCCTCGGCACGTGGTACGATCAGCGCATACATTTACGTTAGACCGAACGCATCGTGAGTTATGAGTACAAACAAGTATTTACAGTCACGTGTTAAGAATGGGATAATGAAAACGTGACGCGATTATGTATTCTTCCTATGCCGTAATTTCTTATTTGTTAGATGGTTGTCTCTCTCTCTCTCTTTTTCCTTCTCTTTCTTCTTCTTTCTGCGTAATAAAACAAAGGTACCGGTCCGTCTATCTGTCTGTCTGCCCGTCTGCCCGTCTGCCGTTGATAGAGAACTTATTTGCGACGTTGGTCAATTATTTTATTTTTTTTTTACCAGAAGATATCTACGCATAGAGGAGAGAGAGAGAGAAAAAAAAAGATAGAGAGAAAAACATACGACAACTAATCGCTCGTAATAAATGTCTATTTTTAACCAAACATTTTTTCTTTTCCCCTGCCACTTCTTATCTCGTATATCGATAAAAAATTGAACAGAAACGAACATTAGGAATTGGACTTCAAAAAGTAATCTTGCAATATTTTCATTCGAAAGCGATCAATTTCTCAAAGAACTGACTGACTATCTTTGCGATGTTATTCGTCGAATCATTTTCTTCTTATTACCTTCTTCTTCCACCATCGAACACCAAGGATACCAATTCAAGGTCAACTTCTTCTTCTTCTACTACTGCTGCACCGTCCCTCGTAGACGGCAAATCATCGTCATCATCTTCATCATCATCGTGATTTCTCGTGCACTTTAAAGGCGCATATTCTTTTACGTACGCCGCCATATTGCTTATTCTGTTTCACCTTCTGAACGAGGTCCTTACGAACCTGTTGTCATTTCGATTTGTTGTTCCTTTCTTCTCAACAAAATGCGAACAATTATAAGAATTGGAAAGACTATAAATAGGAAAGATGGAAAAGAACTTGGATTGTTCGAAGAAACATTCCGTGTACATATTTTTACACGTATATTAACATACGTGCAGTACATATTCATTCAGCGTACGCATTCCTATGTTTAAAATATTGTATTCTGTTTTAACATCATTTCTTTTGTTATTCTTTTGTACGTTTGCTAATGGAAGATAAGCAATTAAAATTACCTTCAACGTGTCGCGCAAATAACTGCACATATCTCTAATTATAGCGTTCGTTTCTAATCCTGGTTTTGAGTACATTTATTAATCCGAAACACAATGGAAAAAATATCGGGAACCGGTCAGAGATATTTTTCATCATTCATATTTCCATAGCATATGCCGGATAATGGGATTTAAAAAAGTTGTTATCGTGTTTTTTCTATGAAATTCCATTCTATTAAATTGAAATTCTCGGGGAAATTTTTTTTGTCTTCGAGCAGCAGCAGCAACAACAGTTTATTCAATGGAGCATTAAAACAAATTAAACATTGTATACGTGTCACATTCCATTTGGTATCAATTTCTTGCACTAATTGTACTGATTATTGATTATCATAGATAAATTTTTGCACTAGTTTAACACTTTTACCTTGAGACTATGGAACGTAAACTGATTAGTATATTTTTGATGAAATATTCATCTATTATTCAAAGACTATCGTCAAATTCGAGAAAATGGCCACGAAACAAATTAATGAAAATCTTGCTATCAACGAGAACAATATAGTATGAATTTGACGAATAAATAAAATATCTTATCAATTTGTTTCTTGCTATTTGGACATTCCAATCATCGTGTTAACACATTCGCGACCGCTGACGTGAATTCACGTCTTTTCAAGTTCTATTCCTAGTTTTATATATTAAATATATATTTAATTATTTCAATATAATATTTAAATAATTATATTTTATTATATTATTATATTTTATTATTTAAATATAAATTTAAATAATTCATTGTTTTTACAGGTACCCAGTATTAAAGAAGGAAAAAATATACCAGCCGCGAATGTGTTAAAATAATCGGAACACGCGAAGAAGCTGCCCCCAAAATTTGCAAAAACTTAACCAGTAATTTCAGAAAGCCGTCCAACCCTAATATGCGTTCAATACTATCTTTGACAGCTGCAAACATAAGCGGAAAAATTATTTGCCAATGCAGCTGATAGAATATCGCACGTACTAGCTCGATATAGTGGATATATGCATAGAGACCGTATATCCCCGCGAACGTCCATCCGTTCGTTCGATCGTACATATTTTATCGGTTTAACTTAATCGGGTGACAGAGGCCAGGGAATATTTCGTTCGCGAAATCATAACTTTTGCTCCCAAGTGATAAATATTTATGTCATCTCATAACGATCGAAGCGACATTTATTCTTCTTCTTCTTATTTGTATAACGTATTGAGCAAGAATGTTTTCATTTTCTTTTTATATTTTTTTCTTGATTCGTTTATCTTTGCAAATTTTTCCATTGTTATTCATACATCGTTGATTTAGGAAACAGACGTTTAGTCTCTTCGTAATATTTTTATGAATGTGATAGAATTGATACGCAAGACACACATATGTATAAATATAACGTTAACATTTATACATAAGTATAGATAAGGCGTTATCAAGTATACGATAATCGCAAACACGAAGCACATTTCGTAGCTTCTTATCTTATTGTGCCAGTTGAAAACAATTCTTTTGCTATAAGTGATTCACAAAAATGTTTAGTATTTAAATACTTCTCTCTCTCTCTCTCTATATATATATATATATTATTTATACTTGCATAAATATTACAAATATTACATAATATTAACATTGTTATATATAAACACACATAAACGTAAGTCCGTATTTTTCCTATTTTAAAAAAAGAAAGAACGAAGAATCTTTAGATTTATAAATGAATAACTAACTATTATACACGAGTCAATAAATAATTAACTACGAAGGTTGGTTGACAAGTTTTGTTCTTATGTCGACAAATAAAAATTAGTTTTAGCGATAATAAAAATTGTTTCTAATGTTGTAGACTCAAAATTAATCATCCCATCCACATATGTACATATAGATATGTAAGTGGCATACTTACATATTCGTGCAATACATATGAAACCTATCCACGTACATTGAATAAGAACACTCGTATCGATCGAGTTGTTTCCTAAGAAAGAGCAAAAAAGATAGAAATACGGTTGAGAGATAGCGAGAAAGAGTCACGTTGTCCTCGCGTGTTGATACCGATAATTTTCCCCTCGGGAAAGAACGAAGACATCAGGAAACAGACTGTGGAAGACTTTAGAAACGACTTCGGGAACCTAACGCGCCATCAAAGTCACAGGGGCTTGGGGGTGGCAAAGAGAGGGATTGAGAAGGTGGAGGGAGGGTGGTGGTACCGTCCTACTCTTTCAGATAAGACTTTTATCGCTTACCTTGCGATATGAACGAGTATACAACTTGACTTCTACAAAGATTTAGAATATTCGAAATGTTTTACGCTACTCTAAATTTTTCTTTTCTATGTTCAATTAATGGGATTTCTTTTTGCTTTTTTTTTTTAATTTTTTTTTAATTTTCTTCTCATCTACGTTATATACTTTTTATTTTTATTCCAAATTTCACGCGAATAAATATATATATATATATATCAGAGTTAGATGAATATCAATTCAACATATTGGATCGTCCCAAAAAGTTCTTGTGTTTTTTTTTAATCAAGTTCTACACATATTCTATAATTTTATGAAAAAAAAAAATTAAAAAACAAAAAAATTTTATAAAACAAAGTTTTAAAGAGTAACTGATTTTTATACGAATTTACAAATTTTTATTTATATATTTTTATCTATATACTATATTATAGCAAAATATTAATAACAAAATAGCGAATATAGTAACGTAGGCAAGAAAAATTAAAATGGAGGTTAATGAGGGTTTAGTTTAAAAAAAATGGGGGAGGGGATTTGTTGTTTTTGAATTGGCAGAATCAGAGATAGAAAGTCAGTGTTATTGTGGAAAATTGAGCAGTCGTTGGAGTGGAGCGAAGTGGAAGAAAGATGGAGAAAAAGAGAGAAAGAGAGGCGCTTTTCTCAAAAGACTCATCGACGGTGATGCTCGTCACGTAAACCCGTAGTTCCGAGGGCGCCCAAGCACGGCCTGGAATACTGGAATACTAGTGGCGAGAGAATGTGCAGCGAATGCTTCGACGTGAATGAGAACGACAATATACATCTCACGTTTCTACTACGCGCTACCGTAATGCGTCTTTATTGTTACGTGTATGTGTGTGCACGTAACCTCACCGCGTTTAAATGTGTTGGTAAATGTACGCGCGTAGAAACGCGTGTAAAACGCGAGACTGTGATGCGACGTAAGCTTTTCACGGAAAGCGCAAACAAATGGGAAATTACGTGGATATCTTTCTTTCTTTTTTTATCCTTTTTTTTTATTTATTTTTTTTTCTCGTTAAATCTTTTCCTTCTTCAAGAGAATTGATTGTCAAACGTTCGTTCTCAGGCACGTAGTATCAACACAACGTGTTAACTTATGTGAAATATATATCATCGGTTATTTTATACAATAAAAATATAAGTCTCTCTATTTGACTTCCAACCAAAACGTCACGTAATCTTTGGCAATTTAATACAAACTTAGCTCTCAGAGAGACGTTTGAAAATTCCAAACTATTCGCTCTGGAGCCTTTTCAGCATTTCTTAGCCACTACCAACACACCACCATCCCATCAGCACTGCCGGCGGGTGTAACTCTTGAATATCGAGAACGCACGGGTTCGCGTTACGTGGCTCGCATTTGTAGACTACAGTGCGCGCACAGAATTTTAGATCACCGTATGTCCAGGAAAGACCTTTTTTTTAATTATTCCTATATTTCTATATATTCTATTTTCTCTTTTGTCAATTTTATACCGTCGGAAAAATATTTTATTTTATTTTATTTTATTTTATTTATTTATTTATTCCGTTATTCGATTTGATTGTTCTTCGACACAACAAACAAAATGTCCTTCGAGTTTACAAATGAATATTTTTTTTTATTAAAAAAAAACATTTCAAGGATACTCAATGGAAGAAAATTGAGAAAAAATATCTCGAAAGACTATTATTCTTATATCGTATTTTTTCAACGTATCAAATAAAATAAGAAAAAAAAGATTTGCCTCCTGTGAGGTTTGAACTCACGACCCCTGGTTTACGAGACCAGTGCTCTGCCACTGAGCTAAAGAGGCTGATGATATAAATTTGTTAATTCACAATGTAAAGTGGTATTTATCAAATATTTTTATTATTATAAAAAAACATTTTATTATTATTACAAATAAAGATTATCTATTCTAAATTATAACAAAATAACGATTCAGTTTTAAATATTACGCTTGAAAACAATTTTCTATCAACGTCATTTTTAAATACCTTTATCAGCTTATTATACTTGATAATTAAATGATTGATTGATTGAATGATTGATTGATTGACTGATTGATTGATTGATTGATTGATTGATTGATTGATTGATTGATTGATTGATTGATTGATCGATCGATCGATCGATCACTGAATGACATAATTATTTTTTAAATTGGGCTAAAACTATAAATGGATTTGTTTTAATTAGAAAAAAATGTTTTTTAAGATTTTTTCTTTTTCTTTGGATGATAGTGTTTAAAAATAATTTTGTCATGGCGCAGTCTCTTAGGCTTCCTTTTTAAGAAATGGTACGTGACGTAAAGCAGATGTCAGTCATCGCGCTTCCTGTTTTACTTCGTCGATCACAATGAAAGCCCACTTTTTGAGTTCCTTTGAGAAAAAAAAGGGGGAAGGGTCACGCGTGAGCCCTCTTTTTTCTCTATGCGAGTGCGGAAAAGGGACAGATGTTGTCTACCGTCTTCAAGATTTCAGGGGACCCCTTCTTTTCAGTCAGTTCCAAACTCTGAGCTCTTTGAGACGCAATAAAGGATCCAACGGAACGCATTTACCTCTCTTTCTCTCTTTCCTGGGACTATTGTACGATTAAGCAGATGTTATACTATGAATGCGCAATGTATAACGTAAGACTCGCGAACAAAGGAATCGATTTACCTAGGGTTCCATGTGCATTTTTGCATTTTCCTCCGCATTGCCTCTTTCCATACAAATATTCTACGCGTTACATCAAGAAGACTACTGTAATCTTCTACTGTTCAATTTCAATTTAACATAATCCTATGTCATATTTCATTTGACGGACTCTATTCTTTTGCCAAACGTAACTAGATCAAGTATGCAGAATGTAGATATACATTATGTACTATGTACATCGTCGTTCAAATAATGACATATCGTGCTATTTAAATCTTCTTTTCAATGGATTACTTTTAAGAAATCCCTAATAAACATATATGCAAAGGTGTACCGATGCTATCGATTATTAACAAATGTTAACGAATCGAAAACAATGATAACCTTCAGAAATGATATTTCCCGCGTTATTTTTTACATTTTCTTTAAACGAAAGGAAACAAAAAGGAATGAAGGAATTCACGTAAGTGCAAGCACGTTCGAGAAGTTTCCCGTTGGATAAAAGCGGACTGACTCGGCATCCCTACGTTCCTCGGACTCCTCCGATTGTTTTCTCTCCACATATACACATAGATGGATTGTAGGAAGACGAAGAAGAAGAAAGAGAAGAAGAAAGAGAAGAAGAAGAAGAAGAAGAAGAAGAAGAAGAAGAAGAAGAAGANAGAAGAAGAAGAAGAAGAAGAAGAAGAAGAAGAAGAAGAAGAAGAAGAAGAAGAAGAAGAAGAAGAAGAAGAAGAAGAAGAAGAAGAAGAAGAGGACGAGAGATCTCCGTTCCGTACCCTTGAACCTAGAAAAGAGAGGAACGTTGCGCAGCGTTGCCGTGGTCTTGCAAGAAGACGGCATCGCGTCGCGTTTCGTCGCGCCCCTTCACGCCGTCCTCTTGATCGGGCATAGTCGGCAATCCTCGGCACTTCGCTTCGTTTCGTTTCCACTTTCTTCATTTATAATAGAAGGAATTCCTTCGTCGTCGCGTTGTTGTTGACTGGCGCGACGCCGAGTACCGCTGACATCAGCGTTACGCCAACAGGGACGCGTGCGGGACATCGTTATGTAAAAAATCAAACAAAAAGATAATCATTTACTACATCTTCGAATGAACATCTTTTTCTCTTTTGTTATTTTTTTTTTGTCAATTTGGCGGGATCATAGCTTTGTAACTCTGTATAGGTATTTTTAAAAGAATGATCATTATAAAATAAAAAATAGCCGGTGCGTTGTATTAATTTTGCATTCGAATAAAAAGAGAAAAAAACTTGGATGCAAGAACAATATACTACAAGTTCCCTTCGACGCACGTGACAAATTTCGTCCGATTGAAGAGAACGTTGACCTTGGTCAAGCAAGCAGCCATTAAGCGAGCGACCATTGGGTACCGCGTGTTTCTTTGTAAAACTTACGTTTCCGCCGACGTTACCGCCAACGTTGCCGACGCAGAAAGTGACGTCACGTGCGCGCGAGCGCGTTACCAGCGGCAGTCGCGTTTACTCACCGTGTAATATTATGCGAAAAGCGTAGATAACGCGGTACGATTACGATGAAACGTGCACGATTGTGCGATTATTATATCGGTTAACGTGATGACGACGTCCTGCAGTATCGTTTTCAGCTTTGCTCGAGAATCTCTTTCTTCTTATTTCTTTTCTTTTTGTTGTAATTTCAACGACTTCTATTTTAAAATGTATTATCTTGCCGATGTCAGCGCCACCGACGAATACTTTCCGAACGATACCGATTATAATACACGCGATAAAAGCGTATCTTTTCGTGTATAATAACCAATATTACTGTGAGATAATAACACGAGCGCTTTTTATCTATTTACCATTCGTTTCTTTTTATTTATTTTCTTTTGCTTTTTCCTTACGGAAGAAAAAAACAAAGATGCTATTAAAAAAAATACATGACAATGACAAAAATATTTATCCAACTACTCGGTTTCTAGGCATCTCTCTCTCTCTCTCTTTCTTTCTTTCTTTTGTTTTCTTAGCTTATTTCTCTTTTTATCTCTTGTTCACACGCTCATGTGCCATTTACGAGGCAAACCGGTTCTATACTTTTTGCGAACTCCGGCTTCGCGAGAATGTTGATTTTTGCGACATATACCGCTGGGAACCTAACCTACATCGTTACTCGAGTGAGTTGAAAATGGTGCTTGGTGTTTCGATACCCTGTAGACCTTGAATATATCGAAGGCTTTTTATTATATGTGCATGCATATGTATGTATATACGTCTATCAACAGCACTGATTAATTAAATGTTTGCTATAAAAAGAAATTAAAATATATATGTTCGTTCTTTTTCCTTTTTTCTATTGTTTTCTTTAAATAAAACGCGTAAAGAAAAACACAAGAATAAACAAATTTAAAAGATATATAACACAACACACTTATTTATGTACATATATCAGTACTTGCGATAGGGAATGCAACACGTGCCAATCTCGTGAATGTGTGAGAAAGAGTGGGATGTGTAAAATTGGTTGACGGGTGTGAAGAGGGAGGGTACAAGAGAGGTCGTCGGATAAGAGGAACCAATATGAAATTTAGTCACGACAGAAACATGAGTCGAATCGAGCACCGCTGTCGTCTGCAGGAGGAGGAGGAGGAGAAGGAGGAGAAGAAATGGAGGGAGGTTGATGGTTATTTTTTATTCAAGGCGCATATGCATCGCCGAAAATATTTTTACGCTATGTAATGCGTACGGCATACGCATGTGGCCCATTAGCGGTTAGCGCGACTATTGTTCTCACTAACCTACAACACTTTAGCTCATTGTCATGCTTTATTCGTGATGTTTTCCCTCCCCCTTTCCTACTCATCCACCTCGTCCTTCTCTTGAACGAAGGTGAGAGCTTTTGATAACTCCAAAAATAAACTGACTCAACCTTTAATTTTGTTGTAATGTATTAACTCATTTACTCAATTCTCTTGAACTTTTAAATAATCGACATAGGACATACATAAAAATTAATGAAATATATCATTTTATTCTTACTTATCATCATTTTGAAGATAATTTAAATTGTAACAAATGTTGTAGATTTTTTTTTAAGAGTGGGTTGAAATAAAAATAAATCGAAGTAAAGCAAGTATGTATGTTAAGTACCGAGGATTTGAAGACTGTTGGTGCACGCCAGGAACGCGCAGACGATGGTATCCAAGTATACGTGTGGCAGTTACAAACCGGTTCGACAAAACTTTCGAAAATTCCGGAATGACGTAGTAATTCTCTATCTTTCTCTCTTTCTTTCTCTTTCTCTTTTTTTCTTGCATGTTTTATAAATACATACATATGTAGGTACATACGTATAATCAAACGACGAGACGAACGGACTTGCTTTTTTCTGAATGGTTTTTTTTATTTATGTAAGAGTTACTACCATTTGAACTCTCTTTCAGTTGGCTATCGACGCTATTAATGAGTTTGATCGAGTTTTTGTCTTCTTCGAAAGTTAAATTACCTTATTCTATATCTGAGCCGTTCAGTGCACACATTGATTAACTCCATAAAACAAAAAGTTGAGAAATGCGATGAAATAATGTCATGTGTCATAAATAATGTATTACTTAGTATTCAATGGCTAACAAAATTTTTCCGTTTAATGGTGTTAATCTTTATTATTCAGGAAAGTTATTATAAATATAAAAAGTTATGATTATACCAAGTGCTTTGACACTTAAATTTAAGATTTTTCAAAAAGTGGAGTTAATCGATGTGTGCACTGAACGGCTCATCTAATAATTTATTTTCCTTGTTTTCTTCTGTTTTTTTTTTTCAAAAATAATTTAATAATATAAAATAAGTTTCTCCAAAATAAGCTGTTCTCTATATGTACGAGGGGTGATTGACGAGTTTGAGCCTTAACAAAAAATAAAATTATTCAACCTACCTATGTATGATTGATTTGTATATATATATATATTTTTAATACTAATAGTATATATTTCAATGGATTATTTATATATTTTTTGTACTTACCTTAATTTATTTACAAAATAAATTACCACACTCAAAATGCACTAACATAAGATTGCACTATTGCATTTCTTGTTATAATATTCTATTGTTAATATCTTTAGAACTATTATTATCACCTTTAAAGTATTATGTATAAGTTGTATACATATGTATAAACGTGCATATGTTGTTATAATAATAAAAAGTATATCATTAAGCATATTATTAGCATTTTTCGAGCTATTATTTGTAATTTGCAGAAATGTATCGAAACGAATTGATCTGGTAAAATTTTTATTTTTATTAATATATTTATTTGTTATGAATTTTGTGCTACAATCGAAATACGCAAGAAAATTGGCACACATTCAAAAGTGCAACGAACGCTGCCATATTTTTTTACAATATATGTATAGTAAGTGTGTAGTGATCGACTTTATACAAATTAATGCTCTTTGCATAATCTTATTATCGTACGTATTATACGTAAATTTCTATACGGATTATCTCCTTCGGTAGAAAAAAGATGACAAAATTGGAAACAAATATACAACAGTGGCAGCAAAAAAATAAGAAGAAAAAAGCTCCGCACAAACAAAAATATTAAACTATTTTTTTTCCTTTATTACTTACATTACGTCGTCGTTTTCATCTTCGTCATCATCGTCATCATCGTCATTGGAACAAAAATTTTCATTCTGTGATTCAAACGAATCATTTTTCCGGTCGCTCGTAGTATAAACCTCTTCCATAATATTAATTTCTTTATGATCCCTCCAATCTTGAATTTCCTTTTGTAAAATCGCGATAGGATCTGTTTGCTCCTCGTAACTTTCGCTGTTCATTGATACAACGTAGTTTTTATTTTCCTTTTCTTTTAGCGTTCTAATTTCTTTGCGCGCAAACATTTTCACACTTCTTTTTGACATTTCTTTGATTTCTTTTACTTGTTTCCGGTTATAAAATTGCACTCTTGTCAAACTTCTTGTTCAAACTCGTAACACGAGGATATAAACTTTGGATAAATTCACTGAAAAACATTTAAACATTCTTACACTCTTACAATTTGGAGCGTTCTAGATGTTTTTATTTATTAGTTAAAAAAAGTTTTAAAAAGTTTAAAAACGGAACAATGTTAGTTGAAAATAAATGAACAGTAAAAAAAAGAAGATCGGACCGACGAAGGTCGTTATACGTTAAGAAAGTTTAAAATTGTAACAGATTGGTAATCTCTATTTTACCGACGTAGAAAAAGAAGCAACCGAATCACCGATAAACGAATGAACAAAATATTTTATATTCTTTTTTTTTTAGATAAACACCTAGATTAAGCTGAATCACATGTTTTATCGTAATTTCGAAAAATATTTTGTATAAACAAAGTCTTATTTGTTAAGCAAGCATAGATATTTCTATAATAAATTTAGATATCAAATAATAAACTCATTGGTGGCGCCATCTGTCTTTATAAGAAGTGTTTAATGAAAAACGCGCGTGTTCATTATTCATTCGTTTTACAAAAATATTAACAAATTCATTAAACAAATTATATGATTTTATTAAAATTCCGTTGATATAAATAAGAAAGTATAA
Organism: Polistes dominula; assembly: GCF_001465965.1. The sequence continues at coordinate 1,230,069 of NW_015148999.1, forward strand.
CAAAGAACATAAATATTTAATCGACACTTTTGTTTGTTTTTTCTAACAGTTGGAACGATTCAAATAATTAATTATTTGGGTTTTAAAAGAGAACCCTTATTCATTACCTGATAGTAATATGCGAATATAAATAATAAAACTAAGAACTTTTTATTCACATTCTTTTATATTGACTATATTGATATATTATTTATATCTAATAATAATAATAATTTGCAAAATTGATTTTGTTCACTTTAAGAAAATTTCTTCACTTTGTAAGCTTGGATTAGTTTCTGACACGATTTTAGAAGCAGTCGTAGTACAGCACTGCGAATAAGAAAATATTTTTTCTTTCCTTTTCTTTCTATTATTTTCCTGCTTCTGATTAGTTGATTCTGTAATATCACAGGAAACTATGTTTAGAAACAAATAGGAACTTTCCTGTTATAAGGATCACTCTGATTGGCTATTACTTTTGACTTGGTATAAGGCAATGATAACCATGGAGACTAGACAAGGAGCACGATCTCCATGTATACAAATAGGATATAGAAAATAAAAGGGCGCCCGTGTTCTCTTTGTATCAAAATGGAAGGGGAATAAGGCGGCAGTTTAAAAAAAAATTATAATACGAAACTAAGGGTAATCATTTAGGTTGTTCAAGTATAAATAATTAAAATTAAATAAATAATTATTTAATAATCGTAAAAAAATGAGTAAATAGTAGTAATAATAATAATAATAATAATAATAATAATAATAATAATAATAAATTTAGATTAAATCCTAATCATTTAGAAAATATAGTATTAAATGTAAATTTTATTGATAATAAAATTCAGTCAGATAAAAGTAATGGTTACTGTATTTTTTCAATAATTATTTACTATACAAAGTTAAAAATATAAGTAAAATACTAATATTAATAGTCATGGAGACTAAATAAGGAGCACGAACTAATACCTTTGGTACTTTAAAAAACATAGGTTTTTTAAAATTCGATTCCCGTCTTCGTATGAGATCAGTTGCACTTCCACTATTGCAATTTTTAACTGCGCACACCCTGCCCATTTTTATATTTATAATTTTTATTAATCTTATTTTTAATATTTTAATTTTGTTATTATTTTTTGTTTACATACAAATATTAGGGTTAAGAACTATTTGCTCACTTCATGCATCGGTATGTTACTATATTCAAAACAGTACAGAAGGAATATTAGCGACACTAGTGGTGAAACAAGAAAACTTAAATATAAAATTTAAGTGGACAGATTTTGGCAATTAATACGTTTGAGATCGTGTTCCTTGTCTAGTCTATATGATGATAACGATTAACTCGCTTAGTAATATGGAAGTGAGAGCAATATTAAATAAAGACTGCATTTAAATTTGTTTAGTCTTATATGTAAATTCTAACCTCAAGTTTTCTTATGTGACAATATTAATTTTTAATTACGAAACATTGGAATAAATTTATTAAACAAAATGGCTATGCAAGTTCCTGCTGAAGTAAAGTTAGATGAAATTCAGACTGTATGTATTTATCAATATAAAATGTTTCTTTTAAATTGATATTCTATTTGTAGGTTATCACAATTATTATTTTTGTTGATATTTATATATTTCTAGTTTAAAAACTTCATAACGTCTTACAACAAATTATCCGAGATTTGTTTTATTGACTGCATAACCGATTTTACGACACGTGATGTTAAACCAAAGGAAGAAAAGTGTGCCCTTAACTGTATGGAAAAATATTTGAAAATGAACCAACGAGTTTCCCAGCGATTCCAAGAATTTCAAATACTTGCCAATGAAAATATAATTGCGGCTGAAAAGAAACTTGGACGGATATAATGTCGAAGAAAAATGTGTGTTTCATGTATAAAGCATATTGATATAAATATTATATGATTTCGCTAAATGAAATGTTAAAATATTGTATTGAATTTATTTTGTACTAAATATCATGACAGTTAGATACAAATTTAATATTTTCAAATATAAGCTCAAATATGGGTTTGCTCTAATTTTATAAAAGAATTAACCCATTATGGATGGATAATTTAAATGATTTTTAATGTAAGGTATGGTGTTTAAATTAAATTTATAGAAATCTCAAATAATATTCTAAGAAACCATTCCGATCTTATTTGTGTTTAATTGTTACCAAAGAAAAAATGATACATGTTTATGTTATGAGTTTTTACAAATTTATATACTGTATGATCTACATATAGTATTAATAGATGTTTCACGTATACTAATTATCATTCAAAATAATGCAATATGCTATGCTAATAAGAAAAATTATTATTATTATTAATTGGCGTTAGAAACTCGAAAGTTCATTGCCGCAAATACCAAATCCCGCCACTGTTCCCGTCCCTGAGCGCGATCCTACCATTCGCGGTCTTCGTATCGTATTTTTTTTAGATCCCTTCTAATATTATCCTTCCATCTACGTCTCGGTCTACCTAGTGGTCTTTTCCCGTTTGGTATACCGACCAATATTTTGTGCGCCGTTCGATCCTCCTCCAAGCTCGCCACGTGACCAGCCCACCTTAATCGACGTGATTTTACTACGTTGATAATGTACGGTTTGTTTGTAATAAGAAAAATACAAATTGTTATTTACGTTCAGAATCATAAAACTTACTCTATGCACAGTAAATTATTATCATTAACACGTTCCGTGCCAAGCCCTTTTTACCTGACTTGTCACTCAAGCCATTTAATTTTGCTTTAACAAAATCAACCACATTACATGTAATTATAAATTATTGTAAATATAACAATTAAACAAACTTATGTGCTTTGTTCTATATTGCATTTTGTATAATGCATCAATATTTTAATAGGAATACTTTTTTACAGAATTAAATTTGTTATAAACATATATTTTCAGCGCATTGAATAAATATGTGTAATAGTAAGTGTACCACCGATGGTACATGTGGCCTGAAGAACAAGTTTAATGTGTACAACCGGTGGTACACGTGGCACACGGAACGTGTTAATGAACTTATTTATTATTATTTTATATTTTGTACCAACTTTAAAGCTGCATTGGACTATAGTAGAGATTAAATCTAGAAAAAAAATCCCAATTTTGGTATTAAATCGTTATTATAATACATCAATTCTAAAATATCTACTTAATCTTATTAATAGTAAGCAGGTTATCTGTCTATTTATATATTAAAAAACAAACTAATACAAAGTGATCCATATAATTTAACTCGATTTTGAATGTCCAAAATCTTGACATTTTGGTTTTCCATGTATTTCAATTTCCATATTATTGGAGTCCCAATCAAATTGTGGAAAACTTATTGATTGCAGCGGCATAGTATCTTGTGTTTGTTGGACAATTTGCGTACCAAAACTTGTACTAGAAATATGTTGTTCGTGACATTGCATCATTGAATCGGGATTAGGTGAGTTAGGAGGTGTCTTTCTTAATCTTTTGTAATCAGAAAATCTGTTTAAAGACACTTGATCCACGCATACAGCTTGAGTTGTGTGTAATGTTTTATATAATATTGGACAACCTAAATCGCCTTTTAAACTTAAACTATATAAATTGGCAAGACGACGTAACTTCTCCCTTTCAGCTTGGCGCATAGGATGTAATTTAAGTTCGCTTTGAGTTGGATCTTGTAAAAATCTTGACACTTTTTCATTCGCTGACGTAATGATGGAATATCCAGGTTTATTATCTACGTGACGACGACCAGCTCGAATTTCTCTACCAGTAAAACCTTCGCGAATTCGTTTCACTTTTTGTCTATACCTTTTTCTGCTTTCGTCGGTAGAATGTTCGAAGCTACCGTGTAATATCATTTGGAATGTCGAATCTGTTCCTATTTTATCTTCACTCGTACTGTCTCCATCATCCCACCAATTTGATTCCACTATCCAGTCAGATTGTTCGTCGTCTCCTAAAAGATAAAAAAAAGCAAACAAAAATCAAATACATACGTTTAACGAAAAGCGACCAATATTTACCTTCGCGATCTTCGTCATTTGTGATTATACCATTTTCGGAATCGCTAGAAGAAATACTTGAACTCGATATACGAGAGCAATCTACAGTCTCTTCACCTTGTATCTTCCCCCGAACTTTAGACTTTGATGTTCTGTTTGGTTTTAAAGAACGCATTTCACAATCAGTAGAACGTTCTCTACATGATCTCTTACGTTTTCCACACCTAACAATAAAAATATTTAATACGTAACTTGATCAAGATTAATTGTAATACAATTATTTTGGTGCAAATAAATTTTGTAAAATCGCTATTTTACCATATGGCTTCGTATTTATTTTTACAATCGTTCTTAAGAACCCGCTTTTTTCCGCCTAAAGAGGTCGACATAATGGTAACTGTTTGAGATGTAGACGGATTAGAGTCAGAATCGACAGCCATCTTCTTGAATTTCCTTTTACGCCTGGTGTTAGTCCTTGGTATGAAATTTTCATTGACAGAATCGCTCTCTATGTTGCTTACATTATTCAGATTGGAAAACCTTGCAAATCTTTTAGTTTGATTGGTGTCATCGCTGTCTGACTGATATTTAGAAGGTGTTGAATTTTTTAGAATACGAATATCGCAAACGGAAGATGAACTATCATCCGAGTGTTTGCTTATATTCAGCGAGGCTGTAAAGAAAATGTGATTCTTATCGAACAACTTAATCTCAAATCTTGAATAAACTATTATTCAAAGATTACATTTAAATGTAATTCAACTTCTTGTACATTGATATTTATAGAAAGACAATCTTGACAACAATCCACTGTATACCTCGTAGAAGCAAACTGTAATTAATGTTGTCATAGAATTAGATTGATTGATATTCCGTATCTTCAACTTTTAATTTTAAAAAATCAAAATATATGTGCTCTATCATTTAAAAAATTTTTAATTACTTTCTATTGCTTTATATACCCTTGCACTTACGGATATTTCCCGTTGAACGAGCTCTCCTCCTTATACCCCATCTACGTCTGACATTAGCACTGTTACTACTTTCTTCAAGCGCAATGGTCAAATCATGCACAAGTGCCTCCATTTTTACTCTTAAGCCTGCTGGTACTGCTTTTAGAACACGCTCCATTTGAAGGATGCGTTTAATTCTAAAAAAAAAAAAAAAAACAAGCAACTAAGTTATATTACAAACATTTGAAAATTAATTGAATATTAAATACAAAATGCAGCAGTAAAGTGTGATCATTTTTTAACTTATTTTTATACCTTTGTACACATACAATTTTTCTTTCATTTTTATTCAATATAAAAAATAAAATTTTATATGAACACACTTGTTTTATCAATCACATAACATATTAAAAAAAACACAATTTTTATTTACTAACGTCATTTATTAACACTACATAAGAAAATATCAAAAATCGAATAAAATAATGTATGCATATTTTCTATATCAATAGTAAATAAATTCTCACATGTACACCTAAATACTCAAGAAATACTCGTATTTCAATAAATTCAATCAATATGCAATTTAAATGATATTATAAACTGTCACGTTTACAGACCTTGTATGTAAGTTGCAAGTAGTTGGTTGAACTTTAAACTAATATCATCGTAAAACAATAATTTAATTCTCTGGTCGAATAAAAAGGGGAAAGAAAACAAAAAGGAAAAAAAAAGGAAAGACAAATGTCGAACCAGTCAATTTTATTCGTCTTATTAGTCTCCTATCTTTTAACTCAGAGTGGTGCACACTTGTAATAAGGGGAAATAGGATAATGACCGTATACTTCTGTGTATACGTCGCGTGATTGTATGATGCAGGTATGTGTGTGGCGCAGTAGTCAAATCAAGTTAATAGACAAATATGTGCAGGTATGTTGCCGATATTTTTTTTTTTATCTCAATATAATTGTTATAAAAATTTGTCATTAATTATTCTTTGATTTTTCAATAACTTTATTCACAATATGTAACATAATTATTCCATAATTATCGTATACATATAAGTTACACAACTGTTATTATATACATCATGCATACATTCATATATAAATATTTTAATAATTTGCTTTTATAAATAAAACTTTGAATTTAGCCAATAGAACATAAACGAGCTTTCGAAAAGGTTCATTTAATTTTGCGAAATAATGCAAAAATTGCAAATGTTAGATAGCAGCCAATGAAGAAGAAGATGGAATGCTATCCAATTACGTGCATGATAGGATAAAATTGAAAATACAAAAATTTTCATTTGAATAAAACAAAAAAAAAAAGAAAGAATTCTATAACTAACAAGATTTCTTACGTTGCGCTGGTAATAATAAAGAATTAATCATTATAAAAGAACACAAAGTATAATTATAAAGGGTAGAAAAAAAAGGAGAGTTTTTATTGGACATTGGGAGATGATTGAATGTGACACATAAGAAAAAAGGGTAGGAAGAAAATACGAGTTTTGATTGGTCGATTGGAAGATGACTGGCATTGGAAAAGCAGTAAGCAGGGTTGCCATAGAAATTCGACCCAAGTGTTAACAGTTCCTCGGTGCTGTTTCCGGTTTAGCGTTACACGGACGCTCCGCACCTCCTGAAAGTTTTCGTTTTCCCCTTTGTCGTGGTTTTCGGCCGTAAGAAACTCGTCATCATTGATTCAACTTGATAGTTTTAAAGTTACGTATTAATACGAATGAAGTGAGAAAGAGTGTTAAGATATAAACGATCTAATTGTTGAAACGTGATGAACGAAAAGAGGTGGAGAAGTCGAGAAGTTGATGAGGGACGGCGGGGCCTAGTGTTCGTGTAAATAGCGCGTAGTGGCAGTGTGTGCGCGCCCGTTCTGCGCATCCTCGGATAGATGAGCGCGGCTTTGCGTTATCTAGACGTATAAAGTTATTTTGTTGTTTCTACGTTGCATTTTTTTTTATATACATCATTGAAAATAATTGTCGTTCGAAGGAACCTTGTTAAGGGATAACAAGGCAATATTGAACATCTATATCTTTTTTCCTTTATTGGTCATCTTGCTCTTTTGGATATTTTACTTTCTCATCCCGCTTGATCTTTCTTTCTCTCTTCCTCCCTTCTTTCCTCTGTTTCCTTCTCTTTAGCTCTCTCTCTCTCTCTCTCTGTCACTCTCTCTCTCTTTTACTCCGTCTACCCCTTCTCACTGTCGGCGTTCTTCGTGATAAACGAGGATAGGGCTAAGGACGTGTCGCGTGGTTGGTCCCGCGGGTGGGGGGGGACCGCAGAATGGACAGCACCAATGCGAATGGCGGGAACGCTAAAGTGGCGCGCGACGTTTCTAACCTAGACAGTATTACCAGTATGCCGGAGTTACAGGAATCTGAAAACAAGACAACCCTCGACGACGCTGTCGCCGATACTGTTGTCGATACCGCGATCGATACAGCAGTCGATACTGCGATCGATACCGTTACCGATACTGTTCCTGGTAACGCTGCTGACACCGCCATGGATGTCGATATGGACGGTCAAGAAGTGAACGGTGATTTGAAGGATTCTGTTAATAAGAATCCTCCTACAACGGTTAAAACTAAATTGCGCAAGTTTAAGGCCAATTCAACGAGTAGCATCGATAACGACATAAACCTTTCCACTGCGAGAGGAGGATGCAAACGTAAGCTTTCCGAACCTGATGATGCTAGTTCCGATGAATCCACTGGATTTAATGGATTCGATTTACAAGGAGCAGATGAACTGGACACAGGAAGTCATGTTTTAAGAAAGCTTATTGGTAAAAAAGCAAAACTTTTTATTTTTTTTTCTTGTTATTATGATATTTTAATATTTAGAAATTATCTGTTTAAATTCAGTCCCAACTTTGGACAAATAGTTATAGTAATCAGTCATTAATATTTAAAAGTATTTTTACAATTTGATCTTTTATATAGATTTTATTATTTTAGTCTTTTTTTTATTATATATTTATGTTTTTCTTTGACCATAGCTGAAGCAGAAATTGCAGAGGCTCAGCATGCAAAACGCTATAGGTATATGATACCAATGAAGAGTTATGATGGTAGGAAAGACGATGATCAAGACTCGGATGATAATAAAATGCGTATATATGAAATGGACCCATTATTTGATATGGACAAGATAAAAAAAGAAAGAGAATCCGATTCAGATTCTATCGGTCTATCTAATAGTTTAGAATTAGACATGGAACAGCAAAGAGCTGAAGAATCTTCCACTAAGTCGGTCAACTCATCGTCTAGTACAAGTAGTCCTTCAGGAATGTCGCTAAAATCTAAAGGGGGTCGGATGTCACGCGGTGCCAGTCCTGGGAGTGCTATGAAACAAAAATTGACAATAGATATGTCTGATCCCGCTTTCAAGGAACCATTCAAGTATGGCTGGAAACGTGAATTGGTTTACAGAGCAAGTAATGATTCTAACCTTAAGCGAATGGCAGATATTTATTATTATACGCCAAAGGGGAAAAAAGTAAGAAGTTTTAGAGAAGTAGCCGAATTTCGTAAGTTAATTTTCTTTTCACTAAATCAATATATATCTTTTTTTTTTGTGTACCATAAATTAATGATGCACTTTGTAATTTACAATTTTTTCACTAATTCTTTTTTTTTGTTTTTTGTTTCTTTATTTTTTTTTTTTATTGTAGTACATTCAAGAGAATTAACAATTGATAATTTTACATTCTTCAAAGAACCTATTGGCTTAGATGATCCCGAAAAAGAAATTATTCGAGACGCGAAAAGGATAAGGGTAAATATTATTTGTTTTTTTAAATATATATTTAATTTCAAATTTAAACTGTTTATTATGTTTATATCTTGAGCTAAACTATATATAATTATGGGGACGGGGGAACATTATAGGGTTCAATAGGACTTTCACCTACGCCATCAAGGAGATCTTTCAACACTAAGAAAGTATCTTCACGGAAACCGGTTGAAGAACAAGTTTCTGCATCATCACCGGCATCAACAGCTCCACAAACGACAGCATCAATGACACCTGCGAAAACTTCTTCTAGATCACCAAAAACATCTAGCAGTTTCAAAGTTAAAGTGCCTGCAAAGAAAACTCCTCAAATAAGTATGTATCCACTTGTATAAGATATTAAAATTTTTTTTAGTTTTTTCTTGTATTATGAATATATTAGTTTATACATGCTCATAAATATTATTACTTATATATAGTATCATAAAAATATTCTAATAATTGTTCTCTTTGAACAATGCATAGCAGAAATAAAACCATCAACAGAGGAAAAAGAAATGTTACCTCCACAACGAAATGCAACGAGTACAAGAAGAAGTCAACATACAGCTGAGAAAGCAACACCTGCTAAAAGCAAAAGATTGTCTACGTAAGTACTTAATTTGTCTCTTCTTTTTTTCTAGAATGAGATGTATATATTTAGCCAACAAATATGTTTGCCGTTTTGTTTATGAATCCAATGTAAATAACACAGGGTTTTATGAAGAAGTGAATTTTTTTACAAAATTTCAGGAAAATCATATGATGCAGTTTTTATAATTGCTATGTGTTATAGAAGGAAGCGCTTGGTTCTTTTTTTGGTTCGATTTCCTATGAAATTGCGAATTTAGGATTAATAGAAAATACAATTGAATATTTTTCTTCGCTTTTTCTAGAAACTTATTACAGCTATAATAATTTAGTTAATTAACATCTTACTAGGCGATCGTGGATATATATATATATATATATAAGGCAGGACACATATATTTTAGAAGCAGTTAACTTCTATAATTTTCATAACACTACATATTTACCCAATTCTTTCTATTATCCCATAAATCCTTATTGCCTGTTTTAAATTCTCCTTTCTATTTTCCCCCTATCAACGCACATCTTACAGGCCCAAAGTTCAAGAACCATGCAGTATAAGATGTTCAACAAGTATGGGACTGATTCCCAGCTTACAGTGTCGCGTATGCCTGTGCTTATATCATCCTGAGTGCGTAGATGGCTTGGAATTTTCAGGAAGTGATGATTATATTTGCAAGGTAGGTATTATATATATTACATTGATCATGTATTATTGGAAAAGTATATAATTGTTTCTAAATACAAAGAATGATTTCTTTTTCATTTATATATTTTCTCTATTTTAATTGACTTTAACTCTATTTGTGTTGTAGAATTGTCAACAAGATTCTACAGAAAGTCATCAACATCAATCAATGAATCCGTCTTTAACACCACCTCCATTAATTCCGATAAGCTTGTTAGGCACACAAAATGCAAAACAAAAGTCGCAAACAGGTTTAATTCCACCTAAATTACAAAGAATTCCAAAGTCAGAGAACACAGATATACAATCGCGTAGTACTAACAAATTTTCAAAAACAGCTACCTCAACAAGTTCGTCTTCGTCGTCGGATAAACAGGAGGATAGTTGGTTTCCTCAATCAGAGAATGAATTTTTGCCAAATCACGATGGAGGACTATTACCAAAACCACAAAACATTGCTTTAATGGGAGGGAAAAAATATATAGTTGTACCAAAGAATAACTCTATGGCGGTTCAACCCGCTATTACGGTAAAACCTGATAAAATTGGTGACAAACCGCCAATGTTGCAAGAAAGCTCTTTAATTGATCTATCCAATACAATGGAAAATTCGACTATTACAAATTTAGGTATTTCATCTTCCAAAAAAATATCCGGTGCCTCCAATGATATGACTGAAAATATCTATGATAAAGAATTATCGAAAGACGTTTCTATGTCGTGCGGATCTTCTGACGACACGAATGAAACGTCGGACAGTAATATAAATAAAAATATTTTGAATGTACCTGTGTCAGAAAATGTAACTTCAAGTGCAAAGGCATATTCGTCTATGGAAACAAGAAGAAAGAGTACTAGGTCACCGTATAGAAAGACAATGTCTTCTACAACACGAAATAATAGAAATAATACATTGAATCTGGACAGTGAAGTAACTAGAACAAATACAAAAATAGCAATTAATAGAAATGTAGTGAGGATGGGTAATAGGTAAGTGTTTTTTAAAAACATATGAGCATAGGCATTCTTATTTTACTTTATTCTGTCAAGCTTGTTCTACGAATAAGTTTTAATTTAAGGCAACTCTCTTTTGAGGTTTTGGCAGTTGCTTTGTACATATTGTATTTACAAGATCAGTATGCTATGCCTTTACAAAAAAATAATAAGAACATAATGGCATCAGTAGCCTCTTTCTCTGTCTTTCTTTTTTTTTCTCTCTCTCTCTCTTTTTCTCAACAGTTTAATGAAATATTATATGTTATAGTTGCTTTTATAAAGAAAGCTTTAACGTGCATCGCGAAATAATGAATAATAATGCAGCGAGAGAAGAAACTATTCATAATGTAATTATGTTTTAAAGAATAATTATAAAAAGTAGATTATATTATTTATACGCATACTATATTATACGAATACATTTGGGAGATACTTGTTTTGAATTGTAAATGCAATATATACTGGTGTCTATTATATTTGCAAATATAAAACATATATATATATATATAATATATATAGATTTATATATAAAAAAATGAATTTGATTTTATCTTATGATCGAAGCACACTGCCTTAGCTTCTTAGAAATGCAGCCAAAATCTTGACTAATATTCGTCAAAAAAAAAAAGAAAGAAAAAAGAAGCAATGATTATGTACTCTGATCATTGTGGGTTATCTGTAATTGTAGTATTAAAGTAAAGATTTAAACTTGGTAAATATCTAAGCAATGTTAAAAACATAATTTGTCATTGTGTTGATAATAAAATTTATTCTATTTGTTCGAAAGAAATTGTTTTTAATACTGTAAGAGTATAACTCGATAATATTGATAACGTTTCTTTATATTAATACTACAATTATAGATACAGCTATTGATAAGTGCTTCATTAAAAAAAATCTAATTCATTTTTACTTTTTATATTTACAGATATAATGACATGTGCGAGCAGAAAATCAAAAAAAAAATCTTAGTGCGTTTTCCCAACAAAATCGTCCTATATGTCCTTCTCCTCTATCCTGTATATTTCATATTTTTCTTTTCTTTCACTATTTTTATTTATTATATTATCGTCATTCATTTTAAGATACTACCATGTAATATATAATTAGATTCATCGTCTATATTTCTCTAATATCTTTTTTTTCCAATTTTTATCTACTTAACGCATAAAATGTCACTTATATTATATTTGAAACAAATATTTACAAATTGGCAACTGCTTATATTATCTATGAAAAGAAAAACAATTAAATAAGTAAATAAATAATGTGGAATCAAAAATCAAATAAAATAGGTATTGTGAGAAAGTTGACCGGAGGACCCTGGATTGGATAGCTCAAAGGTTAGAGCAGTCGCCTGGAAAACGGAAGACCCAAATTTGATTACTGATCCAGTCAGTCCAACGGTCCAAATTTTTTCACAAATCCTATAATAAATAAATAAAAAATATCAGAATATATCAATAACAAAAGGTATTTGCCATATTTGTTATTGCTTTATATCCATGTATAGTATATATTTATATGAAAAAATATATTTATATATATAGTTTAGCGAATGATAAAGTTGCTATATAATAATGTATTCAAATCATATATATATATAATGAAAAACGGTATCGACGAACATATTATATTTTAATTAACAGAATAATTACCTTGTTTTTTTCAGAAGACAAAACAAAAACAAACAAGAGTCAAACATACAGCATCACTTCATGGACAATGTATGCGCGGGTTATCATGCATTGCTACGAATTTTTCAATATCTAAAAGTGCAAGAATTATTACGCGCTTCTCGTGTTTGTAAAATGTGGCGAGATTTAGCTGCACATCCTTCTTTATGGAAAACTGTAAGAATGAAGAATAGCCAAGTGACGGATTGGGATGGTTTAGCAGATACGCTACAAAGACACGGTACGCAGCATTTGGATCTCAGGAAAATGCTTGTAGCAGGAGACTCTGATGGTATTTGGAGAAAGTTTTTAAATGTAATACCCAGAGTTACCAGCCTAGTTAAGTTGGAGCTGTGTAGATGTCCTGTCGTGGTAGTAGAAGAAGTTATTAGAACTTGTCCGCAATTACAAGTATTGAGCGCAATGTCAATCAAATGTGATACTTTGAATCTAAAATCTATTGGTAATATTAAACAATGCCAGGAATTGAGATTCAAAGCAATAAGTGGAATGTCTTTGCCAGAAGATCTTACATCGTTAAAAGAATTAACACAATTGACACATTTGGTAAGTTATCTTCCAATAAAATAATATATTATGATGCTATACTTGAGTAATTACCCATTTCTTTACTAATTGTTACTATCACTTATAGAGTTTAACATCGGTTAAAGAACTTGGAAAAAAGAAAATTGATACAATACAGATATTGGTAAAATTAGAAACATTGGAATTGGGAGAGTGCTCCGATTTTCCAGATAGATTTGGAACATCAGTTTTAATGAAATTGCAAAAATTGGAACGTCTACGGCTTGAAAAGGGTCAAGGTTCTTGTTGTACATTTGACATCTTAGAAGGTGTTTCTAAATTGCCACTTTTAAACCAAATGGAACTAGTTAATTTTGACGTAAAAAATGGTTTCGATAAATGTCTTGCCAAATGCAGAAATATCAAGAGGTTATTGATCATACCTACCTACATATCACAATCGGCTACTTCTAATAACATGGTTCTCGGCGGTGTTACCGAATTGTCACATAATTTAACACATTTCGTTTGGGGCGTTACGCTTGAATTGCTAAGAGTTACTGAATTATTTGTCGATCAATGCAATTTGATGAACAAACAGGTTATTGGAGATTCTATACCAGTTTTGAAACCAGTACCCTGTTTGAGATTAATCGAAGAAGTTGAGGATGAAAATGATAATCAAAGAGGTATATTTAATTGCTTTAATAATTACGAAGCTTATTTTCCTATCGTTTATGCTACTGAGATTGAATTGATTGAATTATTTGACAAATACAAATAAGTCTTAATTAAAATAAAATAAAACCCTATTTCATTTTATTTTTACAGGTGAAGATAGGCAATTAAATATGGCGAGTCCGCAGGTTGATATTTTACCGTTACCGCAACTTCAAAAACTTCTTTTGACTGCATTACCTAAGACACGTGTTAAAATATTGAAAATTCCTTTCCATGCTACATGGCGACAGAGCATTTCTGATACAACTTCCCAATAAACAAAAGATAAGAGATTTATATATATATATATATATATATATATATATATATATATATATATATATATATATACATATATATAAAATGTGTATCAAAGAAAAATTTAAATGTAAAAGAAATCACAAATTATTCGACACGCGTACGTGTTTTAAAGTTTTGTAAATTTAACTTTATAGTGTTTGCACAATCAATTACAATGTTTATAACTTGGATGAGAAGTAATTTATATATTTATGTACTGTGAGTTTTATAGCCCTCAACAATTTCTCTCTCTCTCTCTCTCTCTCTCTATCTCTCTATCTCTCTATCTCTTTCACAACGTATTGGTACATTGTACAGCTAGTTATCAATGGCACAGTGCCACAGGTAAAGATTTTGTGATAATTACAAAATCATATTAAGTGTACGTGATGATGATACTTTAGTTATAAATATTTTCAATTTAATTACAAAATTCTGCCTTTATAGTTTAGAGTTATATATCGCACTTTTTATCCGTACAAAAATGTTTAAGTAATATAACAATTTATCTCGAAGGTGCTGTGATATGTACCTATCTACGTTCATGTCATCCAAGTTAATTTATATAAAGTTCTGAATAAATATTCAATTGATTATAGTTACAGAAAATACACTCGGAGCCCAAAGAATGATCAAATTACAAACAAATTTAATTTAAAATTGCTCCGAGTGAAAAGTAATTTCTTTTGTTTCTACAAATATTGTGAAACTATATAAAATAAAATATGATCGCTTCTGTTAAAGAAAGAAAAACAAATTCCTTTCAAAATATATAAATATAATGTTGATTTTTTACTTCGGGTAGAAGGACAAATCTAATCATTATGGTTAATCTATAAGACTATTTAGTCATTAAATTGTATAAAATAACGGTATATATAATAATATTATTACTATTAATAATTATTATTATTAGTTATTATTATTATTATTACCATAACTATATCTGTATTTTTAATAATTAAGATACTAGTTTTCCGCTGCAAAGAGTCTACGATTGAAATTAAAAAATAATGCTGCAGATGTGTAATATAATTATAATTTTGTTTCACTGTGCATAAGCAATATAAATAACATAAAGGAAGCTTATCGCGGTTGATCTGTACTCTAGTACAAATTACGTAGTTATAAGTTTCATCCGTTGGATATCTAAATATGTTTACAGATCGTGGGTGTTAAATCTACTTTTATTATTTTTTTGTTTGTTTGTTCATTCGTTCGTTTTTTTTTATTACGATAAAAAATAAATAAGCAATAAGTAATATTAATTTGTAAAATCAAGTACTTAGTACTAAGCAACTCGAGAATATTATATCGTGTTGCTTATTTTCTGCAAAGAATACTGCATATACCGATTTTGAAATTGTGTTCTTTTGTTTTTTAAAAAGATTAATTAAATTAAATTAAAATGCGTAAGGTTTGCAGTTGAATGTTATTATTGGTTATTGTATTAATACAGGTAGATGATTGTTGTGTTATTCGTTGCTGGTTTTTTTCTCTTATTTTCATTGCAACGAATTTGTTTTGCTTTGCAGCGTGAAAAATCAAATTTATTAACTGTTTTATGATAACAGTTTAATTAATTATACAGAAATCTTAACGATTGAGTGACATTAAAGGGGCTCTTTAGGTATGCTCTTCTTTGTATGAAAGATTTTGCGAACTGATAGATATATGTATAAGAAAAAGTAATAATAGACCCCAAGATTTTAACAAAACAAAATTATAGATATTACATGTAACAAGATTAATATTCTGTATTCTTTTATTACATTTATTCAACATCATTTGATTGCTAGTTTTACTTATTAATGTTTTTTTTCTCTTTCATTTTAATAATGTAAATAAAACATACACAATTGTTTAATATATTACATATTTTAATAGATTTTATTTTAAACAAAAAATACATCATGTGATCCCGATAATATACATTTTTTTGTACAAAATATTAACAACTATTTGAATAGACTTATTAATAATAATAATAATAATAATAATAATAATAATAATAATAAAATGTAAAATAGTAAGCATAATATAGAGTAGAAAATGCTGTGCTTTTTTTTTAAGTATAATTTTATCGACGATACATTATAAGACTATTTAAAACAAAAGATATTAATCTTTAGGAGAGACCCCTTAGTGTAAATATTATCTTATTATTAATAATAATAGATATAAATTTCTAAAATAATTTTGTATATACAAAGTGAGGAAAAAAGTAATACCACCAAGACATTTATCTGCACAACCTTATACAAATTATTACAAGTAATAATATAATGTAAAAGAACAAAAAATAATGATAATGTTTCATTTCATTTATATGAAATAAATAAGAAGATTTTTAAAAGAAAATTTTGTTGCACAATAGGACTCAACTAATTGCAGTTATAACCCTTTGAATTTGTTCATACAAAAAAATTCATATAATTCATACAAATTATAAAATTGATATATTTTTAGTGAAAATGTTAATATTTAATAATAATATTGTATAAATCTTGTAATATCAATAATTTTTTATTCATAAATAATTAATTAATTCATACAGCAAAAGATTAATATGATACAATTTAAAAATGGCGAACACAGTCAATTTTATAAAAAATTATAATTTATTAACGATATTCTCTGTCATTTACAATGATATTATTAATTATATTATGCTGAAAAGAAAAAGATAAGCTAAAATTAAAAACAACGTTCGTCAAAAGTAATTTGAGAACAATAGGTTCACCCTGTTATGAATAAAAATCAATATATCCTAATAACCCTCCATGATCCTACAGAAATTTTCTCGGTCGTTGGTGTTCTTGTAGTGGGTTTGACAATTTCTAGGTTATGGTTGTTTTCTAACGACCGTACATCAGAGAGAATTCAAAACTACCGAAGAAGCAGCGTTCTATTTTCGTATTCGCGAACGGGTAAAGTGTGTATGTTCTTACCTAAAGTGGGTGGGCAGATTTCGTGTTTATAATGCGTCTGAATGTAAGTAGATTTAACAGAGTGCTGTGAAATCTTCTGAAGATGAACAAAAAGAAGTCCCATTCGTCGTCAAAGCAGAACCATCATCGAAGACAAACATCGACGGTGAAAATGAAAAAACAGCTCAATGATTTGTGCGACCGAGTATTTCACAGTGAGTAGAATACCAAGAGCCTTGTCCGAGTTTGCATTTGGTGCTACGACTCTATCGCGATAAAGAGTCTACTTTATCAGGTCACAAGGGGGTGGGGATCAGCAATTGAGATATACTTATCGTCGGATTAAGCAATTTCTTGTCCGATATATGGGGTAAATTATATTTTGAACTAACAACTAAAGTATTTCAAATTGTTCAACTTTTTTATCAACTTTCACTTTTTTTTTCCTCTTACTAACTTGACAGTTAATCATTTATTTACATACAGTATCTTTTCATTGACATACGAGTACACATATATATATGTGTATATATATATTTATTTATTATGTATTTGTAAATTGTTTACATTTTCTATACTTTTAAATGATGAATTAACTCTATTTATTTTGTATAAACTCTATAACAAACTAAAATTAATAATATTCATTTGTATTATTTGTTTAGTGAGCTGCGATCCTGCGTATAATACACAACTATGGGATTACTGTTTGTATATCGCACCAAATGTAATGCTAATTAGCTACTACAGTGCCTGCTTACTACCAATGAAGACAAATCAATCAAAACAATCTCGGGGGGTAGGACAATTCATGGAATGGCTGAAAGAGAACGATGTTAATGTCGATGGAGCAAGTATTGTTGGCTTTACAGGATACGATTTAGGTCTAAAGGCAGAGCGTGATTTTATAGAGAATGAACTTATTTTGGAAATACCTAGGAAACTTATATTTAGTACGCAAACAGCTGCCCCCGAGTTAGAAAGTTTTCAACGTGATCCTTTGATACAACAGATGCCACAAGTGGCGTTAGCTATCGCTTTGCTTATCGAAAAGTATAAAGAAAATTCTAAATGGAAACCGTATATTGATATTCTTCCTACTAGATATAATACGGTACTTTATATGAACCTAACTGAAATGAGCAAGCTTAAAGGCACTCTAACACTAGGTAAATTTTCTGCACTTTCAATATGCAATTAAATAATCAAATATTCATATAAAATTTTGATCTGTTTTTTTTTTCTTTTCAGAAACTGCCTTGAGACAAGTCAGGAATATTACACGACAATACACTTATTTTTATAGAGTTTTTCAAAATGGTAACGACGCAGTGTCTAATATGCTCAAGGATATGTTTGCATACGACGATTATATGTGAGTAAATTATTTAAACACATTATTTAAATTTAGGTACCAACACAAAGAGGGTGATTATCTTCAACAGATTAATATTTTTACAAAAATACTTTATATTAAATAATTAAATCATAAATAAATACATTACATCTACATGTATTTATAACTAAAAAACGAAAAGAGAGATGAGATTGATATCGTGATCATATTTATAATATATTAATGAACTCGATGTTTTTATTATTCTTTCAGAAACATTTGATACGAGTTTGCTTTATTGCTCATAAGTGTTTTGTATAAATTTTTAATGAGTATACATGCCCATTACATGTTTATTTCAGATCTTCGACCACTAATGAATCTCGAATGAAAGTGCTTATTTCAATTACAAACAAACTATGTTGTCTCATTTCATATAATCCGGTATAGTTTCCCAACTATCATTAGCATCGAGTGAATCATTATCAATATCGCACTTGGGATCATAGTCATTGCTACTAGTTTGCTGCATATCATTTTTTTCTGTCCTCTTTGTTGTCGAAGTGGCAACCACACTCACCATTATATTATTCAAACTACTCGTATTGGACAACTTTCTGGCTGTCGCTATCGGACTTTGAAATACTGTTCGAGGGAAGGATTTTCTGTATCTATACTTTTGTTTATGACGTATTCTACAAGCTACAAAGATGGCAAGAAATACGACTATCGTCACGCCAAGTATAGCTCCACTAGCTATTATACTTGGTTTGATTTTTGATAAACTTTTTTCTCGATCTTCGTTTTCATCGTAATCGTCGTATTTCACATCATCCCTAGATCCTTCGTATACCACATTTACATCTGCTTCTGTATCATTTCGAATCATTTTTGTTGCATAATCGCTTTTAATGTCATTTATCTCTTTATTATTTAATGTTTCTCTAATATTTTCAGAAAATCGTTGATCCTGATCTTTACCAAACGACGAAGATGTGAAGGTATTAAATAATTCTGTGATCTCTATAAAACGATTTGGATCCTCTTCGTGTTCTTTTTTACTATGATTTTTAATATTCTTAAAACTAATCTCTGTAGTAAAAAAAGACTCTGTTGTTTCCTTATCGAGTCTTGGAGGAATCTGCGAAGTACTAATATGTTCTATTTTATTTATCAATTTCTTTATCTCAACAGTTTCATTTTGAGGTTCAGGAATGATACTTTTTTCTTCAGGATCGTTAGGATACTTTTTCTCTGATAATTGATTATCCTCTGATATTCTTAAAGCTTTATGATTTCTCAGACGAGACACTTCTGCTAAATGAACTTTACTGGAGCCTCTTTGACGTAAAGCAATCAGTTCTTCTAAGGTCATATTCCTAGATTTTAACAAACGTTCGAGATTTTTACCTCCAGATCCAGAGGCAAATAATTCAAAAATTTCAGCCCGTGCTTCCGGTTCTATTTCCGATATGATATCTTCGTAATGTTTTCCTTCCATCACATTTTCTACGTTGGGATGATCTCTGAAGAAAGTTTTGATTGTTTCTTCGAAAGATGAATCGTTTTTGGATTTTGATATATATTCTTCAGAATGATCTTTATCTTTTTCTAAATATATAGTTTTATCTTTATCGTTATCATTTTTACAATCACTTTTATCCATCAAAGAGAATTCACGCACCTCATCATCATGTTTCATATCGTTCGAAGGTGCATCATATTGATAATCTGCTTCAGAAATATTATCAAAGTGATCTTCTGCAACAGCTAAATTAGAATTACCTTCCTTATTTACAGCATCAGTATAAGCTTTATTAAATGATTCATTTTCTTCAAAAGTTTTCTCGATAAATGGCTCAACAGTTGGATTCAGAATTTTAATGATACTCATAGTAGAATCACTATTGGTACGATTTACATTAATATTTTCCATAGAACGAGCAATACCATTATTTTCTGGTACCAAAGAAATCCAAATTGGTGAGGCGGTAGTCCTTCCTTTCTTATAATCTGTAAAATCTGAAAATTCCATAATTTCATCGTGATTCTCGTCGCTGTAGATTCCTCCTTGCATAGAATTTAAATTTTGATCAGCATTATTGTCGTTATTATTCAAATCAATAGAGATTTCTGAGGCAGAAACTGTTGCAACAGCTTCTGTAGTAGTTTCTTTTAACAGTGCAACCTTCGTCGACGAATGATCGATCGCAGTAGTTTTTTCAGTCGTCATTATGTTGCTTAATTTTGAAGACGAAACGTTAAATATACTTGGAAAAGTCGTGGACGATAATTTAGCTAACGTACTCGTCATTACCATAGAAATTTGTTCAATATCATCGCCGATTTCATCTATTTCCTCCATCTTTAATGCACTGATTACATCCGCCTTACCTTTCAACAGATCTGTTAAAGTCAAATTTTTCCGACGTAATATTTCTGAAAGACTAACACCTTCCTCTTGTTGCATTTTCAATAAAGATTTAATAGCTTCGATTTTCTTCGGAGAAACTTCCTCCATTTTATTATTAGATTGTAAAGTAGAAGAAGCTTTTGTTCTATCGTGACGCAAAGTTTCTTTAGCGTTCAAAACGAATTCTTCGTTTTGAGGTGGACGTCTTTTTCTTGGTCGAGGTTTCAAATGTTCTTCGTCGGTTAATTCATGTTCGTATTCATTTGGACGAATCTGAAAAGTATCTCGATAATTGGTAGAACCAACTCGATTGTTTCGTAGAAATTTATCATTCGGAAAACTCTCGACTGGTACTTGTTCAATTTTCCCGCGCAATTGTCTTCCATGTTTTTTTTCTTCCAATCGCATCGTCGAAGAATCATCGGAAAGAGAAAATGGTCTATTTTGTCGAGAATCAATATAGTGGTTTTTACGATCTTCGTCAAGTCTATGATAATTAATATTATCACGATAAACTACGTCATAGGAATTATCATCTCCTATCAAATCGGAATCTTTTTGAGAATAAGTTCGAGTGAATTGAGAAAAGGGTAGGAATGGTACAGCATCACCATCACGCCATTTTGGTTCCAAAGCTTCGCCATTGTTCCTCCATTTTCCGAGTAACTCGCTTCTCGACTCTTCTTTACGAAGATACAAATCTTTATTACTACGCAACCCTGCCGCCTTCTGAAAATAACAACAAATAATAAATATTATTAAATAATATTATTAATATAATAAGTAATCATTCGTTTTGAATATTTTAACGACGGTTCTTTGATTATTTGATAAACTTCTCCAATTTGTCAATGTTTTTAAAAATTATTGTGAATTATATATTTTTGTTTATATGTTAATGAGTTATACAAATTCGAAAAATCTAAAAATAAATTCTCTTCCGTCTATTTATTCAAGATCTTCTCGTTTCCGCGATTTCGCCCTAAGAAAGTGAAATATGCGCATCGAGGCACGTCCATTTATACACGCCGCCGTCAACTACCGTGTCTTTTCCAACAGATTTACCCTAGAATTATTGTACTCATTAGTTTGCTTGTTAACGTAATTTTATGATATACAAAGAATTTATTTTCCAAAGCATCTTAATGAATAATGATCATAGTCATTTTTGTAACAATCCGTATATAATACATTTTTGTAGTAAATCTTTTTCTTTCGTTATTTGTGTAATATCAAAAGATTTTATTCGATTTTATTTTTATTATAAGAGAACAAGATAAATTCAAAAAATATCTGATAATTATTTAAATCAAATAATTACATTTGAAATGATATCATTGATTAAAGACGCAATTTTTATGGGATTTTTTTCGCTTTTCTTTTATTTTCTTTTTTTTAATTAAAGCGGTTCGAGAATAAGGTTTATTTAAATAACTTTTTTCTTTTGAGGTTAAATTAGAGCTCCAATTACTGCGTTGTAAGTCAGGCGAGTAAGTGCGGCGAAACGAGCCGTGCAAACGCAAATAACGATCAAAGTTCAACGACCATAGGAAAAAGAAAGTGCAATCGTTAACACGCTTGACGATGTATACGTTCGTTCTTACATGCATATGTACTTTTTTTATTTAATTTATTTATCTTTTTGTTGTTGTTTAAAGCGGAACCACGCATCGAACGCGTCCTATCTTTTCTTTCTTAAGATCAAAAGGAAAGAAGACAAGGAAGAGTAAAAAAATAGTTTTGCTCGATTCTTCTTAGAGATCTTTATTCAGTATTTTCGTAACGAACGAAAATCTTACCACATTCTCTTTCTACGATCACCTATATTTCTTTTTTATTTAATTTTATTTTATTCTTATTTAGCAGTTTGTTTCGTTCCGGCCGATCGGATGCCGAAAATGCGTAGAAAAGGCCAAGAAAGTGTGTAAACTAGTATATATTCCGATATTTTATACCAATTTTCTATAAGTCATAACGTAATTAATATATCCTTTTTCAAATTTATTTCAAGTAAAAGGCCAATTTTTTTTTTTTTTATAAAATTTGATTATACACTCGATCGATAAAATGAGATTAAGTCTAACGTCGGTAAAGAAATTTGGCGAACTTTTTAAACGAAGTTTCTCTATGATCTGATACTTAAAGTGTGTTAGATGGGAAAGGTTTGTTTTTTATCCCTAATATGTTCACTTTATTCGTGATCATTAAATGGTGACAAAATACTCGTAAAGTCTCGAACATTCTGTGAATGGTACTAGATTTCAGCTTTCTCTTTCTCTCTTTCTCTTTCTTTCTTTCTATCTTTCAATCTTTCTATCTCGTGGTTTACCGATTGTTATATAGCGGTTGTTCGACTCATCGTAGCATTGTCCTACACTTTCTCAAGCCGTCTCTTTGCTAATTACGATACGCGATGACAACGAAGCGATGCCTTCCTCTTACGTACGTTACAAACACGCATGAACATATTTATGTACATATATGTAAGTAAAATATATTTATGTATCCTTTCGCTTTTCTACCATCCCGTGAAGTTCGAGAAACTTTAATGATAATGATGATGTTAATAATAATAACAATAATAATCATCCTTATCATTCAATTCGATCATCATTCAAAATTAAAGATCATTGGTAAAACTATTTGACATGATAAAAGGAAATCTCACAATATCTCGATTAAATTAAAATATTTTATTTAAAATATATTTTAAATAAATGTCATTAAAATATATATTTAAATAAATGTCAATGAACAATTTGAATTATGAGTAAGAAACTATAAAAGAAATTTCAATAGTGTGTGCGACACATATGCGTGTAATTTGTCTTGAGTTCGTAGATCATTCTCGAGAATAAGAATACACATCAAAGGACTCGCATTTGTGTTCCTAATAAACGAGCACTTCCGTTCGAGATACTTCACACTCGGTGAATCTAGGCGAATTGGTTCCACTTCTTTTCATATTATTATTTTTTTTTATATATTATCTATTTAATATTTTGCTAACTTTCTTACCGCACGATCCTCAATAACAATATCCTCCTCGTATCCTGGCTTATTCAGTATAGTTTCTCCGAATACCAAAGGACAACCTGAAAGATACAGGATGTTTGCGATCGATAAAAATATAATTATCCTTTTCTGCATAGTCCAAGATGTGTATCGTTACAGCCAATGTACACAGTATTACAAATATCACGTTTTTACGATTACACAAACTCAAAATATTATCCATTCGATTTTAAGACCAACTTGATATTTCAAACATTTATTCGATTGCTTATTATTTAATTAATTGTATAAGCAATATGCATATGTAAATATATGTAGATCACTTATTGAATTAACACTTTCTTTTTATTTCTTTGTATTTTTTTGTGGATTTATCACTGATCGATTGCAAAAAAAGAAAAAAAGAAAAAGCTTTGAGAAACTCGTTGCCAGTTTTTACTTAGCAATCTTCATATCACGAATTATAATACTGCACGTGTATATTAATGGATACGTTTGTTTAATATTTTTTTTTCTTGTCTTCTTTTTCTTCTTTTTTTTTTCTTTTTTTTTCCCCCTACAAACGAGACTCATCCACCCTGGACAAATAGTTCTTGTCGACTGACGAGAGTTTTCTCTGCGTTCGCCGCTAAGTAAGCCGGTGAAATTCGAGAGGAGAGGAGCCTCGTATCTAAACGTTCTCTTCTTCATCTCATCTTCTTACCAACGTATACTTATATTTGCTACTCAAACAAATCAATTGATCTTATTCTATTTTCTTTAATCTGTCTTCAATTAAAAAAAAAAATATATATAAAAAGTAATTCGTTAGGAAATGTTCATTTTTGATTTTATAACATTAAACTATTTGTTTATCTTTTATTTACAAAGTATGTTCAGAATTTTTTCTCGATGTTAATATTGTTTTATTTTTAATTAAAATTCATTTCTCGTTATAATGGGAAAATTTTATTTATCAGAACAGATTAAAATAAAAAAAATTATCAAAAACAATTCGAGAAAAAAGAGAAAATTAATTAATGTAACACATATGAACGAATTACTTCAATTTTCGTCGTAACAAACGAGCGACTTAATTATTTTTTTTTCTCTCTTGTGTTTAATATACGTATATTATATTTCTTTCTTTATTAATTCTCTTTTCATTATATATACTTAATTATTACATACTTATACCGAGTTTCACTTTTCACACACGTTTTCTGCAAGCTACGAGAAAAAGAGGATGAGAATAAAGCAGTTAACGGACCTTCTCATTTCCTTTTTGGTTGAAACTAATAAAAGATGATTTTCGTTTTGAATAATTATGTTACCTCAAAATATAATTAAATATTTTTTTATTATTTTAACATACTTTATTGTTTATATTTAATATCTTTCAATATTAAAATATAAATGCACTGTGTGTTAAAGCAATGTTTCTCAAAACATTGATTTAATCTTGTTTATATCTAATTTGAATTTAATGTGAATTTCAAATAAGAAAAGAAAGTTATTTAATACGTTTAGTAATTGTAATATATTTTGTAATTTAATTTCTCTAAATTAACATGGTTTGAATCCAATTTTTGTATATAAAAATGTTATACAAATTGGTGATTGTAGATAAAATAATTTTTTTGTTTACAACAATAATTACATTTTCCAACAAACTGCAATATATATAGATTATCTAGGTTTTTAATTAAAGGAGTTAAATAGTAATAATCAAAAATTGATATTTGAATTTGCTATCTTATAATAGACTCGCGTATTCAGTTCAGTATCATTGATGTCGATGATGCATCATCTCCTTAGTAGAAAGTGCATGTTGGTACTCGTACTAAAGATCTCACGACCTTCCCACGTGCACTCAAGTGTGCATCCCCATCCTATCCCTGCTGCAAATACCAACTGATGACGTCGAGACTCTTCTCTCTTTTTCTCAACATTGTTCTTACAATTTTCCCTTTTTTTCTCTTTCTCTCTCTCTCTTTCTTTCTCTCTTTTTTCCGCCTTTTTATTCCTACTCCTCATTGAGCATCCTCATCTTACCGAAGAAAGTCTTAATTACTTAAAATCTATTCTATGACATTCGTAACTAATTTAATTAAAACTCTTCAACTATTATGCCCCCATATTTCTACATATTAATAATGATTAATTAACTAAATGATATAAATCAACAATATAAGATTACAATTAAGAATAACTAAAACTTTCTGAATTTGGTTTTAATATTTGTGTGATTGAAAGTTATTAATTTTTTAATATAAGAAATCATAGAAGATGTATATTAAAATCAATTACTTGCCAATCAAAGATTTAATAATAGATTTGTGTTTATTAAAATGTAATGTGTATCATTTCTTCGTCTTCTCAACTAACTCATACTTTTCTATTATATATTTATGGATGTATGTATAGATGTAAGTACTATGGAAACCTTAGGATGAGAATCGAAGAAGTGAGAGCCTCTTTTTCCTGAAGAGATAGAGAAAGTCGAAAGGGAAACGACAACGAAGCTAACAACACTTGAACAGGAATGAATCTTTTTATGTATATACCATATACTTCCATTTCCGGCGATCTAGGTCAAGTTCTTATCCTAAAAAAGAGAAATAGAGAGAGAGAGGGAGGGAGAGAGGGAGAGAGAGAGAGAGAGTGCAAGCAAAAATAAACACATCTTTTTTTTTGTAAGATAGTAAAATGATTATTATTCTCTTTCCTGTGATCGCGATCGTTTCGAAGGCGAAAGTATAGTAATTCGCTCTGCTAATTCGAGAACAAATGTTTACTTGTTTCTTCCTTTAAAAAAAATCATATTTACATGTATATGGTTTTTTCCTTTCATTTATAAATATAATATCTTTTAATCTTTCATAAGATTATAAAGAGATCTATGGCATCATTTTAATATAATATATTATTTTTAGTTTTACTCAAATTTCTGTTTGTTATATTTCCTCAAAATTTAGATTTGCGACTCCTTATGGAGTCACCAAGATTGCGTTAGGTTTTTCTTTTGAAAAGTCCTAGTATATATGTATATAATATAACTATACAAATTAAATATATATATATATATATATATAAATATTAATTATATTTTAATAATTTTCTTTTTTTCAGCTGGGCCGTTTCTACAGTAATGACAAGACAAAATTTAATTCCAAGCGAAGACGGGTCCAGCATGATTCATGCTTTGATACCTATGTGGGATATGTGCAATCATGAAGAAGGAAAGGTACATATATTTATTTTAAATAAATACAATATAGTAATAATATTTTACCTTAAAAAAATGTTCTCTTTTTCAGATAACTACTGGTTTTAATACAACTTCCGATTGTTGCGAATGCTACGCAATGAGAAATTTTAAAAAAGGAGAACAAATATTTATCAGTTACGGTTCAAGAACAAATTCGGATTTTCTAGTACACTCTGGTTTTGTTTGTCTAGAAAATAAAAAGGTATATCACAATTGACAATGATAAATGATTATTGAAATATAAAACAAAGTTAAATAATATTAATCTTTTTCTAGGATGGAGTCAGAATCCCTCTTGGTATTAGCGCGTCAGATCCTCTTAGAAATGAACGTATCGAACTTTTAGATAAATTAGGACTACCCGTGACGGGTAAATTTTTATTAGAGGCTGGCACTGAGCCGATATCCGATTCGCTCCTGGCATTTCTTCGTGTATTTAATATGCGAAAGGCTGATCTTACCCGTTGGTTAAAATCGGATAAAGTTACTGACTTAAAACACGTTGATTGCGCTTTAGATACCATCGTCGAAGAAAATGTGATGAAATTTTTGTTAGACAGATTAAAATTACTACTCGCTAAATATCCTTCGACACTAGAGGTAAATAAGTGTCATATTACATATAAAAAATTATGAATTGAACGATAAATTGAATGAACTACAATTTTAAATTATTTTTATTATTTTATTACGTAGGAGGATTTAGAAAAACTCAACACCAGATTACCAAAAAGGCAACGCTTGATCGTGCAATTAAGAGTATCTGAAATGAAGATTCTATTAAATGCACTTGATTATGTAAAGCAATGGTTAAAAGTCTAAAAAATGGGGAACGCAAGAATGACAATGAAAAAACAACTGTCTTCTACTTTTTGTCCTATAAGGAATCTCTTTCTTTTTCTCTCTCTCTCTCTCTCGCTCTCTCTTTCTCTCGAAGAATGTAATTTTATTTTTACAATTAAAAGTTGTCTTATATTTCGGTGTTGGTAAAAGCCGAATATAAGCAAGAGAAAATAATCTTTACTATACCATAAAATTAGGATAATAAATCAGAGAGAAAGTGAAATCGAAAATCAATGATAAATGCATTTAAAAAGGAAAAAATAATTTAAAAAAAAAACAAACAAACAAATAAAAGCAAAATAAAGCTAAAGAGATGCTATATATGTAAAAGAAGAAAACACTAATTTTTATTGCAAAAGTTAATGTGCATATGTAGAACATACCTTGATTTTTATTTTTTCAAAGAAAAACAACAATTGCAAAATGCTATAAACTATATTTCTTATTGCCTTTTGTATACTGCGTTCTTGTTGGAACCGTTCATCTTGATAGTTAATGATCAATCGATCGATGATCTACCAATAACTATGAGTTCGACGACTCGTTGCTATATTTAATAAGTGTATAATTGAAAAAAAAAATAAATAAGCTTTCATTTTTTTTTTAAGAGAATAATTAAGAAGAAAACTCTTTGTATCATCAAATATTTTATGGCATAGACATATACTACCGTATATATATATATACACACGTTATATATATATATATATAGATCTGTAATTACAATTAAATTGTACAATATAAAGATTTCTGCGAACGTGTTATTATCACGTGACTGAGTGATAAAAATTAATAAAAAAATAAAAAAAAATATAAGAAAATATAACGTTACATCTCAAATGCTTCCTAATCATTTAAAATTGTATCATATCTTGCATTTCCGTATGACGATACGAGAAATTGTGGGAATATACTTGTGGACTACGTACGTATGTTGAAATGCGGATTGATTATACAGAAAATTATATATCTCTATACAATGTTTTAAATGTTCTATAATATTGTAAAGAAAACAAATGGATTGAGAGAAGAAAAAAAGAAAAAGAATAATATAACGATATATTATTTTGAGAGTACATTATTTAATAATCAAAAATTTTTAATGCCCACTCTTTTTATGCGCGCAAAGCGTACAGAAAAATTAGAAAAGCATCGTTAAAAAGCATTTGACATTGTGCAAGCTACCCTGTTTGAACAATTAATAAAATGAATTTCTTATAATATTATCTTCCTTCTTTCTTTTTCTTTTCCGAATAAAATTTTACAAAATAAATACATTGCTTGTAAGCATATAGAGTCATT
The DNA here is from genome assembly GCF_001465965.1 of Polistes dominula. The sequence goes on from NW_015148999.1 coordinate 1,259,385, forward strand.
AATTTAATATATATCATTTTAATATGCTTTATAATAATGATAATGATAATAATAATAATAATAATAATGATAATAATAATAATAATAATAATAATAATAATAATAATAATAATAATAATAATATAATAATTTGTGTGCCTCTATCATAAATTTGGGAACTTACTAACTCTTAACATAGACATTTATATATTGAGTTTCAACAACAGTACGATTCAATTTCTATAACATATTATGTGTTTATATATATATATATATACATATATATATATATATATATATATGTATGTATATATGTATATGTTCGTAAGAGTATAAAATGTTGTGTTTAAAATTATTACGGATTTGTATTCCAATTGTTTGTAGTTCGCAGGAGCAATTAGTAGCGATTCACAGCCAAAGTACTTGTCCACACTGTTGTACCGACTTGTAATCTGCTGCTTGCTTTAAAAGTAATTATTGTTATTTAATTAAACTGACATTTTGACCGCCTGTATAGCAAATAGGCGTTTGGCATAGGTTCGGATATGTAGCTTTATTTCCATTACCCTCATTATGCTCCTTCTCATCCTTTTCTTCTTTAATAGCTTCTCTTTTAACATCCTCTATTCCATGATCTTCCTTTACGTGTAATATCAGTCGTGTTAAAGCATAAAATATTTTGTCGCAAAGATCGCATTGATATGATTTCCCGTCGGCTGCCTCCAAACAATGAGCGTGTTCTTTCATAGGTAAATAAGCTTGTCTATGCATAGCCAAATGTTTTTCATGATCCATAGCGAGAACAAATTCATAGGAACAAATGAGGCACTTCAAATGATGCTTCATCCACATCGTATGTGCCTTTAATCTATGTAAACTATCGTAAACTTCACCACAGACGGGACACTTTAAACACTTATGATTTTGCAATATTGTTTTGTTCCCATACAATCCTCCGCATTCCTTACACTGGTAAGTCCGCCTTTTTTTGCAAGCATGTTTAAACCAATGTTTTTCTAATTGAGGCAATAAATCAAACACTAGTTTACACATTGTACATACGAATCTTCCTCTACGATCTCTCTTTATACTAAAACTTAAAGAGCAAATACCCCAGTGTTTTTCAAAATTACTTTTTCGCATTATATTTTCATTGCAATATTCGCATTGATCTTGGTGCTTGGACAAATGGGCGAACAACATACCAGGTTCCTCATTAGTATATTCGCAAAACGAGCAAGTATATGTCTCTCTTTCCTTATACATATGCGTGAAAAGATGTTTTTGAAAAGAGGTCGAGGTAAAAAACATAGCACCACAGGCTGGACATTTCAAATAAGGCTTACCTCGTTCAGTATAATAAAGGGGAAGAGGTCGGAAACTCTTCAACCAATTGTTACCTTCTTTAAGATCGGCCTCATTTTTCTCAAACTGACTACTATCAAACGTCTTGCTATTATAATTAATCTGTTCCATACTTTCTTTTACTTCTTTCGTAGTTTCTGTTTGTTCCCCGTTCTTAATACCAATTATTGCCTCTTGTTCTGACACAAATTCACCCAACAGTATAATCTTATTGTGCTGTTTTGAACTATGTTGAATTTTAGAATTTTTTTCAAAAGGGATCAAACTATCATAAAGCTTCAACCCCTTGGTTGTAGTCACAGCTTTATCATTGACTTGCTCGAGACCAGTTAAAATGACAAATTCTTTTCCATTTGGAATAGAAGTTACATATGACACAGACGAGTCTGTGTTTACATTGTTCCAAGAACTAGTTGCAGACTCACCGTCAACATCGGATCCTTTTTGAAGAAGTAAGACCTTGGATGCTTCTTTATCCAAGAAATCTTCTTCGTCGGATTGTATCGACAGTAAAGCGTTTTTCAAAATGCATCCGCTACTTTCCTCATGACCCTTTTCACCTTTTTTACTTCTACAACTTTCTTGGACTCTTACGGTATTAGTTGTAACACCGTCGCTCTCAGAGTCTTTTGACCTTAGCATATTATTGTTGCATTAATGTGATGCACTTTTTAAATAAAAATAGTTGCTGAAAAATAGATAAGAGAAAGAAAAAAGATAAAGAAAAAGTAATATTAATTGTAATAACATGTATATATATATAGTTAAGTGTATATTGATTAAAAAAAAAAATATGATTATTAAATGGTCAAAGTACTTCTCACGAATCACCGCATTATTATGAAAACCGAGAGGATCATTTAAAAACAATAACAAAAGAGGTCAACAATCGTTTACATACATACTTGCAACCAGTAACACCATAGAGTTGCATTCATTTTTTTGGGATAGGATAAAAGTCATTGCGTATACCATAATGCTCCTACGCTATCATTCGTAAAAAAAAATACGAGGAGTACTAGTAAGAAAATGTACGGTTATTTACTTTGCAAGTATCACATGTAATTTCTCTTGACAGGACCAAATCTATCAATATCTCGATCATAAGGATCAGCTGTTTCTTCGTTAGGAGTAATTGACAGATCGCCAGATTGAACGATACGCGACACTGCAGTTTAACCAATTTATCTACTATATTCTTAGCGTTGGTAGGAAAAGTCTAACGTTCGATTGGTTCATTCCGTCGTAACCAAAAGATTCTCTCTCTTCGCGATCTATGGTTTTTCTTTTTTTACATACGTATATATATATATATATATATAAACACACGAAGAAAGAGAAACAAGAAAAAAAATCTGTACGCATCAAACATAAATACAAGTACATTTTGTTTTTTCTTCTTCTTCTTCTTTTTCTTCAATTTTAAACTATTAAATTAAGAGTAACATACATGAGATAGATACAAATATAAACTTTGTTTCCTCTTTTAAACGTGACGGAATGAATACACTCCATAAATTACCAACATATTGATCAATGATCTGTTTTATCGACGGTCGCCTATAAAGAACATTTTCGAACGATACTTTCTTCTCTTTTTTTAATACGATCACGCTATAAATTAAACAAGTAATTATTGTTTTTTGTTTTATATCCGATGCGAAAAATTAAACAAACCACAAAAATAATTACGTTAGAAAATATATTTTTAATAACGTTACCAACACTTCTCCTTGCTAACAGATTATAGCGCTAATATTGGTAAAAATTAAAACTAAGAGCAGTTTTAGCTTAAAAATACACAAGTTACCTTAACAATGAGCAAACACGAAGGGTGTCATGGCGACTATGATTGAATTGGTTGCCTACTTATTATTGGTGGTCACGTGATTTTCAATTTATATCAGTATTATAATATATATATATATATATATATATATATATATATATATCTTAAACTACTTAACTAATATAGATTCGTTAGATTAATTTTTTCGTTTAAATATAACTATAAAAAATTTAAAAAATGAAAGTATCTTTTTTTAAAAAATATAATATAGTATTTACATATATATACATACACATATATATATTCGACACGATATAACATAAAATAAGTAAAATACATAAGATTTAAATTTTATTAAATAATAATAATATGAATTTAAGTTAAAGTAGAAATATTATTTTATGACAAATTTCTATGGAATGTTATACTTGTAGGCTTATTATTGTACCATCAATAATTTATCGTTATAAACTTTAAAAAGTCAATTTTCAATAATACGATCAAAAATATTCGATCAATTATTATTATTTAACACATATCGCTACATATTATTTTCATCCATCCATATCAACGGAGGATTTTGCGTATCTATGAGAACTTCTTCCTTGACCTCTTGTTTTTGTTCTGGCTCAAATTCTTCAATATCTTCTTCGTCCTCTTGCATGGACTGAGGACCGGTCGATTTATATTGAAACGCTGAATTAGACAAGTCAACTTCAACGGGGAATAATGTAACCGCCGATAATAATTCAGCGGTATTAGCATAGTATTTTGCTAATCCGGAAGCAAATTTTTGTAATTGCCATACGACGTCTTGAACGTGTTTGTTGTCAAGCAATTCTAATTTGACTAGAACATCTGCTCTTAATTTAGCAAATTTAGCGCGAGCTTCTTGTCGACATCGTAGTACTAATCGATACTCATAATTACCGGTCTCAACGCGATAAAGAGGTTCTTGCAATGCCGCATAACTTTGTTCTTCGTCATCTAATTCTTTAACTTTTAAGCAATACGAGAGATATTCGAATTTTGCGTCTGCATATTTACTTATTGTTAAACGTGTATCTGGTATTGCTTTATGAAGATATGTGCCTAAATCATTTAATATAGGTTTCAGGGTTTTTAACATAGTCACACCAAATTTTTCCATTTGCCTGTGTTGTTCTCCAAATTGTCTAAATGCTTCGCTGGCACGTGGTTGCGGTTCTCTAACGCCTATTGCAGCGAACGTATCTCCAAATACTAAAATATAAAAAATATTTGTTATTATCAATTAAATTTTTATATTTCTTAAATAATCCATTGTAAATGTTATATATACTTGCCTTTATAAATTTGAGTGAGATCAAAAAAGGTATGCAATGTAGCTTTTGCATGAGAGACCAGACCCCTATATAAATTTTCAGTTCGTTGCAGAGCATTTAGTCTTTGAACAAGAGCATCGTTACAAAGAATGGCACGCGATAAACCGAGTGCATCTGCCGTCGCACTGCCCATTCCTTCTACTAATCGATGTTTAACCTATGATCGTTAATGAATACGGTAATACTCGGATTACCAAACAATCTATATTTTGTATATCATAAACTAATCACCTTTTTCAGAGCAATATCGAGAGTACGTCCCTGCTTAGGATCAGCATGCAATTTATTGTAATTAATGCTAACTTGGGAATCGCAAGACTGTATCATTTTGGCAACTTCTACTTTTGTTTTACCCCTTACAGAGACCCCATTCACAGCTACTAGTTCATCTCCAGATTGGAGAGTGCCATCCAATGCGGCAGGTGTATTATCAAAAATTTGTATGATATATAGACAAGGACAAAGAGGAGATCCACCACCAATGCTGATACCAATGAGATTGTTACTGTCTTTTTGTATTACTACATTTCCAGAAGTAATAGTCATACCCCTAATATATTAACAATACAAAACATATGTTAATACACGTATTCATAATATTCCATTAACTGTTACTAATTCTACAAACAAATGTATTATTAACACGTTCGCTACCAGTGTCACATATCTGTAACACACAGATTTCACTTAAGAACTCAGCATCACACATTTGTGATCGTAATAAAAGTAACAAATAAATTTTAAGTTGTAATTGAAATCTCCTATTCGTGGCACGCTAGAGAACGTGTTGAAAAATAAAAATTATCTATACATCTCAAATATACACATAGATTATTCACTGTAATATTTAATTACAAATATAATACATTCTAGAAAAGAAATATGCAGTTAATACATGCATATGTAATTGTTTAATAAAGCATCAATTAATCAAATCCATTGGACTACCGAATAGATGAAAGAAGAGACACACTCACAGTTGAATGTTGGGTAACTGCGATATAGATTGATCTTGTGCGACCAATTCTACGTCTGGTCTGTATTCCACAAGAGTAAATAATAGGAAAAAGAAAAAGTAAAGCGATAATGTGTAAGTGAAATGTGAAAAAAGATTTGGAATAAAAAAAAAATGATTAAGAAATTGTATAACATAGAATTACTAGTGCATACATTCGATCTTCCATCATGACTAGTTGATGCAATTCAACAATAGCTGGTGGCACGGTGGTTGCAGGAGCAAGATTTTTATCCTCGGTTAATCCGCTTGGATTTAAATTTGAAGAAGCATTGCCATGAGGTATCAACGAATCATCCAATAATAAGCTGTTCCACCGCGCCGTGTTGTATCAGAGCATGCATGTTATAAGAAAAAGGAAGCACATTGAAAACTGTAACGAAACATAGAACAAAGATAAATAATTTTCATCAACAATCTAAAACCAACATCTTATCTTCTTCGAAGAAGAAGTCATCTTCAAAATCCATCATTGACTCTTCGAGTTTACTCTTCGAGTAAAAAGTGATAGAAACTTTTTATTTCTGTAAATGTTAGTCAAATTATCAGTGACAAATAACATGTCAAATTTTAAATTAATGGGAAAATATGAAAAATGAACATAAATGATATGTAAATATAATATGAATTTATTGTTAATTACGATATTGATTAATTCCAATAATATGGATATTCCAAAATTTACCTATATGTACGTAAATTAACTAAGCACACCAGATCTTGATCAAACTAATATCTGTATACAAAAGATAATTAAACGTCTAATACAAGAGCTGTGAGCGCCATCTTTAAATTTCGTGATGTCAAGTTATTCGTAGTAAAAAATATATATATATTAACTTTATAAAAGTAAAAAAAAATGCTTCTGACATTTTATTACACATAAATCTATAATTAAATTCTATATTGATAAAATATAACCAATACAAAAAAATATATATATTTAAAAAATAATAAAGTGAATATTGAAAAGGGTTATGTTAAAATAGTTGAATAAAATTTCAGTAGAGGGCTAAAGAGTAATATCATTGATAACGTAGAGAAATCAAATGGAAATGACTTTCTCTAAATATATAAATACTTAATGGTTACATACTTCGTGTTCCACGTTGACGAATTGACGCGACGCTGTTGACCTTCCACGTAGCAAGCGGCAATGGTAGCGGTCGCGTTATGTCGATTTATTCAATCGTAGACTCAGTGACCAAGTATATGTGAAATCAAAATAGTCCTTCCACATAACAGAAAAGATACTTAATAAATAGTTCATTAAAATGAAGAATTTCAGTTATTTCCTTTTATTAGTCATTCCTTTGATCATTTTAAGTGCGAACAGAGGTAACGTATAACGAAATATTTAATTTTTCAAAATGTGTATTCCTTTATTATAAATATGATGTTAAAGTGATAGAAATAACAATGTTCATATTCCATCTGTACTGTATTTAATTATTTTTACCATTTGTTCTTATTTGCATTTTAATATATTTCACTTAACAGCTTTCAAATATGACATTTGATGAGGATTATTGACAGATTCTATTTTTAATTATTTTTTTATTTTCATAACCTAATTTAAGAATTTGTCATCATATGTTACTCATAACATATTTTCATATACAGATATCAAAATTATTGAATAAGTTTTTTTGCCATAAGTTATTAATAAGAATTTTATGTTGATTTGATCATGTTACTTGAAAAAAAGAAAATATCGTAATAATAATGTTGTATAAATATTTTCGTCCATTCTTATATTGAACAGGATCTGGCATAGCTTATGCTCAAGAAGATGAAAATATTGATGATATAGTCGACGTTGAAGGAGAAGACAATACAATCATCACTGATGATGAACTAGAAGAAGAAACGACTAATGCTTCCACTGATGCAGATACAACTATTTTATTTACTAAACCTATCTATAACACATTATCTACCCTTGGTATACATTTTATTTTTTTATCTCTAATTTTATTTACCATTCGTATTGACACAGATTTAGTTTGACAATAAATAATAATTATATTCGTAGAATTACCAGCTGGAAATTTGGTAGAATTCCTTGTTGGTTTCACCAATAAAGGAGAAAATGATTTTGTTTTGGAATCATTGGACGCATCCTTCCGTTATGCCATGGATTTCAACTTCTACATTCAAAACTTCTCTACGTTTACATTTAATAGAGTAGTCAAACCTAAACACGAAGCAACCTTGGCATATTCGTTCATACCTTCAGAAACATTTGCTGGAAGACCATTTGGACTCAATGTTAATCTTAATTATAGAGACGCAGTATGTAGTAAATCACAAATTAAATGCTAAACACGATTATAAAACTTTGGTAATGATCTATATATTTTTGTAGAACGGAGTTGGTTACAGCGAAGCAGTTTATAACGAAACTGTACAAGTAATAGAATTAGATGACGGATTGGATGGAGAAACGGTGTTCCTTTATGTTTTCCTTGCAGCATGTGTTATATTGACTTTAGTCGGTGGCCAACAATTACTCTCATCTTTTGGTCGCAAATCTCGTTCTTCCACGACACGCAAGGCGCCTATAGAAATGGGAACATCTAATCCTAATAACGTAGATTACGATTGGTTACCAAAGGAAACTCTTCATGCCCTCAGTAAGTACAGGAGTACAGGATCACGCAATAAATCGTCTGAAAGTTTAAATCCGCCACGCACTTTCAATGATGTCAAAGAAAGAAATGTCATTTACAAAAAGAATAAGCATAGACATTGAATTGGTTGTATTGAATTATCAGAAAGAATATTTTATAGACGCTTTTTCTAGATAAGTCCCCCAGAACACCAAAACAAAAAACCAAGCAAAGAAAAGGAAAGCGGATATCTCCAACAATGTCTGGAACAGAGAATCACTCTAATAATCTGAATAATTTATGAAACTAATGTCTATGATTAAACGAACACACTCTTCATTAGGTGAGATAAATAAATACACAAACAAACAAAAATAAATAATTATGTGTAAATTGTCATGATACTTGTATTATAAACATCCATCGTATACAGTTTTCAAACAAAAACACATTTGATGTCGTAATAAGCTAATTATTATTTATAATAATAATAATATAAAATTAGTATATAATAAAAAAATAAAAAAAGGGAAAGTAAGAAAGTAAAAGAAAAAGAGAAAACGATAAGAAAACAACATTGTGTCTCATATGTACAATTAACATCAATTTTTGTAGTTCCATAAATATTCTCAAGCATACATATTGTTTATTTATAAAATAATATAAGTATGTATGTGTTTATGATAAAAGAAAAAGAAAATAAATATGTGATTGTTTTATAATTATACTCGTATTGCATACACAAAAATGTGATAGAATAAACTAGTATTGTATATAAGTATATAATATTATTTCCATCTAACATTTTTTATAAATTTCATGTAAGCCCATGTAAAAAATGGTTCATTTCTTGTTAAATAAAAAATACAAAAATTATTTATCTCCAAAAAGATAAATTGAAATCTTGAGAAATCAAATTCACAAAATTTGTAAAGATGAATAATTTAAATGCTAGTAATATTTAAATGATCGTTATTCGATTATCGATTATCGACATAGAGAGAGGTCTTTGACTTATTTAACTGCCGAATTGTCGATGTGGAATAGTAATATATTATATATAGTATATACTTGTAGCTCAGCGACATCATACTTTGAAAACCTACCCTTACCTTTTTTATTCTAACCTATAATGTGCAAATATGAAACGCAAAGTAAGGTCGCATCAGGTCTTATAAAATAATCACACGTCAGCCTCTGCTAGTAAAAAGTCATAGATAAAAGGAACACAGTGTATTTTACAGTGAATTACACCGTTCAACTCGTTAAAAGTATTGATAAATAGAAAAAACAAAAAAAAATAAAAACAAAATGTCAGACGTGAGAGACTGGTTCAATTCTTTACCAATATTTACGAGATATTGGTTAATGTTTACGGTTAGTTTGTCATTAATCGGTAGATTTGGTTTCGTGCAAGCATCCACACTTGTCTTATCGTACGATCGATTTATAAACAATTTTGAAATTTGGAGACCATTTACCAGTGTTTTTTTTTATCCTATGAGCCCTGCAGGATTTCACTTTTTACTTAATTTGTATTTTCTCTATAATTACTCATTGAGATTGGAACGCGTTGAATATGATGGAAGACCAGCCGATTACTTTTTCATGTTATTATTCAATTGGTTATGCTGCGTTATATTAGGATTCATCAGCGGTTTTCCATTACTCATGGATCCTATGGTATTGAGCGTCTTGTATGTTTGGTGTCAACTCAATAAAGATGCCATAGTTAACTTTTGGTTGGGTACGTTATACGTTATTATAATTATTCATTTATCTACGCTAATTGTTTATTATTATCTTACAGTTATTAACTCCTCGTGATATGGTTTAATGTGCTGAGTTGCATACTTCATTCAGTGCTTTTGATGTTTACATAAGTAAAAGCATATTACCTCAAACAGCATCTCACACGTTGTTATAACACAAGGGGTTAATATACTTAACGTATAATATTTATTTATTATAATAAGCTGGTAGTAAAAATATTTTTATTATCGATTTGTTAACAGGTACAAGATTTAAAGCGATGTATTTGCCATGGGTATTGTTTGGATTTAATTTAATCATTTCCGGTGGTGGTATAATGGAACTCTACGGTATATTAATTGGTCATATATATGTATTCTTTAAATTTAAATATCCTCAAGAACTTGGAGGCACAGATTGGTTGGTTACTCCAAAAATTTTGGAGACTTATTTTCCACCCCAAAGAAGTGGAATTCGATGGTTTGGTAATGCGCCAATACAAAGGCCCGCTGGTCAACAACAACAACAACAACAAGCTAGAAATATATTCGGTGGTCACAACTGGGGAAGAGGTCAAGTACTAGGACAGTAGTTTAATCTATTTAAAAATATATATATATATATATATAAATATCACTTTAATATTATCAAAACTTATTATCAGAAAATTATTGACTCAATTTACTGTCACCTGTAAATCTTTGAATGTTAACAATTGTATGATACACGTAAGAATATTAATTTAATTAATCGAAATTATGATCGATTAACAAAGACAGATAAAAAGATATAATTTCAAAAAAGTTTAAAAGATTGTATCTAAAATTTAATTTCATTTGTTACAGTAGCTTATAATTTTGACTAAAGATATAATCGATTTGTTAAATTTAATGCATCGATAAAACTATCTTTATGGTCGAATATATGTATCCAAATGTTTTTTTTTATAATGTACTTTTATAATTTACAAAATAAGTATTCCATAATAATATTCCAACAAAATATAAATACAATTTACCGTACTTCGTAAATGTAATTAGTTTCTGTACATTTTCATGAATAATTTAATAATTACTAGCAATAGAAAGACCAAGTGAAAAAGAAAAAGAAATGAAATAGAAATTATGATCTTGCTAATTAGCATAATCCATAGCATTATGAAATTTTTCCTGTACATAAAGAAAGAAAGAAATATTTAATTCGTAAATTCTTTCACCGATTAAGCTTTTCTGTACAGAAATATACAAAACATACAAGATAATACAAAAGATGTAGCTGCGTTTTTTAAAAGAAGTAATAGGATAATTATGGAAATAAATGTCTAAAATAAATAGAAAAAAATGTTTTTTATATTTTTTATATTTCCAATGCCTTATGACAAATCTGAAAAAAAGAACAAAATACACGATGCTTAATACGATACAATGAACTATTTCAAAATTACATTATTTTATATATAGAAGACATGATTCTTTTTATGAGGTTTTCTCCTCAATGGCTAAGATACCAGTCGATATTTAACTTCGTAAAAAAGTAAATACCAATCAGGCGGATGGGATGCCAACCCCTACCAAGAGTCCAAACTAACACTTTTCTTTACGATATTATAATATATATTAATAATGCATTAAAAATTATGTCCCAAAATGGAAGAATTCAATTATGCAATATACTAATCTTTTATGAATATTATAACGAAAAGTGTGAGTGAAGGACCCTATACTTACTAAATCATTCTTCAACTTCCATTAGTCCCTTGTTGATGTCGTCAATAAGATCATGAGGTGGTCTGCCTTCAACAGTGCAACCAACCGATTGGCATGTTCCAAGAATTTCTTTAACGGTGCCGCTAAGTTGTCTAGACATTGATCTTTGTCTCATAGCACGAGCAATGGAAACAATATCATCGAAGGATAAATTACCGCTGTGCTTAATATTTTTTTGTCTTTTCCTATCCCTTGGTGGTTCTTTGAGCGCTTTGATAACCAAAGAAGCAGCCGATGGAACCACTGAAATGGTAGCTTGTCTGTTTTGAATGGTCAATTGTACTGTAATTTTTAAACCTTTCCAATCGCTGGTAGCTTTGGCGATATCATCACCAACTTTTTTGGGCGACTGTAATTTATTAAATTTGGTTAGGAAAACATGGATGAACATGTGCTAATTTTTATCATTAAAATTGATTTTGCTTTTTCTTGTTGCTTACCAAACCGAGAGGACCAATTTTAGGAGCGAGAGACGAGGTTGCTCCAACTTCACCACCCACGCATCTTAAATAAACTAAAAAAAAAATTATTTTCTGTTAATATCAACTTTTAACACTTTTTAGAAATGTTTGATAATAATGTTGAGGTTAAATACCTTTTTTAATTTCATTGGGATCGAATTTGGGAGGCATTTTGTTTAATTATTTATAGAAACTTATACTATTAACTCAGATGTTAAGAGATTTTAGAAGAAAAGTCTCCCTAAATCCACACACGATAACTTGCACGATGTAAGAGAACGGAAAGAGAAGCGGCGTGGTAGTGGAAACCGGATAACCCCTACTACTTCAATCAACATTTTTCAGTGTTGCCAAACTGTACACAAAATACTCCACTATAAACTGAAATGATTGGTCGAAAAATTATGCGCCATTTTTAAAACATAATATTCAAACTGATCCAATCATGAGTAATAAGACGTAAGGACTCTATAGGAGGGACGCGCCATGTACATTGCTAGGCTGAAAATGTGGGGGACAGCTTCCGTTGCATCGCGCAGCAATGTTTATCTTTAGTATGTATTAACGGCTGTGGTTAGTTTAAGTTTGGAATACTTATAGTTTTTATTGTGATATTTATATTTAATTTTTTATTTTTTTAGTAGTTTTCTATAAGTGTAAGTTTAATTTACTCATTTAATAATTACAAGTATAAATGTACAAACCTAACCTATAACTTATCGTTTGAACTATTCGTGCGCAATCACGTGACTACACGAGTTCCTGTCTCCCAGCAATGTACATGGCGCGTCCCTCTTATAGGGTCCCTAATAAGACGTAATAATTATATTGTTTTTTCTTGTGTTTGGAATAGCAACATTTTTCGATTACTTTGGGGTGAATAGTATTATGTTCCATATAAATTAGCTCATATATGCTTATCGTCAATTCCTGTTCGGCCGTTAATAATGAAAGGTTTGATTTATTCAATGATTTCAATTTTGTAATAAATTTTTCATAAAAAAGGTATCAAAATTAAATTACCACGTTTTTATTTACGTAACATATTTATATAGAGAACAATCAAACATACAAAGTATATAAAACTTCATAGAGCAAAAATCAATAATTGTATTCCACGATGTAAATACTATTTGGTATCGATTCAAAGGGATGTTTAGAAAATAAGAAATAAGAGAGAAAGAGAAAAAGAAGAAGAAATAAAGAAAATAATAGTTTTGGTTAATGATCATACTTTTTTGTTCTTTTCTCTCTTTTACAATTCGTCTCCTACATTTCTATTTTTAAAACAAAAGGCTTACCACAGAATAGAGATTTAACTCGCAAGCATATAACGTAAATATGTAACTATACGTGTTTTATGTAAATAATTAGAAACATTATATGTGTATACATATGTCGACGACAGAAAGATTCCATTTAAAATAATCTAGAACAAGCTTGTACCGCGGTAATATAGTAATCGATTTGTTTTCTTCTCTTTTTAAATATTATTTATTATCATTATTGTTTCAATATTATTATATATATATTCAATATTATATATATATATTTATTTGTTTTGTTTTTTTATCGTTTAATGAGTGGGATTATTTCGTCGTCCACGCCTTTTGCGACCTCCTCCGGAAGCACGATTTGAAGAGGCCCATTGTTCATAATATCGTTCAGCCTCTAACCACTCTTGGTATTTGTACCACCATTCCTCCCATTTGATGTAATCGTCTAATGTGAGGTCACGTAAATATCCTCTTGCTTTATAATAATCGTATCGAACTCTTACATCGTCCCAACATTCTAAACCTCTTGGTCCTTGGGCTAATAACGATTCAGGATAATGTCCTGGAGGTGGAGATTCATAACCCAATCTAGCAATTCTTTCTTCACCCTCTATTACCACTTTCATAGCATTCTCCCCGTCCTTAGTGATACGCATATTTTCCATGTCTCTTCTATCTACGCTCCATTGAGCCATTTTACCAAATCTATGAAAATAAATGTAATACTTTGATTAATGATCTATTGTATTTCAATATTAGGATTGATGAAATATAATTGTTATTGAACATATACCGTTCGGAAAGCGTCATTCTTGGTGGTCCCGTATGTGATGTTGCAGATGAACTGTCACTGTCTTCACTGGGTGACGAATCTGGTGGCTGTCGCATCATCGGTGGTGCTCCATGACTTGAATGTGTTTTTTCTACTTTAACAGGTTTGCGCATCTGTATAATATAAAACGAAAGAATGTAGTAATATTAGAAATATATTCTGATATTATAATAAGAGTTTAAACGGAGAAAAAAGCTACCGTTACAGCTGCCGTTGTGTGTTACAATATTACAACACATGCATAGAAGAATCGTCGAATTAGCAAATAATAGTAGAGATAGAAATACGTAAAGGAAATATACCAATGGTATAGGGTCTGGAACACGTGGATCTTCTGGTAACCTGCCATGATGTTTCTCCTTGCGTCTAACCTTAACTTCTTTTTCTTTCAAAGCTTTATAATCTTTTTGATGTCTCGGAGGAGGTTGAGGAGCCGGTGGGGGTGTTCTAGGACGTGGTAGAGGCGGCGACCTTGGTCTGGTTCGAGGTGGTATAGCACGTGAACTCGAAGGTACGACCTCTTTGGGATGTGGACGCGCGCGTATGGGGGTAATTGATCTTGAACGCGAACGAGACGGTGGTGCAATACGACGACGTTCCTTAGGCGAACAAACAGAGCATGATCTGTCCGAGCAGGTGCTTCCTGTACTAGGACTTCTCGCAGCTCTTCCTCTTGTATGAGAACGATCTCGTGGTGACCTAGGGCTTCTAGCACGCGGACTACGTGGTCGTGGGCTGTGAGGACTTCTTGGTCTTGGGCTTCTCGGACTACGTGGATGACTTCTGCTTGGTTCTCCAGTTGATGTACCTCCGACATAAAGTTCTTTATATCCACTGTGTCGCCATCTATTCGGATCACGTTCTTCTACTTCCAAAAGTTTTTTATTCCAATAGCTCGACTGAGACTCACGAGCTTTTCGCATGACGGTATCTAATTCCCTCCTTTTGCTCGAACTTTCACCGTGTGGTCTTGTCTGGGATACGCTAGTGTCCATCCTAAGTTTGCTCGAGCTGCTACTGCTCCCGCCTCCTCCTCTTCTTCTATCATAGTCTCGTGACATTACTGACGATAGAGAGATACCATTTAAATATTTCATATTCGGTATTTGCCATGACGTTGATTAACATACGTTAATAACAAATATGTAAGATCCAATTGAGGATAGATTTACCTGTATTCTAGAATACTTTTAGATGGAAAATCAATTTAACAGGACGATTCCCCCGATTCTTCTTATGAAATCTAAGTCAGAGTAGAATACACGTATAGATGCCAGAGTTAAATAACAGCAGTATTTTTGTACAGCAGCAACCAATATGTTGATTTAATCTCCCTCAAATCTCGAAAGTTACCGATGCTCGTCTCTTAGCACTGGGTTGTCTAAAGGGTTGACTGTCCTACGTGAAAAAATATACGCAGCAAGTCGGTATCATCTTGGGCTGAGTCAAAGCGGTAGGAAGAAAGTTAGTGTATTCACGAAGCGCGATGGCGCTTCGTCTTGTTTAACAATGATAGAACTATGAAGAAGAAGAAGAAGAAGAAGTAGTAGAGGATGATGAGTCGCGAGATCCACAATATATCCGAGGTTTTATTTATGACATTTTATATGTATATACTTTTATATTATGTTATGTTTTTTTTTGAATTTTCTTTTCTTTTCTTTTGGTAGACGTGTCACCCGTACGCGATGCCTTACCATCGCCACTCTCTCCGCATGTCCAGAATCGTGTGGTAACGCTTCGATCCACGATCCATATAACGATGCACGCGCGAGTTTATACATCGCACAAGCGAACGGAAAGACGGACGGACGGACGGGCGGACGGACGAACGAACGGACAGACGGACTGACTTATGGGCAAGCGTATGGACGAACGGATGGAGAAAAAGTAGTCTAGGAAGAATAGATGCATTGTCGTTAGAGAACGAGCGCGCATTATCTTGGTCATCATCATCAACGAGAAGATTAATACGACAAGTCATATATATCATCATCATTGTCATCATCCTTTGGTGTGTTGTTTATCATAGAGCTATTGCCGCCGCCATTGACGCACCCACAGTCACCGTCGGACCGCTATTACGACCGTCGAACTTGCACTACGAGTGCAACTCTGCCGCGGCCGGCGCATGCGCGTGTGTGTGCGCGCGCAACCGCACCGTACGAGCGCGCGACTCACGGCGGGCTTGCTCGTCGTCACATCGTGTCGTTAATAACTATAAGCGAGGATTTAACCGTAACCACCTTCCCAACTTAATCAGGTATCATCGCGATGATACCATTTCTCTTTTGTTTCTCTCGAAAAGTCATACGACCATGACATTTTTCGTTGAGATGGTGACAGAACAACCGCACGCGTTCTTTTTTCCTTCTCTCCCTTCTCAAGGGAAAGAATGGACGAATAATGACGATACGTCAAAGACGTCTTGCGATCTCGCGACCGATTAAATCGCGACACCGTTTCGGTCATGGTACCTACGAAGAGAACCAAGCAACCAATTAACGAACGAATGAGAACACGAACCGCAAATATCCCTAGGACAGTTCTTAGACTCTATGACGACTCACGACGAGTGGGAAGGAGTGGTGTATGTATATACATTGTATATACGCACACACACACACACACATTTATATATATGTATAATATATGTATATATATTATATATATACATATACATATATATATATATACCACGTTCTTCTGCCTTCTTAGCTCTCCTTACTTCTTTCTTTCTTTTTTGGTGTTACTTAATTTCCACGAACGCGTAAGTGAAGCTCGGCTTCTCTCACTTCTCCTTGCAACTTTCCTTTTTTTTAATTTTTGTTGCGCGTTGGTGGCAATACACACCGATTCGCACACTCCGATTTTCTTATTTTTTATTTTTACATACCGATTTAAAGCGACTTTTGCACTACGTATTTAGTTTTTTTATATATACATACACACATATACATCATTTGTGTATGTGTATGTATACATATATATATATATATATGTTTAATTTTTAAGTATAGGAAACCGAAACCGAACCGGAACGACTTTCTCGCGCCAGCACACTTTATGAACTGCGATTTTATTTATTTCTTTTTATTCGTACCGAAGTGCAAAGTCGTTCATCCGTTCGCGTCAGATGGTTATCACCTTGAAAATCAATCGGCCATTCGCCGGACCACGACCCTATTTCCTTCGATATTTTCGTATCACCGCGATCACCGGACTTTGTTGAAGATACATTTGTACTAACGACGACACTCACTTTTCTTAACCCGGCAACTCGATAATTTGCATTTTTCCAGCACGAAATCTCGTCACGAAACACTTCCGCGTTAGACGTTGTATTCCTACAATGGAGTCGTGGAAATACGTCGTTCTCTTAACAGTGCAAAATATGGACGCGTATGTAACTTACTTTTGCTACTCTTTTGATGCAATAGTCATATTATTCGTAATGGCGTCAAGCCAAGTCGTTTTCCGATTGATCAGTTTCGACTGGAATGAAATTTTCGCCTAATCAGCGACGTGCTTATTCTCTATGTAATATTCAATCGTTCTTATTGGTTTAATCAGATACGTTTTCTCATTGGTGGTTTCTATTGAACGTCTCTTATTGGTCAAATGTATATAACCTTATACGACTTATTTCGAAGTATGAAAGTTTTCATTTTATTAATTTTATTGGTAAATACTCAAAAAAAAGAAATCAAAATGGTGATTGCCATAGGTTTCGAGGGCAGTGCGAATAAATTAGGTATTGGGGTTATACGCGACGATGAGGTTTTATCCAACGTACGACTTACTTATATCACACCACCAGGAGAAGGTAAATATAACTTATTTTATTATTTTGTTAACATTCCTAAATTAAGTGAATAAACAAATAATTGTGTATTTTTCGTGACAAGGATTTTTACCACGCGAGACTGCGGAACATCATCGAAAATGTATAATCGATGTTCTTAAAGAAGCATTGAAAAATGCCAAAATTACTATGAAAGAGGTTGACGTGATATGTTATACGAAAGGGCCAGGGATGGGTGGCCCTTTAACAGTTGCTGCATTAGTGGCTCGTACAATGGCTCAACTTTACAACAAACCAATTGTTGCGGTCAATCATTGCATTGGTCATATTGAAATGGGTCGCTTAATTACCGGTAGTAAGAATCCAACGGTCTTGTACGTATCGGGTGGGAATACACAAATTATTGCATACTCTCGTCAAAAGTATCGTATATTTGGTGAAACAATAGACATTGCTGTTGGCAACTGCCTAGATCGCTTTGCAAGATTGTTAATGCTTTCCAACGATCCTAGTCCTGGATACAACATTGAACAATTTGCAAAGAAGTAAGTTTTTATGAATAACTTTTTAACTTTATTTTGTAAAATGAAGATCTTTAAACGTAATCCGTTTGTAAAGATCATCAGACATATTTGACCGATGGAAACTTGTAAAATTTTATGGATGTAAAAAGGGGAAAGAAATTAGCTCCGTTACCATATGTGGTTAAGGGAATGGACGTATCCTTTTCTGGGATATTAAGTCATATCGAGGAACATCTTTCTACATGGATCAAGAAGGAAGAATATACACCCGAAGACTTGTGCTTCTCTTTGCAAGAAACAGTTTTTGCTATGCTAATAGAAATCACCGGTAAGCGAATAATACATTTAAAATTTTTTTAAATTAAGTAAGCTTACAGTTAATTATGTACAGTCTTATCATTATTCTCACTACTTATCTAATCTAACAAACTAATGATTATAGAAAGAGCAATGGCTCATGTGGGAGCAAATGAAGTATTAATTGTGGGCGGTGTTGGATGTAATGAAAGGCTACAGGAAATGATGTCTATCATGTGTAAAGAGAGAAATGCGAAATTGTATGCAACTGATGAAAGATTTTGCATCGATAATGGCGTTATGATTGCCGTCGCGGGATTATTACAGTATAAGACAGATGGTCGAACTCCTTGGAACGAGACGACCTGTATACAAAGGTATAGAACCGACGACGTACGAGTTACATGGAGAACATAATATGTTAAAGTTAAATAAATATATTTTACAATTTTATTATTTCCTAAGATATTTTTTATGCAATAATGTAAATCGTCCTTTAGATTAAATGTAGATACATCATTAGAGATATACAAATGTATTCGGAAGAAGTAAAAAAACAGTAGTATTCATTAATGATTCAACAAAAAGAATAGATGTGTTTCTAATAAAAGCAATGTATCATTACCGTGTCGAATGATAGAAAAATGCTGTTAGAGATGGCTGGTGATAGGGTGGGGGGCGGGGGCGAGTGTGATACCAGAAAGGGAAGACGCGCAGGGTTTGCTGTTTAGGATAATCTTCGAGGCACGCGCACAGCTGGCTTTCATCCAAGTAATGTCTCTGTCGGAGATGGCAGCAGTTATAGTAACTGAAGTAGCACCACCACTACCCAACCACCGCTACCACCATCATCGCACTAGTATTAGTAATAGCGTAGCAGCATCACCACCACCTCCACCGTTAGCGAAGACGGTAGCTTGTAATAGTATTAGTAATACTAGTGTAATAATGTATTAGTATTAGTAGTAGTAGTATCGCATCGACATCAGCAGTATCAGCAGCGTGCTACATTGGGTTTCTTGGCGCCTAACTTATTTCTTATTCTACATTCAAATTCTCTCTCTCTTTTTTTTCTCTCTCTCCCGTTTTTTCATCCGCATACATGCATATCTTTAGAAAGAGAGATTTATCTTTGGCGAATTGGGAACGATATTGACGATAACTTTTTCTTGAGAGAGGAGAAAAAAAATTCGATCGGGTGAAAAGAAAAGAAAATAAAAGAAATGTTTATACTATAGGGCTCTATAGCTGATATATAAATTCGCGGCGCTTTTCGCGGCCCTTGTGCCAAAGAGGGCAAGAAGGGTCATCTTAAGCGGCGTTTAATCGATAGAAGAGACGCGAGGAACGTCGATCGCAGCGCTCGCCTGTGAAACAAGTGGCAGAAGAGCAGGCATCAGTTGAGCGTCGTCGTCGTCCTCCTCTTCGTCGTCGTTGCTACATTAGACTCTCTCTCTCTTTCTCTCTCTCTCTCCAAGGATCCGAACAAGAAGAAAGAGAACGAAAAGAATAAGAAGAAAAAAAAGACGAAGAAAAAGATATACACTGAACAAGGACGAGGAGTCACTTTAAATTCATTCATCAAAGGATTCTATTCATTATCCTTCAGAAAACAATCCTTTTTTCGAGATTATTATTATTAACAAATATATATATATATATTTTTTAAAATTATATTGGAATTGTCAAAAGGATTGTAATAATTAATTGGTACATTCATCGAAAGGGAATCAACGAAATGCAGTTGATTGTGATGCCGGTCCCGCTCTTTTCTCGGACGACGAACGGTGACTGCTATGCTTGAACGAGAAGAGGTGAGTCGCAAAAATTTCCTAAGTACGCGAAGACGACGTCGACTCTTCTCTCTCTCTCTCTCTCTATTTAACTATCCTCCTTCTCTCTTTCTCTCCTTCTCTCTTTCTTTCTTTCTTTCTTTCGGCTATTTCCGTATTGTAGCTCTGCCTTCTCGTGCGTAAGGCAAACCAAAGCTAAAACACGACGATGCTAAAACACGACGACTGCAATGATTCAAACGATCTTTTTTTCCCCTTCCTTCATCCTTGTTTTTTTTTCTTCTATTATATATACTCTTCCTGTATTTTTTTTTGGTCTCGAGGGTTTTCCGGTGCGTGATAGCCGAAGGAATGCATGAAACGTTGGATTATTGTTAAAAGAAAAAGAGATAACAGTGGTGTTCGAGATAGATCGATCGTAAGAAAATTTTTCGATCATGTCGAGTCAACAAAATGTTAAATTAAGTTTTCTTTTTTCGGGAAACTTTGTATCTATGTTTTTTCTTCTTCTTTTTCTTTCACTCTTGAGTTCGTCCTAGGGGGCTCAGGATAATGTATTACATGCTGAACCGAACACAGGAACAGTGTGTTCTATCTCATTTAACTTCTCTTTCCAATCTTCGATTTGTCAAGGTTTTCCGACTCATGTGCGTACCTATAATCAATTATATAGACGTGAAGGCAAAGAACAAGAGAGAAAGAGAAAGAGAGAGAGAGAGAGAGAGAGAAGAGAATAGTACAGTGTTCGATATTAAGTTCGAGTAATCGATTTATATAGTCAAGTGGACCTAGAAACAGAAAGAGAAACAGAGAGAAAAATTGAGTTGATTTCTATGGCGTTTTTTGTTTTCTCTCGGACACGGTTTAATGGAACCAACGAGTGTTAAATTTTCGTTAGAAATTTTCTTTTGAAAATATGAGAATAATGATAAAAGGCAAGTAAAAAAAAAAGAAAATGTAGAAATGACAAAAACTACTCTAATAATTCCCGGATGATTTCGAAAATGATATCTTTGTCAAAGGCCGAGCCTTGGCTTACTAAAAGCCAAACGGCAGAGAGCTGACGTTATATTTTCTCGAAATTCTAACTGGCCAAGAAAGTAGGTTGCGACACGCAAAGAGGATGATATTGTATTATTGCTCATGTTCTCTCTCGAATTTTATACATACTTTTGGATATTACTAATACGATTGCAAATAACAAACGTTTACTCCTACAACTTTCTGGGGATATCTTCTTTCTTATATAGTCCATGACACGGTAGTAGTCCACCATTTTGAAAATTGTAATACCTCGTTATTAGCTTTGCAACATATTATTTATTTTATTTCAAAGTGCTTTCGATTCTAATGAGAGAAATATTACCGTACGCAAATTTGTAAGTTAATATTTTAACAAAATATCGTACACACAGATGATAGTTATAGTCCAACACTTTGAAAATTCTCTACTTCTTTATTGCCGTCATAAAATAGTCTTCTTTTCGTGTTAAAGTAAAATATATACCACTAATATAATTGCAATAATAATTACGTACGTATGTAAGTAAGTTTGCAAATTATTTTTACACCGTATCATACACCACAGTAGTCTAAGATTTTTAATATTTACTTACTTATAGTGATTAGCATTTTAATGTTTCCTTCTTTTCATTTCAAAGTGATATACACTTTAAAAGAGAGTTTAAAAGAGAAATAGAGAGAATGAGAGGGTGTGTGTGCGTGCGTGTCTGTGCGGTAAGTGGAAACAGTGAGAAAGAATGAGAGCGAGAGAGAGAGGAAAGTAAACGAAACGTTGTAAAACGTTATAAATTCGATCTCTGAGCCAAAGTTAAAAGCACGTCCGATCATTTGGCGGACTTCGTTGGACAGTCTGTTTGCTTTTAGTGTAATTTGTGAGCCACTTGAGATCATCTCGTTTTCCATCTAGTACTTTACTTGCGAACAACGAAACGATCTTGTAAATTAGGACTTTTTAAATTAGATGTCATTTCGGTGAACTTTTCAAACGGTACAAACACATATACGTACGTAAATGTATTGAATCGATCGATCCAACTACGATATTCTTTCGTTTCTACAATCGTACTTCGTTTATGGGATATGATAGTGTATTAGGGTAAAGAAAGTGGGAGGAAACAAGTTGGTTTCTATGGCGTTTGTTTGTTTCACATTTTATTAAATAGAACATCGAAGGGCTAATTTTTATTTTGTAATGTTAAGTGTTATGAGATTATGATAATAATAATTAAAATAGGAAGGGATTGGTTTTTACTGATCGATCGTAGTAATAACTTGGGAGGAATAATGAATCTAATCGATATGATGATGCTTGACTTTAATGTATTTGAATGAACGAAAGAAAAAAGAGAGAAAGGAAATGAGAATATGTCACGAACACAAATATCGCTTCAGCAATACTACCATTAAATTTCGAGTGAATTATATTCAAGATGGAAGAACATAGATAAGAAGAATATTTCATACCAATTGTGTTGACTTTTAATGATCGTTCGATAATCATGTTTTAAGGACGAACGGTCGAATATAATTTCCTATAATTTAAAACAGAAAAGAAAAAATAACAGTTGAAGTTAATAACGATCGATTAATCAAGAAAAATTGATCGTTGTATTATATACAATTATACTTTTTATAATAACATTTTCAAAGAAACCGATCATCGATCGGTTGGCACGTACATGCGCGTATATAATTAGGAAATTACGTAAAGAAAAGATGTATGGTTGGTATTTTGTTTGTTTGTAATATGAAAGAGAAAATCTTCTTAAAGACATAAAGAGACACATCTTAGTTGAGTGGCAAAAAGTATAGTGCGAGATTTGTACTCATTAAAAACTTCACGATCTCTTGGATACTACTACTCTTTTCTCTTTCTTTGAATACTTTTTGGATTATTTTCGTGAGGAAAGTACTTTGGGCGGGGTGCACTATCATCGCACTCCACCTATACTCGTCCCAACTCCCTCCCCCTCCCTTTTAAAGAAAAAGATGCGCATCCTCGGGATTCTGCATCCTTAAACATTTTGTACATGCCGCCAAGTGTACTTGCGACACGCTGGCTAGCTAGGTCACTGTGGGATAAAAAATCGATTTATTTCTGCCTCTCCTCCATCTCCTCTTCCTCCTCCCACACATCTCTTCCTCTCTCACACTTTCGTGTTTTCCTCATAAGAGGCTCGTTTACTCGTCGACAGGAAGTTACCCAGACATCATATTCATGTATTCTCGCTGTACGAGTCCTCTTGGCTCCGAGTGTGGAATAAGTATAAGAGATAAAAAATAAAGTCACGTTTTTCCAGTGAAAATATTTGTCAATGTTTATGGTATCAAAATGATGTCAAGCTTTTGACTATCGATTCGAAGATGGAAGGATATTATTATACTACATTATATTTGAATATCACGCACATCTATGTAGAAGGACAAAAATATTCGTATTTAATTTTCGTTAGTTCGTTTATTTAAGTAAATAATTACTAATGCGCGATATCAGGGGGGGGGAGACCTTTTCTACGAACGAATTTCTTCTAGTTCCACACGTTAAAGCTCGATCGATCGGAGTAAAACCACCTTGCTAAATGACGTTATTACGTTTTCATAGTCCCTTTGGAATAAAATTCGAAGGATTAGAAATAAACGAAAATATATTTTTTTTTGTTATAATATAATTCTTGCTTGCTTGCGTGCATGTAAAACATAAAAAAGAAAGAACAAGTTTTGATCGAAGGTAATAAGAATGATGGAAGTTTCTAAATCGAGGAAACGTGTTCTCTTGGCTAAAACAATATTACATTTTGGTGGTCAAGGGGGTTACCGGTTGGACTATTTACAGTACTCGCGCGGACAGAAGTTTACGTTCTGCCGATAAAAGTTCTCGAAATAGAACGGCATCGATTCATTAGATCTCGACGTTCCGAGAATAGGAAATTTCCGAGTCAGGATGTGTATGTATTTATATAAGTTCTTTTTTTTTTCCTTTGGTGTTTCCTTTTGGTTTGGTTGGCAATAAGGCAATCATTTTATATTCTTCTTTCATCTTCCGTGTTTTTTTCTTCTCTCTCTCTTTTCTTTTCTTATGGTCGAAGAGAACCACACGTGGGATCATTTCTTGATCATTGGGACAGGTGCTTTACGATAGAATTTGGGTCAGAGTGTAGTAACCTTCAAAGAAATGTATAAATGTAACGTTTGAGAAGATTCTTGTAATATGACAGGGTGAGAGATTTTGTACGAGTATTCGTGGTGTTGAAGACTCTTTCTTTCTCTTTCTTTTTTTATCCTTCTCCAGCTCTACATTTGATTCTAAAGTTGTTTTTATATTCTCTTTCTTCTTTGTCTTTTGTCCCTCCCACGTTGAGTTAGATCACATGTTAAAATCCTAAGAAGAACTCTTGTAACTTCAACAGACTCGATCGTTTTACTCGTTATATACGAAAATAGTTATGCTTGCGGTGGATTGTTGTATCGTTCACGAAATCTGGCCCCGTTACGTCTCGAACGATAAGATCGTATATGGTAGTAGTGGTGGTGGTGGTTGTCGAAGGATAGATGGTAAGGAGTGATTTCTTGCAAATAAACTTGCACAAAAAGGTGAGAAAAGAGATGAAGATTGAGATGAGATGAGATGAAATGAAATTAGATGKATGAGCTAAAAGTGAAAGAAAAATTGATTTAGGCTTAAGATTAACAATCTTAACTTCCGACTATCTTACTCAAAATAGGAGTTAAGTAAGAGGATGTTGTGTTTTGATGGGGTTACAGATGATGACTGGGTGGCTCGTAGCGAACGAGTCGAGGCTGGAGGATCGACGGAGGGGCGGATGAAGCGGACAAGGCGTAACGTTGTTGCGGAGGAGGAGGACGAATCAGAGGAAGAAGAAGAAGAAGAAATTCAAGAAGGACCGGTCGAAGAGGTAGCGAAGGAGCGGCGGCGGAGGAGGAGGGGTGGGGGAGGAGGCGGAGGAGGAGGAGAAGGAGGGGTTGGGATTGGGGTAGAAAAAATAGGAGTAGATAAATTGTTTCGATTATCTTTTTGGTTATCGTCCTCGTTGTCGTTGTCGTTGTTGTCGTTGTTGTCGTCGTCGTCGTCATCGTCGTCGTCGTCGTCATCGCCGTCGTCGTTGACGTCAAAATCAAAATCAAATCTACCTGTCAGGGTTGACGTATTCAGCCGATGTTAAGTGACAAGAGGTTCGAAAGTGACGCACTGGCGGCGGAGGGTGAGCGCCGTAGCAATGGGAGTGCCGTGGTTCCGTCAGGCCCGGTAGTGGTGTTGTCGTCGTCGTCGTCGTCGTCGTATGTTATACCAAGCTATGGAATTGGAAGCGTTTCTTCTAATGTCGGTAACGATCAAGGATTCATCTTCGAGGGTGTTGGTACGAGGACGACAATGACAACGATGACAACGACGACGACGGCGACGAGTTTACGCCGCGCAGCTACCGCGGCGGTAGGTGGCGGAAGTTTTTGCACAGGAAGTCAGGCCCCATCGGCTGTCGGAGCCGTGGTGGTCATGGGTACTGGCACTGGTTGCAACACCGGTGAACGGACCGGATCAACCTATCAAAAGGAAGTTCGATACGCGCCAACGAACGTTTGTTCGGTGTTAACGGCGGGCATATCACCGGGCATTGTATCATCCTCGGCTCTTTCACCGGCTATTCCGTCGGCTATTCCATCGGCAATCCCGTTGGGCGTCGGTGGCCTGAAACCAACGATCTCGGTTCCTCCACTGGCCACACCACCGGCTACTGTCGGTGGGGCCTTAGTTCAAACAGGACAAGTCTCGATACTGCAACAGCAACAGCAGCAGCAACAGCAACAGCAACAACAACAACAACAACTACAACTGCAACAGCATCAGGGCCAAGTGCAACAAAGTTCGGGAGGACCGCCACCACCACCGCCACTACCGCCCCTGCCGCTGCAGATGCAGCAGCAGCGTGCCTTCTCGAGGTCGATGACGTCCCTACCGCCGGAACCGTTCATGATAATGCGTTCTAAGGCTCTCAATCGACGGGTCTCGATCAACGTCGGTGGGGTCAAGCACGAAGTTCTATGGCGTACCCTCGAGAGGTTACCGCATACTCGTCTCGGACGTCTCCGCGATTGCAATACCCATGAGGCGATCACCGAACTATGCGACGATTATTCCCTCATCGACAACGAGTATTTCTTCGATCGGCATCCCAAATCGTTTAGTTCGATTCTCAATTTTTATCGTACTGGTAAATTACATCTCGTTGACGAGATGTGCGTTTTAGCGTTCAGCGACGATCTCGAGTATTGGGGCGTAGATGAGCTATACTTGGAAAGTTGTTGCCAACATAAATATCATCAACGGAAGGAGCATGTTCACGAGGAGATGCGCAAAGAGGCCGAGTCACTCAGGCAGAGGGAGGAAGAGGAGTTTGGTGAGGGACAATGCGCCCAGTATCAAAAGTGGCTCTGGGATCTTCTTGAGAAGCCAACCACTTCCATCGCTGCTAGGGTGAGTTTATCCGATGCTTTTACTTTTACTTTTACTTTTTCTTTTTCTTTTACTTTTTCTTTTTTTTTTTTACATTTTCTTTCTTCCTCACTTTTATCTCCATCTATTTATCTATCTATCCATCTATCCATCTATCCATCTATCCATCTATCCATCTATCCATCTATCCATCTATCCATCTATCCATCTATCCATCTATCCATCTAT
>NW_015148999.1:1292780-1311171 GCF_001465965.1 Polistes dominula
TATATATATATATATATATATATATATATATTTTTATAATATATTAATATAGTAATTGAGTAAGTATTTTTGATAATAGTAGATGAGGTCGTATGTTGTTATACTCTCCGTTATCTCGATTTTCGTAATATATGTTTTATTTCTAGGTGGCAGTTGTGACGACACACATTTAATTATATTATCATACTTTTTACTATACATACCTATATATCTATATAAATATATATAATATATGTACATATACAAATATAATATATATATATATATATATTTATATATCTTTTTTTGCAATATATGTAATCAAGCTTTTTTAGCTCTTCTTAGTGTATTAAATAAAATCAATGACGTTTTTATATAGAAATCCATATAACGTGCTATGGATGATAATGGGAGTGCATTACACGCGATTACCAGGTATCACGTAGATTCTTTCTCGACACCGCTCCCTATGAACTACCACAAATATATACGATAATTAATCATTTCGCTACGAGCGAATTCAATTCGATAACTAATAATATTTCTTGTTATTATATTATTTGTTCTAACTAATGGTCTGATTATTTTTTTGTGTTGAAATAACAAAAAATAATTAACATGTGAATGAAAAGATTACCAACAAAAAAAGAAAACTAACAAAATTTGAATTATTTTTTTCCAATAAGAATTTTTCAAAAATCAAATTTTTCTTGATTATAGTAATATAAATAAAAATTTCAATATATTTCCAATAAACCGAATTTGACGTTCATTAAATTTAAGCGATAAGAAAATGATGATGAATAATAGAAATGTAATAATAAAAGAATGTATTAAGGGTAAGTTATGCGATACGATACGAAATCGCAATAATAATTATTTGTACGTAGAAATTTGATCACTGAATTTTGTCTGGTAATTCGTATCGAGTAATTACATCGCACGGGAATGTATTCATTAATTAATTTTTTGTTTTATTATTAGTATTATTATTATTATTATTGTTATTATTATTATTTCAGTTGAAATTAATGTGGTCGTATATTTTGTTAATTATCATTATCATTATTATTATTTGTTGGTAAAAAGTAGACATAGTTAATCGTTTAGAATAGACGTTTAGGTCACCATAGTAGAAAATTGTGAGTAAGCACCAATTGTCTATTATCTTTTCGTGTATGCGAACGTCTAATTCGGTCGAGGAATGTATTCAATTAATTTAACAAAAAAAAAAAAAAAAAAAAAAAAAAAAAAAAGGGAAAATACAGATACAGGTAAAAGTTCAATTCACAAAAGTGATGGTTGATCAAAGTAAAATGAATATCACGAAAAAANGATAAAAAAAAATAAAAAAAAATAAAAAAGTAAAAACTGTGAGAGAATCTTCGAGTCACTCAGGCGGCGCCCTTTCGCGAATGTTGTAATTGTCTCTTTTCTCTCTGTGTATATGTATATACTTTATATATATATGTATAAATATATATATCTATAAATCTTATACTAAAATATATATGTATATACGTGTATACATATATGAATTTGTTTCTTTTATTTTTTTTTAATTACGTATTATTTATATACGTATATATATACATATATATGTATAAAGGCTCTACTCGTGTATATATATATATATACACATATATATATGTTTCTGATATTTTGCCGTACACACCACAAACAATACACATTGCACACACTATTGCTCTGAGATTGATTAACAAAAAAAAAATTTAAAAAAAGCAAAAAAAAAAAAGAAAAAAAAGAATTGTGCGGGGTTCTTAATCGTGGCAGCACCTAACTTCCTTTTTTTAATCGACTCTTTCTTTCCAAGCTCTCACTCCATCGACGATATAATAACTATCTTTTTTATCTCTCTCTCTCTCTCTCTCTTTCTCCACACTAACAATAAGACGTACGCACACGTCACGATCCAAAGAAGCCGGTGAGATTCCCCCGTTCGTTCGTTTCGTATTTTACCTTTTAACATTACTTGCTTATGTGTCGTATATCGATACATTTTTTCATTCTAAACCACACGATATTCAAATTTGAGCATTCGTTTTGTATAGATCGATATATAAATATAGCGAATTTTTTAATTAGTGTCTCGTACAAACCTTGTTTTTTTTTTCAAACGAAGGGATGAGGGGGATGATGGTTGGGAGTAATGAAATGCGATTAATATCTTTTTAAACATTTCTATACTTTTCCATGCGAATAAAATAATCGAAAATAGTAAATTTTTCACGTTGGTTTTTTTTATTCTTTTTAAATTATTCAAAACGAAACGTGGAGAAGGATAAAAATGTTCGTTGATCATTAATTCGTAGAAAAATAAAAATCGTGCTGATAACAGTATCAACGTGAGACGTGTTTAATGTTATATAATTTTTGTTGATAATATCAATAATAATATACGATTTTAAGTATGTATTATTACATGTGCGTGTTCGTTGTGAAAAATTACATACGATGCGAATTTTTTTTTTTTTAAGAGATAAAGCTCATAGTCGCGAATAAGAATGTTCTCTTTTTATTTATTTTCTTTTTCAATTAGAAGAAAGCTTTACAATTACTCATGAATTAGTCAGCAACGGTTATTATTATTATTCTTAATTAATGTGTATATCAATATTAAATAAAGTATAAATTCCCGGGGATTGACGGTATATTTAAAAACGGTAGGAAGAAGAAATCGGTCAATGAGAAGAAAATCCGTTTTGTCGTTTTCGTTATCGTCGTCTTTGTGTCGTCGTCATCGTCCTCGTTATTGTATCATTGTCGTCGTTGTCGTCTTCGTCAAATTCGTCGTCATTGTATGTATATAATTACTCCGCGTTTGTCGTGACTGTAGTAAAAACTATACTTCGAGTTGGGCTTTGATTAGTTAAAAAAAAAAAGGAAACATAAAAAGCTCTTATATCCCTTCGGTGCTACTTTATTTTTTTTCTGTCCTTTTTTTTTTCTTTTCGTTTTATCGTCAAACCGGAAATAAAAGGAATAAAATATAAAGATCTTTATTTATTTATTTTTCTTATGCTTTACGATCTGATGACTCTCGAGTCGAGTTCAACGAACTTTCGTTTTTCATCGATTATTATAGAAAAATTACGTTTTGATCTGTTTGATGCATAAATAAACAAAAAAATATATATTTTATTATTTTTTTTCGAAATAAATTTAATTTGATATGTGGGAGGAAAGAACGGAGAAAGAATTAAAAAAAACGATTGTTCCAAAATTCTCAACTCGAGGTTTAAACCCGTTACGCGTTTTATTTATTTATCCGACTTGGGGAGATATATAAATATAAATATATATATATAAAATAAATAACATATATATATATATATATATAAATAAATATAAAAGAGTTAGCTTGCGTTTTTAATCTCCATTGCACTTTATGTCCACCACGTTGATTTACGAATTTTTACGAAAGATATCTCGCCTTTTTGCACAATTTAAATCACAGGCCGCCGGCTTCCTTACTTTTTTTTTTCATTTTATTTTTACTTATAATAAGCCTCTCTTTTCTGTTATCCTCCCTTTCTCTTTTTTCTCAGTTCTAAACGAAATCGAAGAAACAATTTATATGCGCATATATTCGTCTTTGAATTTTTAGAGAACGAAAATGATTTGTTGTTAAAAAAAAAAGAAAATGAAGAAGAAAAAAAAGAAATACATAAATAAATAAATAAAAAATAATGGGGCAGGATATTATTGTTCAATGATTTCGTATAGAACTTGGCATTTCCTTGCAGCTAATATGACCGCACATCGTATACCTAAAAGCGCACGTAACAGCTTTCTGTAAACAATTATACTAACCGTACTAACGCACTTATACACACACGGACACGTTTATTATATCCAGATCGTATACCATTAGCACGATCAATTTTCATGTGGATAAATGGTTACTGTTCTCTCTCTTTCTCTCTCTCTTTCTCCCTCTCTTTCTTGTTCTCTCTTTCTCTTACTTTCTTTCTCTTTCTCTATTTCTTTCTTACTCTTTCTTTCTATCTTTCTATGGAGAGAAAATAGTACATTTATTCATTAAACTTGCATGCAGGACAAAATTCCTTTTATTGTTACTTTATCAATGACCTTTATTAAGTTTTTGCTTGAAAATATTGCATTTTGTATCACACTATTACGCCGTCTCGAGGAATTTAATCGTGTTATATCATGTTTATCGTGTCCCTATTTACAATGATGACAAAATTATTATTATTACTATTTAATATTTCGATTTTTCGTTCTTTTTCTTGTCAAAAATGAAAGAAAATATCAATAAAATGAATCAATAAGTGATATGAATTAATTAATAATAATTGTTTGATAGAATTTTTGAATTTAATCTTTTTTTTTCTTTTTTGTATTAATTTATCACGAGACGGCGAATTTGCTGCTATAATAATAAATTTGCGAATGATCATCTAGTTATACAATAACACGCCGTCTCATGGATTTAAATCAATTTAACTTGATTAACAATAATCGTCAAAATCAATTATCTTTCTAAAAATAAATTTGCAAATAAATTCTGTTAATATAATCAATATTAAAATTTAATTGAAATTTTGATTTACCACGAGACGGCTAATTTGCTCGGTTTATTCAAATAATTACAAAATTTGCGAATGACATTATATACAATAACGCCGTCTCGAGGAATAAAATAATTTTCAATCTTTAACGACCGATGTCAAACATCGTAGAAAAATCGATTCTTTCCATGCATAAAAAAAAGATTTTATAATAACAAAAATTATGACGAAATGAAATAGAAGAATTGAAAAGAATTAAATTAAAAATTAAAAAAAAGAAAATAAGAAAAAAGAACAATTTGTATAAGATTAAACCACGAGACGGCGAATTAGCTCGGTTACCCGTAATTATAAATTTGCGAAACGAGCGCCTCTTACTTTTTTGCGTTATTTAACAACAACATAATTTTTGCTATAAACCCTTCTATCTACGAATTGATTTCGCATTGTAGCGATTGCACAGACGCGACGAAGACTATTTCTATAAAACCGCGCGTATTATAACATATATACAGATATGTTGTCATATCTATTATATTATATTATATTATATTATATTATAGATATAAATATGCATATATATATATAGATATAGATACATATTGGGTTTTCTTGGTTGGGATCGATACAATAATTAAGCATAACAATTATATCCTAAGTTATTAAGATTAATAACCCTTTCGTTACTAACGACCCCCCATATATATAAGGGTCAGAATGTGCGTACGAACGAATATCATTGTGGAACGAAAGGGTTAATTAAAATGCCACATATAGGATTGTAATTAATGAATACAACATTAACGTGATTTCGTCTTATCCGATGGGGGTTGGGATCCATTGACAGAGACAGAGGGAGCGGGGTTTTGAAGGGAACAGATAAATGATGTTTCTTCAATACGCTTGCCGAACAACGTGCAAAACATATTTTTGTATGAGTCGAGCGACGTCGGGCAGACCTGCCTTTAAACGACGAGCCACTCTTCTCGGTGCTGCTGCTTTAAAAAATCTCCAACATATATATATATAGTATATATAGTATATATGATATATATATACTATATATATATTATTGACCTTTTCTTAAATGCGCCTTTCTCGCGCTTAGTATCCAAAGATGACGTGATGAAATCTTCTCTCTTTTATACCAACAAGCACCCTCTCATTCATCTAATCAATCAATCAATCAATTAAATTTCTCCCCAAAAATGTATAGGGGATACAACGTTCCCTTTTTTTGCTGTTGTTGTTATTGTTATTGCTGTTGCCTTCGTGTATATATATAGCGTACATAAATATATTTGTTATTTCTTCAAATTTCTTTCTATCCGGTTGGTGACTCTTTTTTACGCTCTGGCCCATCGTTCGCATTTTTTATACGTCCCAGACAAAATAATAATAATAATAATAATAATAATAATAATAATAATAATAATAATAATTATTATTATTATTATTAATTGCGCAATTTTAAAAATCTTTTATCGACATAATAATCAATAGATCGTGTTTTTCTCCATCTCTTAATGAAGAATTTCTTCACGTTTTTACATTTATCTTCCCTTTTTCATTTTTTCGTTTCGATAGCGTCATATCTTTTTAGAAGAAGCGTGTATTTATTACGAATAAAGAGGAGAATTAAACGTAACATTTGTTCTCTTGCTTTTGTAACAAGCATTTAATAAATCCATTTGTTATAATAGTACAATGCCAGATGTTTCGTACGTTTCGTTAATCGTCGAATTAATTGTCGCTTCGCTTCTATATTCGCCAATTTTTATTAAGCGAAGATTATGATAGAAAATATTAATCCCAATAAAATATTAATAATCAAATCTTTAGATTTGTCATAATAGCCTCTTATAGTATCTTTTATATCTCTGTAGCTTTTATCAAAGGCTTTTTAATTTTTTATTATCAATCGCTTTCGTAAAATGAAAGAGCTTATTATGTATTATAAATATTTCTCAATATGGTTTCGTCGTATATATATATATATATACATATATATATACATATATATACATATATATATGTGTATATATTTTTTATCAAGGAGGAAAGAGAGTAGTAACTCTTTGTTGGAACATTTTGAAGTAACTCTCATTTCCTCTCTTCTTCTTCTTCCACTTCTTCTTCTATTTCTTCTTCTTCTTCCTCTTCACTTTTTCATCTTCTTTTTGATAGCTACGCTTGTTCAATTACGTATTCCTAATTAATCGTTCAAATCTAAAAGGAAGTTTGAAATCTATCCAAGAGAATCTATTCTATATATATATTTTTTTGTTTGTAGGTACAACTGTTTTCCAATTAATTGCCCGATTCGATTTAATTTTTGGTATATTTATCTCTTTTTCTCTTTCTCTCACTTTCTCTTTCTCTGTCTTATTCTATCTTTTGCTCTGTTTTATTTTCACTGTATCTCTCTCTCTTTTTTCTCCACATTCTTAACTTCATAATAGGAGATACTCGTTAGGTAATTAATACTAAAGTTGAATGAAATGTAAAAGGGAGAATAAAAGATAATTTTCGTCATATATATTGCGAGTTAGCGATAGGTTTTTTTAATAGAGGACGATGATACAAAAAAAAAAAAGAAAAAGACTACCGTTTGACCGTTTGACCGGTTTGACCGTCGCTTTTCCAGGTGATAGCCGTGATTTCGATACTCTTTATTGTGCTTTCGACGATCGCACTAACTCTCAACACAATTCCTAGTATGCAAGTGAATGACGAGAAGGGGAACTTTCAAGACAATCCGCAACTAGCCATGGTGGAAGCCGTGTGTATAACATGGTTCACCCTCGAATACATGCTTAGGTTCAGTGCTTCGCCGGACAAATGGAAATTCTTCAAAGGCGGTCTCAATGTGATTGATTTATTGGCAATACTGCCGTACTTCGTGTCTCTGTTCCTGGTCGAGACTAACAAGAACGCGACCGACCAATTCCAAGATGTACGCAGGGTAGTGCAGATCTTTCGTATTATGAGGATCTTAAGAATTTTGAAGTTGGCTCGACATTCTACCGGGCTACAGAGTCTTGGTTTTACATTACGTAACTCGTATAAGGAGCTGGGCCTGCTGATGCTCTTCCTGGCAATGGGTGTCCTCATATTCTCTAGTCTCGCATACTTCGCTGAGAAGGAGGAGCCCGGGACCAAATTCATAAGCATTCCAGAAACCTTTTGGTGGGCAGGCATCACGATGACCACCGTCGGATACGGCGACATCTACCCCACGACCCCGCTCGGCAAGGTGATCGGCAGTGTGTGTTGTATATGTGGTGTCCTGGTAATCGCGTTACCCATTCCCATTATCGTCAACAACTTCGCTGAGTTCTACAAGAATCAGATGAGACGGGAGAAGGCCCTTAAGAGGCGGGAGGCTCTTGAAAGGGCTAAGAGAGAGGGCAGCATCGTTTCTTTCCATCACATCAATCTGAGGGATGCTTTCGCCAAGAGCATGGACCTTATCGACGTCATCGTTGATACTGGTAAGCGACGGACCTTTGACGCAACATGGACGACTTTGACCTTCTCTCTTTCTTTCTCTCTCTCTCTCTTTTTCTCTCTCTATCTCTATATCTTTCTCTCTTTCTATTTTAAACGCCTACCACTCGAAGTCCTTATCATTGAGCAAGAGTCACGAAACGATTACTTGCAAGCATGCTCCTTTAGCACGTCACATTTCGTTTCTATTAAAATATATATATCTTGCACATCGATACAAGGTGTTTCACAAATAACCGGTCTTGCAAATACTTTCACCTTTTATTTTTTTTTTTTTGTTACTACTACGATTTAAGAATCATACCTTTTTTCCAAATTTAACCGTCGGTTTAAAAATAAAAAAAAAAATAAAAAAAAGAGAGACAAGAAGAAATAACGTGTATATAAAAATCCCTTAAAAACGACAGTTCAATCGAGCGCAGCATTATCGGTTATTCGATTAGAAGCGACAAACCGATCGTTCAAAACTCCTGATACTCTCTAAAATACATTTTTCCAGGTCACAACATGTCTGGGGTAGATGGTAACAGTACGGAAGGTGAATCCGCATGCGGTCGGGCACCAGCACAAACCGGTCCAGGTTGCTATCGTAATTATGAGCATTACAGTCTCTCCCGGCATCGTCGTAGCACGTCGTCCTGTTTCCCGAATCTGCCGAATGACCTACCGACGACACCGGATAGTCCGAATCGTCGTTTATTGGACTTCGCACAGAGCGTACCCGGGACACAGAACGACGATTATTTCCACGACGAGGTACCGGCGCAGAACGCTAATCAAGGAAATACTACACCCAGCGTAAGTTTCATCTAATTGTTTATTGCATACAATTATATTTGCGAAATTATTTATATATGTATATATATATATATTTTTTAAATGGCCTCATCATTCACATGCCTAAATGATTCCCGACGGTTGATCAAGATGTATATTTCTTTATTTACTTATTTATTATTATTAGACGAATTAATATATATATTTCTGAATAATAATAAAAAGATATTATTATATTATAATAAAAATAAATATATGTCTCTAATAAAAAGAATTGATTTTATACAAAATTATAAGGGGATTAATTTTAATTTTGTTTTTTATTTTTTATTTAAAAATATCTATCAATCGGTTTGTGAAAATGTGAATTGATGGAAAATATTTTTTATTAATGATATCGTCGAGAATCGAAAAATAGACTGGTTACAATGGCGAACCAGATAGCTTCCTAATTTGTATTACTTTTTGATTTTTGTTTTTTTTTTATACGGAAGCATCTATTTCGTAAAACGTAGAGCATAAAACCACAGGAAGGCCGCGAACGTTGTTGTCGTCATCATTGTTTATAAAATCTACGATAATGTAGATATATATATATTTCTTTTTTTTTTTCTTTTCCGGCTGGTCAATGTTTTATCATTTCAATGTTTTGTCATTATGTACGTATATTATGACGAATTGCTGCTTTGATTTAGTTTGTTGGTTTTAAAGAACGAAACCCACAAAATTGTTCAATTGCATCTTTCTAAATATTTGACGTTACAACCCTTTTGCAACGTCCTGCTTCTTCACCGGATTAATGCCGAGTATTGAAAATTTGCAATTGCAATTGTGCAACTTACGTTCACTTTTTTCTTTGTTCTTTTCCATAGATACGTATAAAAAAAAAATAAACGCGTATAAAAGTGGGGCGAGAAGTTTCTATGAAATGGGCCTAAAGTTACGAAGTCATTATATAAAAAATCAATTACACTATTTCCAGACACTTTGTGAGGGGGTAACTTTTTCTTTTTTTTATATTCTAAAACTACGAGTGTTCAAGCTCATAAAATCACGATTTTTAACTATCTTTCCTAAAAAAAAAATTGAGAAAAAAAGTGTAATTAATTCGTAAAATCGCCTACAAAACTTTCGGTTTATGTGGAAACTTTTCATCCTTGCTTTTGAAATTACACGATATCGTAGAATTGCTAAATGTGGGACGCGTAAAAATGATGCGCGTTAAAAACTTAAATTATTTCTATAGTTTCTAAATTTTACGATCGATGATTATATATTTTTTACACGAACGAAATTAAAGCGTTATTCATATTAGAGTTGCATTAAGATTTTTCTTACGATATATTTCTACGTTTATTTTTTGTTGTTGTATTTATCGTTAATTTTTGAATTATTATAAAAATTTTCCTCGTTCGTTCGTACGTACGTTAGTTCGTTGGTTTGTTCGTTCATTTGCTTTTTTTTTTATTTCTTTTTGTTTTGCAAAAATTGTCGGTGTGTGTCGCACTATGTCGCCAGCATGAATTCGACCTTATTACGTGTTCCTGCCCTGTGCTTTTATACTCTAGCGTAAAGCAACAAGCGATGGAGCCAGATATCAACGCTTATTATTATTATCGACACCATATACCTAAATATATACATACATACATACATACATACATACATACATACATACATACATACATACATACATACATACATTTATTTATTTATCTATTTATTTATTTATTTTATTTTGTATTTTAATTTTGTTATCTATTTATCTTATCTATTTATTTTTTTATCATCGAGCACCCTCGAAAGTTTAAGTAAAAAAAAATAATTGACAAGATTAATAGCCATTTGTCATCGATCATCATTAAAAAAAAAAAAAAAAAAATGAATCAATACTGTTTCATGTTTCGATTTAAACGGTGTCAACTTGTTATGAATTATTATGATTTAATATTTTACATATTGATAATACAATTGTAGTGTGTAAACCCTTTTAACCTGTTGCACTCGAAAGTTTTTACTTAACTCATATAACTAGAATTAATGCTTTTTAGTTATTATAATCATTTTTATGAATAATGACTGAAATTATTAAGATTTGTTTTCGTTATTATTATATGAACTACCCTCGATTAGAGAAGCCCAGATTTCTCAACATTTCGGTCCTTCGTATTTTATATATGTGTATAAATAAAAAAATATTGGAATATATACAATTTTTAAGATAAATTAATAATAATATTGATAACCATATATATTTATTTTTTTTCTTATATTTGTATATTTTTTTTTTTTTTATTTTAATTCATACTTGACATTTCTTTATTACATTTATCAACGAATATA
Organism: Polistes dominula; assembly: GCF_001465965.1. The sequence continues at coordinate 1,303,946 of NW_015148999.1, forward strand.
TTTTGTAATATCTTCAAAAATGAAGAGTATTAATACATTAATTAAAAAAACATAAGAGAAATTATTTGTTTACAAAGCAACTTCAAGTGTGCTCGATGCTGTAGCTTAAAAAAAAAAAAAAAAAATAAAAGTCGCAAGGAAAAAATTGGTTTAATTTACGAATTTCAATTGTAAAAAATTATTATTACCTATCCAATGATAAATCGATGATTTATGTGTTCCTTGTTAGATAAAGGAAAGCGAGAAGAACGATCGTTTCTTTTCTTAACGTTAAATTGCCAATGTTATTACGGGTTCATATTTATAATGCCTATGCGTGTGTACATCATATATATATATATATACAAAAGTAAGAAAATACCTTGATCGCAATGTTTCTAACGATTGCAAAGTCCAAGAATTGCCACGCGTGTTCTTTCTGATATATAGATGCAATAGGTTCGTGCTGAAAATAGTATGACATTCTAAATAGCATCTTACACGCCAGCTGAGTGAAAGAAGAGTTCGCTTCTCCTTGTATATGTATATGTTTCTATCTATTTATCTATCTATCTATTTTTCTATCTATCTATTTATCTATCTATCTATCTTTCTATCCGTCTATCTATCTACCTATATTTCTATCTAACCTATCTATCTAACTATGTATCTTATAACTATCCATATAAATATATACATATATATAAATATATGTGTGTAGATCATGACACTTAATTATAAAAACGTTCGATCCTCTCGCGTTTTCCTATTTGTAAGTGAGAGTACGTATTTTTTATTTATTTATTGAAATTCTTTTATCCTCCCTTTATAATGTTTAAAATTGTATTTTTTTCTTTTTTGTTCATGCAAACCTCGTGTCATCCCACGATGAATGATTCATACGATGTCTGTTCAAACTCTCACGAACAGATATAAATTGTGTTACTCTCATTTTATTTGGAGACTTGCGCAATAACATCGTTTGAAATTCGAATAAAACATTCTTTTCTTTTCCCCCTTCCCCATATATTAAAATGTTGGAGGTTTAATATACGTGGTGCCCAAAAAGTTTGTGTTTAACGCACAACAAAAATATTCAATTATTGATTTATTAAATAAAATTGTAATATTTTCTTTTTTGGTCATTTTAAAACGTGAACTTGTAATTACAGTGACTCGTTAGAAAAAAACAAATGGGCCTATTCGAAAGAAAAATGACAAGAATTTGCCATTTTTCGGATACTTAGTATTTGCAATAATATAAAAAGGTGTTTTGACAAAAGATACGTTTAATGATTGATTTCTTTTTTGCGCAAGTCCTGTAACCTTTCGCAAAAGCGAATCAACGATCTCTGAGGAGCCCGAAAGAACGATTATTTCTTTTTTTCATCGTTATATTTATCCTTTACTATTTTTCATACGATATTCTATCTTTATATATATATATATATATATATATATATATATATATATATATATATATATATATATATATATTATATTTCGATGTATGTAATATTTTTCACGGTTTATTCGCACACCTGTTTACTTTTCCTATCCTTCACAAACACACACAAATACATACACATAAAAGTATACACGCACATTCGTTCGTTTTCCTATGTGAGATACTATTTTGAAACAATACAATTTGAACCTTTATACGTAATTATATACTTTACACATAATCTATGTTTTTAAACACGTAAAATTTAAATATATTCGTTTCACGAGCCCTGCTATACTCTTTTTTTTTTCTTTTCCTTTATTTTCGTTATTTTTAATTCTCTCGATAATTTGTTATTTTCGATTTTATAAATACAAAGTTGTGTTAAATCGTTGTCGATGAAGTAGAAATAATTTGGTCGATAGTTAAAAGCTTTGATCGTTTGATCGATTATTATTTTCTGTTTAGACCCTTTCCTGATATTTTTTTCTTATTGAGTTCAATTTTTCACGATCGAATGAACAAGCATTCATAAAGTACAAAGGTCTTGGATCGATTGATCAATCAATCATTTGCTCAAGAAAGATTTATTTTAGAATTAATAGTTTACGGGATCTCATTTATTCGTGAAATATATTTTAATAAATTTCATCTTTTTTATTTTTGGTTATTTTTAATTTTTATTCTATTCTTGTTTATATTTAAATTTTTCTTTTATCGTCGATTAAAAATAATTTCGAAATATTTGTTATTCGTTCTGTCGAGTATTATATAAAATTAAACGATAATTTCATTTCAATTGTTTAAACTTTTACAAATTAAATTTACTTCTTCTATGTTTATATAAAAATATATATATGCGCATATATAATATATTATTATTATACAGTTGTAAAAATGAAATTTATAATCAAGATCTGTGAACTTTAAAGAAATGAGAATTAAATTTGCTAATCGATGATTTTATTGGTTCATTTGCAATATAATTAATAAAATCAAATTATAAAAAAAATATTGAACAACAATATTGTGTGGAAATAATTAAATTTTAAGATAAATAAATAATATACATGCGTATATATATATATATATATTAAAATGGAATGATTTATAATATTACGTATTATATTATTAATTTAACTAATCCTCCTTAATATATGTAATTAAGAAATAACAAACTTTCGATAAAAAGAGGGAGAGAGAATTAAAAAAAAAAAAGAAACCATTGGCAATGTGAGTCAAGTGGTTGTGATTAAATAAAAAATAAAAAAAAAAAATAAAAAAATAATTCAGATATATGCGTGAGCCAATTGAATAGAAACAAATAATAAGAGTAACGTGAATTTGTTAGAGGGTTTAAAAAGAAAAGAAAATAAGATAAAAAAATATAAAAAATAAAAAAAAAAATAAAAGGCCCGTCTACCATACATACTCAAACGCTCATATATATATCTGACAGATTTTTTTTCGTGTCGATATGTTACAGGCAATGTCCGACAGCGCGCATTGAACCAGCAACGTTGAGAAAAGCTGTGCCCTTCTAACAGACACAAACACAAACACACAAACACACACACACACACACACACACACACACATATATATATATATATATATATTTACACACATGCATACACAGATTCGTTGAAGAGACAAATTAACCTACTGTTAGTGTCGGACCTTGCCGTGTTGTTGGTTGTGTGTCTCTATCAGAACGAATCTTACGATAATCGATGCGGAAAAAAAAATTAAAACTCGATTGCCATTAATCGAGATTTATGTTACTAAGGTCCCCTAACTAACTCTAAAATCTCTATTAGGATTAACGTTTTTCCGAATTAGAAAAGAGACAATAGATCGTTACTTTTCAATTCGAAAAGCAGATAATATTTTTCAAACGCATCGCATAGATTTTAAAACATTTTAACAAAATTTTACCTCCATCAAACACACACTTATCTTGATAAACAACAATAACTACTATTATTATTACTACACAACAATAACAACACAACAACAACAAACTATAGTTAAGATTCGAATCTTTTTTCTCGGAACAATAATTGAACGAATATAAAAAGACGTAGAAATGAACGAAGTTGTAAAACGAACGAATTAACAAAAAAAAAACAGAATAAATAGAAAAAAAGATTATCGTATGTAATTTTACGTATGTAATTATTACTATTACTAATAATGATAATAATATTAATAATAATAATTAATAATAATAATAATAATAATAATAATAATAATAATAATAATAATAATAATAATGTTGATGATAATAATGATTACTGAAATGTGATATTGGTTGAATAGACGAATGAAACTAATTATAACTATTTTTTAACTGTGAATGAATGCAAGGTGAGAAGAAAAACACAGAAATACGTGTATTCAAATATTTCCAACGAAATTTAATTAACGCGGTTTTTTTCCAATTTTTATTTACTAATTTTTATTAATTATATTTTTTATACAACAGAACATTTCCTCGAGTTTTTTTTTTATTTTTTCAAAATTTTTTGCGAAATTCGAAGAAATTGTTTTTCTTTTTTCATTTACAAAATTTTTCTATGAAACGATATTTCGATCTTGTTAATTGAAAATTTTGCACTAATTGTAGATAATTAAATCGAAATTGTGTGTGTATGTGTGTGAGAGAGAGAAAGAGAGAGAGAAAGAGAATAAGGGGACGATGACCTATTTTTTTCATATATTTTTTTATTCAATTCAATTTTTTTTCGTACAAATTATACTACAAAAAAATAATTATACAAATTTATATCTAATCTATTCTTCGATTTAGGAATTTTTTCTGCTAATATAATAAATAAAAAATACAAAACTTTTGCTAAGCGTTACGTGTCAAATTTTCTTCAAATCAAAACAAAAAATCTTCTTTTTACGTTTTTATTTGAAAATATTTTGATAATTATTTCGAGAGAGAGGGAATGTGTACTGAACACAAAGAGATGTGGGAACAAATTCTACGATCGTAGAAATTTCGATGGAAATAAAAAAAACCATAAATAGTATTTTTTCTTTTTAAATATTTTACTTTAGTTCCAATCAAACGAAAAGTACGATAAAGACATTTGTTATAACATTTTTTTTTCTTCCTTCTTTTTCTTTTTTACTGTACAATCAAGTGATAATTATGCATACACACATAATCTCAACAAAGACAGATCGAGCGATGTTTTAATTTGAAATTCTTCAACGCAATGCCGTTAAAGTTCGCGTAAGTAACGATAGAAAAAATTGTTATCGTCAATTATTTTGCTATTAAAAACGATTTGATATACAAGCTGTGTTTCATAAACGAGTATATTTTATTATTATTCAGATTATTGATTTTACGAATAAATCGATCTTTCGAAAATATCGAAACTCGTATAGAAAAACATCCTGCATATTAAATCCGATCAGTGTTACCACGTTTTCATTTCTTTTTATACAACACCACATATTTTAGCACCGTGTGTCTCACATAAATAATTTATGAAAAGAAAAAAAAAGAGAAAACGGTCATTAATCGATTTACGTTAAAAGCAACAAAAAAGGTTCGTTCGAATAAACCTTTCGTTTTTAATTTCGATAAAAGGACGAATCTCCATTTCGTCTGACCACGTTCAAGCATTTATCACTTAATTTACTTTCTACTCTACTACAAAGTTTGCGACTAGCACGATGATAACACTATTTACTTACTTACTTACTTACTTACACACACTTGCACTCCTTCCGATCTCGCGTATATAATTTAAAAAATAAATTTAAAAAAAAGAGTATACTTGCGTCTCTCTGGCTCCACGTGATCGAATATTTTGTTTCTTTTTTATATTCATTTTTTTTTTTATTCTTTATTACGTTTCTATTTTTCACACGTTCTTTTTTAAATCGTTTTCTTACTTTTATTTTTTTTCTTCCTGTTTTATTATTAAACACACACTTTCTTCTTACGTTTGTTCGTTCGCAAAGCATTCAAATCGTTTAAAAAAGAAATTATTTTATTTTAAATAACCAATTCAAAATAAGTATTCGTGAAAATGATCTTCCTAAATACGTTTAATAATAATTAATCGATAAAAATAAGAATAATTAACCTAACATGAAATTATTTCTTTACGCAAGTAAGTAACAATTGTTCGTAATATTAAAAAAATATATATAAATAAATAAATATAAAGAACATATCTAAACGATCTGGATACTTCGCGAAATCATCCAGAGGACCGAGTCTTACTCGCAAATAAGTAAAATCGAAAAATTGTGTGTGTGACATTTGTAGGATGAAGAGAAAAAAGAGAGCAGAAAATTCGAGAAAATTGATGAAATACCTAGCGAATTCGAGTGTTGCTTTTGTACTACGAAGGTATTTACGATCACAAACGTTCTTCCTCTCTCTCTCACACACGGTAACATTGCATACACCACCTCGCATATATTATTATTATTTTTAAATAAACGTATCAATATTATCTTTCATATTATTAGATGTTTTCATCAAACATGAACATAAAAAAAAGAAAGAAAAAAAACAATCGTTGTAAGAAATTTGTTGGTAGAGGTGTATGTAATGGCAACCCCCTTCGATTAAAACAATCAACCGCAGCACAACTTTTTCATTGACACGATACTCCTTCATTCAAAGCTTTAGACGCCAAACATTGTAGCTCGTCGTCCTCTTTTTCACTCTCTCTATCTCTCTCTCTCTCTCTCTCTCTCTCTCTTTCTCCCCCTTTTCAGCCTCCCTTTTTCTTCCTAACCCTCACCTGCAATTTCATTTGCGTGTGCCTAGGTAATTTTCTAGGTCAAGGCACGTCGAGATATCGCCAAGGCGGTCACGCCAAGCGAGAATTCGACTCATATTCTTCTTATTATTATTCTTATTTTTATTTTTATTATTCTTCTTATTCTTATTCTTTATCCTCCTCCTCTTCTTCTTCTTCTTCTTCTTCTTTTTTCCTTCTTATATTGTTAGTTTAGTTTTGTGCCCTTTTAATTCTTGCCATAATGTGTAGAAAGCTCTTATATTTCAATCGATATACAACGTGCCGCTAACTGAATAATTTCTTTTAGAGAACGATAAAAAAGAAAAAGAAAGATGTATGGAATAATAAAGTTGAAATCGTTACTGCCAAAGTTCGCGTGTTTCGATATATCTAATCTAATCTAATACATACCTATCTCTATCTATTTTTCGGTTTAACTTTAACTAGAACATTCATTTTCTTCGATCTTTCGTAATGTTGTTATGTAAATTTTGGGCCATTCTTAAATAGATTCGGTGTAACTCTATCCGTTTTTGAATCACAAGAAAATAATATATTTTCAATAGAACGAATTTTATTTAAGGGGTGGGGAAAGTTAATTTGTACAAAAAAAGGCATGTTTTTGTGAATTTTTTGTGACGACACAGTAAAAATCTCTTTTTTAAAACCAATGGTACATTAAAGTATGACATTCGAAGAATATTGTATAAAATTTTCACGAAGAAATATTAAAAAATACGGCAATGGCAGCAATTATTCGGACGTGTCTCAGGAAAAAAGTAGAATTGCGGGGCCCATCATAACTTGGTGCTGGATCATCTGAAATCAAAAAATCAAAGTTCATTCGTTAGATAATAGTTTTCCCCAGGTAACGCTGGGAGGGTTTTTCGAAATTTAAATTTTTCACTTCAAAGTGTTCCAAAAAAGTGAAAAATTTAAATTTCGAAAAACCCTCCCAGCGTTACCTGGGGAAAACTATTATCTAACGAATGAACTTTGATTTTTTGATTTCAGATGAT
>NW_015148999.1:1311301-1372939 GCF_001465965.1 Polistes dominula
AGGGAAACCCAGTTTCGTTTTTATAAATCGTTTGAGATTTTACGTATATGTTTTATCGATTATCAGAATGAAGACTTTTTTTTGAGAAATTATAAAAATGTATTGTATACTGGGAATTGTATTCGGATAATAATTACGTTTATCATATAGAAAGTTCGTTGTGTAGATTTTTGTCCGTAAATTTTGATATTGGTAAAAAATAAATGACGTTGTTTCATTCAAATTGATTTTCATTTGAAATCATATTATAAATATGAAGAACTTTTGGCATATACAAATGGAGTATAATTTCATTCCTTCTATCGACTTGTGATTTATAAAATTTAAAAAAAAACAAAGATTGAAACAATTTGTTTAAACGTAGATAACAAATGACTCTATTAAAATGAATTATTTCAAATAGAATTAAAAAAAAAAAAGAGGATTAAGGTGTGAGAAATTATTCAGTACGGCCAAATTCATCGTACACAATGTATCGAAAAAAAGCCTTGTTAGATAGTTTTACACGATGTAATATTACACTTTTTATTCGTGTTAGATCGTTGTTTCTATTTATTAATAATTGTTTATCCGATTAATTCATTGATATTGGCTATATATAGTGTTGCTGGAATAAAAGATAGGCATAGTAAAAAAAAAAATAAAATTAAATAAAAAACAAAGTTAAACCAGAAAACACGTGTTATGTGTTCACGTACGTACAACAAACACCATGTTAATTAGCATTATATTATCTCGTTTGGCACAAACTGCTTACAGCCAACAGGCGAATCGAGTTAATTAATAATAGTTAAATCCTCTCCGGAATTATACGGCTTTGCTAATAAGATTAATACTATTATTACTATTATTATTGTTATTACAGGGTGGACTCAAGATCCCTAGATAATTCCCTAAAATTATCCTAGGTTTATATACAAAAATATCTATGAAGGTAGATTGAAAAGTTTTGAGCCTCGAACACGAAAAACTTATATTTTATTTTTAAGTGAAGGTGAATTTAATAAAAAAGAATAAAAAAAAAAAAAAGAAAAAGAAAACAATTGTTTCCACTTTAAGCTACAAACTTTTTATTCATCTCTCTTCTTTTCCGATTTTTTTTACTCGAGTTTATTTTTTTATCAAAGTATAAAACTGTGCAAACTTGACTCTTTGTACATTTGCAAGCTTAATTACAAGTTTAAACGATATTAGAAATAGATTAATTGATTTTTCAAATTACCTTACAACTTTTGACCCACCGAAGTATTGTTGGCCCACCCTGTACTATTTTCATTACTATTATTAATTACTATTGCTGTCAAGTGCACGCTAAATGAAACTAACAAGAACATCGAATTTGATTTTTCTATGCTCGAAACATTTGTTCTGTTCAATGATTAGAATGACATCGAATTCAGCAGTAACATGATTCATGTGCGTTGAAGTAACATGATCGTTATATTAGTACGATATTTGATATTTTGTGTTATATTCTAAGTGAAAAAGTATTTTTTTTTGTTCAGAAATTTGAATGGAATCGATGTTTTGAGTTTGATCAAATTATTTCAATTTGTTTATTTCAAAAAATATTAGAACGTTGCTAAAAAGATTAGTGTTACGAAAAGATTTAGTCAATAGATTTTGTACATGCATGCGTTATATTGATATAAATTAGACATACAAGAGAGTGTCACTTAAAAATCGTATACCGTTACACTTATTAGATTTTTGCTTGAAAAACAAAAATTATTGGTATAATGTGTTTAGAATGAAGACAATTTAGATATAAATACATTAATAATATACTATTATTTCATCATAAGTTAAATTCAAAATTATTCAAATTTAAGCAAATAGAAAAATAATATACAGAAAACGACCGTTGATAAAAATCTTAAGGTGTTGAGATATAACTGAAAAAAACAGTAAAAAGAATTCGATATTTCTGTTCATAATTAACAGTTGTTCGTTCTTTGTTTTACTGTTATTTAAAAACTTTTTAATATCAGAATCAATCTAAATAAGATATAATATACGCGAGTTATAATTAAATAAATTTTAATCGATCGTACATTTAATTTTAATACATTACATATTTATTAATATACTTCGAATATTAAATTAATTTCGATTAAATATTTTATCGGATGAAAAATTTTCAATTCAAAGTCATTATTGGCCAAGAACGTTAAAAAAAAAGTACTTTTAGTAAAAAATAAAAAGTATCTATTATCATTAGAGAACATAAAAGTTGTCCGACACATCAAAAAATAATAGTTAATTAATCGAAAAGAATGTATATTGTATTTTAAAATAACGGAGTATAAATTTTACGTACCTTCTTCGAAATTCATCTTTAGACTGACACAGTGTCCTCTGTGATAGTATTTTCATTTAATGTTGTTTATATGACTTTTCGGATGTTGCGCATGTGTATAACAAGAATAATATTTTTAATAAAGAGAAATTAAGTTTATAACGTTCAGATTTTAGCATTTCCTGCAGTCTAATGTAATTATTTTATCGCTGTTGCACAGTGATGTCTTCGAGGGTACAATTTTCCTGTAAAATAAATAGAATGCATTTGAGTATTAATTTTACCTTTTGACTGCCACGCTGAAATTATATGTTTTGCCCAGGACGCCATGGCATTATTTTTATTATTCAAAGAATATAATGACAAAATAATAATAAATTGTAATTGTTCAATAGGGCACTTTTTATTTTAAAGTATCTTCTATATATCGGTCATATTCAAATACACACACAATTGTAAAAGATCATACGCTCTGGTCACCTATGACTACCGTGGCGTCTCAGGAGAAACTGTGGCCGGTCATATATGACCAACATGGCAGTCAAATTGTTAATTGTTAATTTAATTGAAGGAAAAGTATATTGTTGTTTAAAAGTACGAAATATATGTTCGTAGAACCGTTCTCTTCGAAATTTTCCTTCAGACTGGAATGTTGTCCTTTATTAAAATACTTTTATTCAATGTTGTTTATATGACTTTCCGAATGCTGCGCATGTGTGCAACGGGAACAATATTCTTAATGAAGAGAATTTAAAATTATAAAGTTCTAATTTTAGCATTTCTTTCATTCTAATGTAATTATTTTATCGATCTTGCGCAGTGATGACTTCGAAGGTAAAATTCTCCTGTAATATAATTACATTAGAATGAATATTATACGATAAAATAATTACATTAAAATGAAAGAAATGCTATCTGAACGTTACAATCTTAAATTTTATTGATTAGGAATATTATTATCATTGTACACATGCACAGCGTTTGGAAAGGAATATAAACAACATTTAAAAAAATAACTTTGACAGAAGACAATGACTCGGTGGATTTCTCGTAGAAATTTTGTCCACTCGGTGGTACGGTGGATTTCAAGTAGAACGGTTTATCGATCTGATACTTCGTGTATTTACACAACAATATACATTTCCTTCTATTAATTAACAATTGTTTTATTACTCTAATGCACTCTACCTATATTTAAGATTGTTTTAACGTTTCTGTGCATTAATAACTTCGGGGGGTGAGGCAGATAAAATTTTCATCTAATAAAACATAAGATCAAAATTATTTAATATTCAAAGTACGTTAAGGGGGGATATACCTTTAAAGGCCCGAAAAAAACGCTTTTTTTACGATTTTTTTTTGGAAAACTGGCTTTATATTTTTTACAGAATAATCTTTAGTTCAAAATATACATGTTTGAAGATAATACAGTAATTTTTTTATGTAAAAATATTTAGACACAACCGAGTTATAACCAATCTGCGTGGTGTCCAAAAAAAAAGATGGTTTGCGGTGAGTAAAGAATCTCTTTACTGGATCATCTGAAATAAACAAAATCAATGCAAATACCTTGTATAGATGCGTTTTAACAGATTGAACGATCGACTTTTCCAAAATATTAATTTTTAGCAAAATGGCGCACTTTTGAAAAAAAAAGTTCTGTTTTTTCACCAAAAAAACGCCTATTTATCGGCTTAAAAAAAAATATATTAATTAAAAATAAAAAACCGATCGTTTAATCTGTTCTCTATTATACTTTTAATAACTGATTAAAATTTGAAAGCAATCGGTTAAGCCGTTTGTGAGATTTCTTACTCACCGACTTTGAAAACATAGTTTCGAGAAAAACGCGTTTAAACAGGAGATAAATTAAAGAAAGAATTACATATTATTTCTTTCGTCTACAATATCTCCATAAATAANAAGGTCACATCTTTATGAAATTTTGACAGAATACTTTCGAAATGATATACTTTTAGAAAATGCAATAAAAAAAATCGATTTTTTTTTTTCAAAATGTATATCCCCCCCTTAATAAGTATGTAATGTTTAAACCAATGTATGTATGTTTAAGTAATCATAAGTATCAGTAAAGAACAATACTGTGTTCGAAATATCTTAAATAACTGTTAATAATTCGAAAGTAATGTATATTATTGTCTAAAAGCATATAGTATAAGATCTAAGTACCGTTCTGCTCGAAATCCACCGTTAGACTGGCATTGGTGTCCTCTATAAAAGTACTTTTATTCAATGTTGTTTATATGATTTTCCATATGAGGAAATTCTATTTATTACCAAGATTACTTTTTCTTATGCTTACGTAGTCTTCATAAAGTCATATAAACACATTATTGAATAAAAGAACTTTCATAGAGGACAACGGAATCAGTTTTACCGTGAATTTCGAAGATTACGGTACACCGAATATATATAATCCGTGTATTTTTTTATTTGTTCGTATTTTTGCAATATATTTATCTTTCGATTAATGCATGAATTAGCGGAATGTTGACTAATGAATTTGAGTAGGCGTGGGAGTGGGAAGGTTTTAACTGATCGATCGATTGATTGATGTCTGAGGATTTTGAAGCTCGCAGAGAGTCACAATGAAGTTGGCCCAATTCTGAATTACATCATCAATGCTACTTTGTACCAATGGTAATGTAGTTTAAATGAATAATCTGTGTCTCGATAGCATTGAAATAACAATTCTACATCAATTTCCTTGACATATACACAATTAGTAATGATGATTTCATTCTATGCACAGTTGCATCGTAGCTAAAGGGGTTAACAAATACGCTTTATGTTAGATAAGATTAACTCTGTAACTAATATTTTCTTTAAGCTTCATATTTCGTAATCTTTTTGATTGAGATACTTTTAATGTGATTGAAATCTTCTTCTTCTTCATTTTTTTCTTCTTCTAACCCTTCTTCTAATCCTTCTATTCTTCTTCTTCTACTTCTTCCTGTATTTTCTACATTGTTCAACGTCGTCTATAAAGCAAATTACCATCGCGGACTTATACCAGGCGAGTATATAATTGTACCTACATGTGTCATGAGAATCCTTTAGTAGAATGTTTCATTAAACATTTAGTAAAAAGCACGTAGTATTGTAATTAATTATTATTCTTTATCTCTGTGGCTTTTTTTTCTTATTTGTTAAATAGATTAAAGAAAAAAAAGGGAAAAATTTCTTTTTATTTTCAATAAAAAAAAAAGAAAAAAAATGATGAGTAATAAACAACTCTTTTGGACGAAGTATCACGTTCGAGGGTAAGCACCGATGTCTCTCTTACCTTGATACTTCTTGCCTATTGTTTGAAAAGTGTCTTTTCACAGCTTGCTTCTTGTCAAGAGTGACACTTTAATTCTTCTCGAGATTTTTGTCAAGTTTTTTCCTCATTCTTCTTTTTCTTTTGTTTTTTTCTTCGTTATCGTCGAAATTATGAAAAATAATCTGACCTATCGTGTTTTCTAAATATCGTCTGACTAGACAATTACAATTTATTTCGCAAATAATTTACCAAAGATATTTTTTTTTCTATTTTTTATAAAACATCGTCGCGTTTGCATTTAATTTCATACGAAATTAAAAATAAAATTTTTTCCTAACATATCCATAACGAAACCTCTCAATTAGATTCGATAATATTATATAGAATAAAATACCGATATTTAAAAAAAAAAAAAGGAATATTTGTTTTGTAAAAGTTCAAATCGTTGATCGTTTATGTTAATTCTATTCAACATAATTGAGATCGATAAAAATTTCATTTGAAAGAAATCGCAAAATAAAATTACTATTTCATTTATTTCCTCTTCATCTTCTTCATCTTCTTCTTCTTCTTCTTCTTCTTCTTCTTCTTCTAATTAATCCGCGAAAGAAAAAAAAACAACAAGGTGAAGGTGTGTGTTGCGAAGAAACCTTGGTCAAGGATTTTAGAGGGACACACCGGGATTTGCGTTTCAGCGAAACTCCTCGATCTTTTTTAGGAATACAAAGAGTTCAGAGACGCCGAGAACATAATGCCATTGGCGACCAGCGACTTTCGTAATCCCGTTTGTCAGGAGCTACGATCTCTAAGATCTGCAAGCGGTATTGATCGAATAGGATCAATTTTTGCTATCGAAACGAAGACATCACCGTTGCAAGCACCCGACGTATCGTCTTCTTCTACGTTCGGCAAAGTTTATAACGAGCAAGGAAGTGTCGATAGTTCTGACACTTATGCTAGTTGTCAAACGCATCCGTCGCATTCTCAGGTAGGCCAATAACCTACGAATTATTATTATCTTCTAATCCCTGATCGACCATTTTCTTTCTCGTTGAACGTTTTAAAGGGGGATCTAACGGAAGAGGCGGACAGCAACCTTTACATTAATCCTTTAGAAGCAGCCGACAAGTGTGCTGGTGGTGGAGGTGGTGGTAGTGGTGTTGGTAGTGTTGGTAGTAATAACGTTACTACGACAGGAGTTGGGTGTGGTAGTGTTGGTAGTGTCACTAGTGTTGGAATTGGTGCTGGAAGAGTGAAGAAATCGGTTTCCGGAGAAGTTGGCCGTAATGTCAGCGATGTATCACCCACCGTGGAATCTCTTAAAGATATTCGTCTCTTCAACGAGCCCAGTAAAGTTGCCCTCAACGACTCCATACCTAAACATAGAAAAATTCGTATTCAGCAGGTAAGTTTTTAGAAAATATTTACCATTTTGTTCTTTTTTTTAAATAGCTATCAAGTGAGATTAATTAGACGCTCGAATTAGACGTGTTCTTATTATTATATTTTATTGTTATTGTTATTATTATTATTATTATTATTATTATTATTATTATTGTTATTGTTGGTATATTAGAACAATAGTCAATGAAAATTTTTCGTAGTTGTCAGCGTTAGTATCTTCTAGTAGTAGTAGGCTTCCTCGATGTCAACATCATTCTCATTTCTTTCATTCCCATATTTTATATTATCTTTCTTTTTTCTTTCTCTCTCTCTCTCTCTCACTCTTTTTCTTCCCTAACCTAAAAATAAATTTCACGAATAATATATTATACTTACATACGTATATACAGCTGAGGTTATTGATTTATTACGATGAGACGGTTTTCTTTGGCTCTCTTTCTCTCTAGGTTATTGAATTTGTTTCTCTTTATCTTACTCCTATGGTAATATTTTATATTGATTAAATCAATACGTATGTAGATGTTAATAGTTACATGTAATAAATTAATAATAATCATAGTATCGTTTTTAATCATTGTTTGTAAATAATTTAATCTTAAGAGAAAATCTAATCTGAATTTATTTTTTTTTTAAATAAATAAATAAATAGTATTATACTATTTTGTATTAAATAAAATATGTTTGATCTTGTATAAATTGAAATAAATTATTTGACAATTTTAAAATAACTTTATAATATGTCGTTATCAGTACTTTTGCAAAATGTTTAACATATTATATCTAAATTATTTATAAATATTAAACATATCGTCGCAGTACTTTTTGAATACAATCCAATTCAGTCAAATATCCCCCTACCCCAAGAAAAACAGTACAGAGAGTGAAAGAGAAAGAGAGAGAGATTAAACATTTAACATTTAACATTAAACATTAAAAAGACACAACTGACACGAAGAAGAATACGTACTCTTTTACCAATCACAAAAAATACAAAAAAAATCACTAGGAAAAATTTTCTATTTCCAAAACCAACCCCCCACCCTCAACAATCCATTAAATTTTTTAATCTCGTAAGAAATATGAGAAATAATGAAAAAAAATAAATAAATAAACAGAACAAAGAATCCAGAGACACGCCTATCGTAGAAATCTTTTTTTCCACAAGTTGTTTTGAATCTATTCGAAATTATCTATTTCCGAACATCCCAACCCCGCTCCCAATGGCTAATCAAATATTCTAATCTCGTGAGAAATGTGAGAAAAATTAAAAAAAATGAAATAAAAAGAAAATGGACAACACAGTGTAGTAGCCAATCATAGAAATATTTTTCTCCCTGATTCTTTCAGTTGCGCAAACCATCGAGATCAGAAATGGAATACAGATGAATATCGCCGAAAGCGAATAGAATTTTGTGCGTAAAGTTCTTCTTCCTATCTCGGCTCGCGTGGAAGCGAAGCGCGATATTGAAATCGCGGGAACACGTCGATCCTCAAAGAAAAGAAGTCGAGATACTTGTTTATTTATCGACTCGTCCAGGGACCGTCATTTTGGTCTTGATCGTAGAAACGACATTGGAAATATAAAGATGTCCTCCCTCTCAAAACCAATGAGGAGTAGTGATCTCGGAAAGCGGGTATCGTTTATGTTCATCGCTAAATCAACGCTTTTTTATATAAAAACGCCTACTCTGGTAACAACCCCTTCACAACCATTTCATCATCAACCAACCAACCAAAACAATCCACCAACCGACCAATTGAACCCTGACATTACCCAAATACTATTGGTTATTATACCCAGTTGAACACTTGACCCAACCAACGTCTTCTTCACCAGGACCCCCTAACCCCTACTATTACCATCACCACACTCTTTTCTATATTTTCTGATCGATCTTAACTAATTTAAGTTTAACGAAAAATCGTTGCTTGTCCGTTGCGTGTTTTCACTTGATATTATTGCACGTTTTAATTACGTTTATGTATATATATATATATATATATATGGGTATGTATGTGTTACTGCGTAAGATTGCAATTGGGTAATATCAAGATTCATATGGTTGCTTGGTGTATGTCCGTAATTATAATGTATAAGAATATAATCAAATATTTGGTCTTTCATAGACGTATGTGTTCATAAACAACTTTGTGAATCTTGACATTTTCTAATATCGATCTTTCAAGGTATCATATATTATATACTATACACGTATAAAGCATCGTACACAAGGGGTTGGACAAAAAGAAATGTTTGATATTTTTCGTTGATTTGATAAGGTTGCCTTCGTAGTTATAGAAACCTGAAAAGAAAACATGATAAACGTTTGTTATAAGAGTTTGAAAAGAAAAATAATGAATTTTGTAGAATTATTTCTAAATTTATATGTGTATGTACATGTATACGTGTATATATATATATTTTATATAAATATTAAATATTAATGTATCTGAGCATCGAGCAACACTCTCGAATCGTTTTGTTGCATTCAATTTAAATATCAAATTGTAAACGTTCTTTTTGTTTAAATAAAAAATAAAAAAGTTGGAAAGAGAGAGAAAAATTTCTAAAACAACAAAACGATTCGAAGAGATAGCAAACGCAAAATTTCATGCCATACTTAATCGATTCATGTACATACCTTTTATTTATATATTTTTTTTTTATTTAAAAATACTGCCATCTCCCTCACCCCTATCCCTCTACGTTTCCCGGCTGCTCTAATTTATTCAATTTTTAATTTGATCGTTTGTTTGTCGACATCTTTCTATATTGTCGCAGAAAGAGATTGGCGTTTGAAACATATTAATTGCGTTTTTATTATTTTATTGAAAGAACTCAACAACGGATCTTCGACCTCTTCTTATCTCGATTAAAATTGTTGTTTTTTTTTCTTCTTTTTATTTTAGAAAAAAAAGATATGTATCCAAAGTAAATGTAAAAAAGAAAGAAAAACAAAAGCAAAAAAATGAACAAATATCAGTGTAAATTTTTATTAAAAATTTTTCTCAAACATTTCTTTTATCGGTCCATAAGTAATCAAAATTAAAATAACTTTGTATGATCTTTAATATAAATAATCAACAGCAATAACTAGTACAGTAGAATAACGTATTGTTATTATGTTAATGTGATAATATAACAAAAATATCGTAAAGAATTGAAAAAAATAATTGTCGTTGGATGAAAAAAGAAACATAAATGATGAAAAATGAGAAAAAGAAGAAGAATAAAGAATAAAGAAAGAAAGAAAGAAGAAAATTGTAGAAAAAAAAATAAGAAAAATAATTCACTCTATAGGCGTATGCACGTGTACATATAATAATATGTATAAATTTATAATAATGTTAAATTAGATTTTTGTATTTATATTACATGAAGGAAAGAAATAAAAAAAAGAAAGTAAAAATGATCGCATGAGAGAAAGGCAAATTTTGTAATGTAAATAATAGAGAATATAGAAAAAAGATGTCGTATTAGTTATAATGCGGGGCTGATTGCAGAGCGGCAGACCCCGTGCTCAATTTATCTGCGACCAGGATAATACATCGACTCGAATCACCTTAAAAGAGATGGAAAACAATAACAATCATTATGGAGGACTACGCGGTGGACGACCATTCGCGTTCGGACCGACAAACGGCCTTGCATCCGCAACTCGCATAATCAATCAACATTTCTTCGGATCGATTAGCGGTCCTAGGCATTACAATACAGGTATTATTTGTTTATTTCACAAAAAAAAAAATAAAAGAAAAAAACATATACAGAATGTCCCATATAACTCTTTTTACAACTTTTCAAGTACTCTTGCGATAACCTGACAAAAAGATACTTTAAACAAAAGTTGATCTGTTTTTGATTGACTATACATTGCAATAAAAAAAAGTTTAAAAACCTTTATTTTTTTAAATGGCACTATTCAATGGTCATGATATACTAATTCGTTAAATTCGTATTAATACGGGCTATAAGGTTACTGTAAGGTCAAAAATATAGGGTGCCATTTAAAAAAATAAAGGTAGCCTTAAAAAACATTAAAAAAAAATTTTTTTTTAATTATTTTTTATTATAATGTTTGTAAATTATCAATTAAAAACAGATCAACTTTTGTTTATAGTATTTTTTTGTCACGTTATCGCAAGTATTTGAAAAATCGTGAAAAGAGTTACATGGGACTCTCTGTATTTGCCGGCTTTTGGTTGGGTGCATAACAAATTTTACAGGTATAAAATAACAAGTAACAAATATGTTAGAAGAATTTTGTTCACTAGGTTTAAGTTCGCGTGACGCAGGAATTTATAAACGGATAGAAATTTCTAGAATATTTTCGAAGTGGTCTTAAAACACTAGTTCTCGGTGATTGATGGTGATACATAAAACAGGATTCGATAAAATAACTTCGTCCTTGTTATAGGTCGTAACCTACTTTCTCCTATTTTTATGAACATGCATATATACATATATGCATGCACGCACACACACACACAGACACTTAATATTTATATACTATATTCGCTAGAATGCTAAAATGTTTCTAATAAAATAAAGTGATCGATATGTCGTGTGAACTGGCAAAAAAAAAATAAAAAAATAAAATAAAATGAACTTCTTTTCTTCTTCTCCATCGATTTATATTTTCTTTTATCAATTAAAATTAAAAAAATATAATCAATGGTACGATTTATCATCTATTTTTCAACTTTTTTTTTCTTTTTATTTCCAGGCGCAAACACTGAAAGCAAACTCTCATTGTCAGCGGACTCGATAGACAGTGAAGGTGTACCGTTCATAGAAAAACATCGTATAGCTAAATCGATCTTGAAGAAATCAGAAAGTAGCAACAATTATTACAACAATGTGGGCGACTCCGATACGGAAAAATTAATAACCGATAATACATCAATGGGTAGCATGTGTGATAATGAGACCCGTCCTAAACAACAACAACAACAGCAACAACTGCAACAACAATCACAACAACAACAACAACAACAACAACCGGTTTCACCACTTTTATCGAGACAAGTTCTCGAATCAATTTTTCGAACAAACAACAACGCTGAGAGAGATTTTTCGGGTGATCAAACAGATGGGAAGAATTGTGTTGCTAAAATACCAAGATTGCTCTTTGACGATGTCTTAGAAGGTACCTTTTTATTATATCCTTGAATGAGAAATTTGTATTATAATCATTTTCGTTTTATATATTTCAGAAGAGAAACATGCGCGCGACGAGACAGTGGCGGAAAATAAAAATAAAGAATCAGAAGAACACAAGCAACGTACAAAAGTACACACAGAAGAAGCTTCGAAGGATAGTCAAACGATGTTGATATGTTCGTTAAGACCTTACAAAGTTGTAAGGAAATCGGATGAAAAGAGAAAACCCGTATCGAATAAATCGTCAACTACAAGCAGTAGTCATACTTACAAAAGTTCGGACACGAATTGTCTTCCTCAGGAATATCGTTTCTCATCGTCATAGCGACATTGGTATATTCATTCATTTTCCTACACTTCTTCTCGCGAATTTTATCTACACAAATATATCTATTATTTTTTCAATTAAGATTTAATCCTCTATAATAGCATTTTTATCGGGGGGAAAAAAAATAAGAACAAAAAAATCATTCCTATTATAAAATTTTCTTTTTTACTATACTCGATATATACATATATGTATGTTACACTATACTATTAATATACTATACTAATATCAAAATAATCGTAAGTATAATTATATTATACACGAAGTATACCATAAATGTAATTAATCTAATATTGGTTCTTTGGACTCGTGTATCACGCTGAAGATTCCAATTAAGGTAAATTATTTTAATTCATTTAACTTAATATAAATACAAGTTAACACACGCGACAAGCGATTCCATTTTATGCAATATACTGAAAAGTATAATTATATCGTTAGTAGTAATGTTTTATTGTTTGCTTTTCAACATTACAAACAATACAATATATTAAAATTAAAAAAATAAAGAAATAAATAAAAAAATTTGTTTTTTTTTAATAAAAAAAAAAATAAATAAGTGAATAATATAAAATAAAATAAATTTTCTAAGTTAATTCTTTACACTTGCTATCAATTTTGTTTTTCAATTTTTATTCGCACTTTTGGTTAAATTTCTTTACTTTAAATTTTTCTTCTAGAACAATTGCATAGATTTTGTTTGCTATTTTTAATTAACTAAATTATTTCTCATTGCATGTTAGTATATTTATACTACAACGTAATATTATACTTTTTGGTATAGTATATAGTAAAGTATAATGTAATTGTACTTGGTATGTTATCAGTATAGTATTAAGTCATTAAGTATGAAAGGTCTGATTACTTCAATTATTTTCAATTTGAAAATAAACATTACATATTTAATGATCTTGTATAAAAAAAAAAGATAACTGTATTTAGTATAATAAGATATATTTAATATTAGGAACAAAAAAATAGTATAATACTATAATTTTTTTAATATCAAATTCGTTAAAAAAAAAAATAATTTACAAATCATAAATCGTAGAGGATTAAATTTTCAAATCATTTTGAAAATTTTCTTTTTTTCTATTTCTTCTTCTATTTATTTTTTAATATACGAATATATACAATGATAATTAATTAACAACTAACAAAAAAAAAAAAAAGTCGAGGAATAAGAAAAAAGAATCCTATTTCCACGTTTGTCGAGATATATTACTTCGGAACAAAAAAGAAAGGAAAAGGAATAAGAAAAAACATTCATACTATACAGATCGATGTGAACTTTTCTTTGCAATTTAATCTGAAATCGTGATAAAAAAAGAATAAAAAAAATTTTTCTTCAACGTAAAAGTTTACCTAACATACGGAGAAAAAGATCCATGTAAAAAAAGAAAAGAAAAATGGATTAAATTCAAACAAACAAATAAACAAATACCTGCTGATCGTCGCTGATTCTTCGTTAAAATAATATATAAATATAAATATATATAAAAATATATATTTATAATTATTATATTAAATAGAACAAAAAACGAGTCGCGTATTAATCGTAGAAAAAGCCAAGAATCTTTAAAATAAACTTTTGCAGTAAGAAAGGATTAGATAAGTGGGCGAAGGAGTAGGGAAGAAATGTTGACTTTAACGAAAGCAATCGCAAGTTAAGTAGTGATATAGAATAGTGATTTATTTATTTCTTCGTTATCAAAGACCTACGTTATTTTTAGGAAAGCCTAGCTAGATACGCATATATTCTAGTTTGCAACAGGTTATCTTTTAAAAAGAAAAATAACGGATGGAATTGAAGGACACTTAAACAACATTCGAATAGAAAGTTCTACGCTATCTGTACGAACTAAAAAATATAATTACTTTTTACTGCGTAATACTAAATTAAAAACTAACAATCATAAGGAATGGGAGATATTCATCAATATATATGAAGAAATAAATCAATATGCGTCAGGTATACATATACGTGAACTGTTCTTTAAAAAAAGAAAAAAGGAATAAAAATTATACAAGCATTGATATAAAAAAAAATGAATAAAAATTTTACATTATGGAAGATATATAAAAAGAAAGAAAGAAAGATAGAACAAAAGATGAATGATGAAACTTATTGATTAAAAAATAATAAAGAAATTTGACAAACGTTAAAACAAAAATTATAAATATTTAAATGAAAGAAAAGATAATGATAACGAAATACAATATTGCAGACGTACAAATAAAGTTAAAAATTATATTATCCCAAGCAATATGCTATTTCCAATTTGTTTTTTCTGCTTATTTCATATCTTTTATCATAAAGGAAAAATTGATTAGACGTCATTAATTAATAAAGAAAATGTTTCCGATACGGCCCAATAAACTTTAACATTTCAACAATTAAATAATCATTAATTGTAAGCTAAGTCAAGCTTTGAGTGTCTGAAAATGTGATCTATGCATTCAAACAAATATAATAATAATAATAATAATAACACGGGAAGAAAAAAAGAGAATGCGGGCGAATAAATAAATAATTAAAAAATATCGACACAACCATAAAGACGCTAACAATGCAAAACTCGTGATATAAAAGCTAACTCGAATCTTTAAAAAACAATAATAGAGAGAAAATGAGACAAAAGATATAAATTAAATATAATGATCGTACGTATACAATTGCTATGAATTTAAATTGGCGAATTCTGAGCTATACTGCCTTAAATAAAGTTCCCAAAAAGAAAAGAAAATTGCAGATCCATTTAAAAAATGATTGATCCCTATTTAAACAAAAATAATAATAAGAATTTTCTAAATGATCGCATGATAATATGAATGATATGTATCATAATTAATGTATATAAATGTATCCCAAATGATATTCGTTGAGAGAGGAAAGGTAAGAAATGAAAAAAAGATAAAAAGAGGAAAAATAATCTTATAGAACGTTGATTGACGATGAAATTATTCAAAAAACATTATTTAAACTTTAAACAATGGAAAATAAGTAATTCGACAAGAATATTCTACACGACATAAGATATAATAAATCCCTAAAAAACCTCTCTCCTTTATCTCTTCTATTAAAAGTTTTTCTTTTTTTCAATCTTCCATTCTTTGATTTTCATTTTATTTATTTTTTTCTTTGCGAAGGACCAATCCCTTTCGCGTTATCTTTGCGTTAAAATCTCCATTAATAACCAAACAAATTTCAATGTTACTTCTCTTCTTCTAGTTGTTTCCTTTATTTTTCATTTTTATTTGTTTTTTCAATGAAATGTAAGTTTTCTTGCCATTTTGTTTATCATTAAAATTGCTATAATATTTGTTAGTTTTTTTTTTTTTTTTATTAAAGAAGGTGAGAAAGAAAATATTGAAGAAATGGAATTGATTTTAAATGTAGAAATTAAACGGAAATCTCATTGTCAATTTAATTTTAATAATAAAAGAAAAAGATAAAATAAGAGTCGTTGAAGAAATAAGATAATAAACGAATGGTACAAATGTTTTAAGAAGTTATTAGCGTGAACGAAGAAAAAATCACGGAAAAAATGACAAACGAAAAATAAGAAAAAATAGAAAATCTAATAAAAAATTGAAATAAAATGAAGACAGCGAATAAAATATGGGATAAATAAATGAAGTTCGAATCTATAACAGAGAAAAATAAATAAAGAAAATATTTTGAAATCGATCGATTGATCTATAGATCAATGATCATATAAATCATATAAAGTATTATAGAAAAAATCTAATATACAACTGCCTCGCGATCGATCACACATTTAAAATAAATTAACAAAAATCGATAAATAATGAATATATAAATATAATGAAAGGAAAACTTTGGGACAAATATAAAGAAAAAGAAAAAGAAAAAAAAGCCGATTAATTTTCGCGTTTGCTTTCGTTCAAATTCCCTTTAACCGTCGTCGTCGCATCGTCGTCGTCGTATCAAAATATGAAATCGAATTAACTGTATTATTATTGTTAGAATATGTTAATTAAATTCTTTATCCGATTAACAATTTGAATCGAATAATAAATAAAGCGCTTATAAAAATGCTCGGCTATGATGCGCTGATGAAATTATCGAATGTTTTACGATATTAAGATAAGCAAAAAAAATAAATAATAATAATAATATAAATGAAATAAATCATTTAATTAATTAATTAAGTAATTAATAATATAAAAGTGTACTTCGCGCGTGCTTTAAAATGCTCATCGTCAAAGTTGAAAGAGTATAAATGGAAAAATGTAAAGAAATTAAAAATAAATATATATATATATATATATGTAAAAAGAATAGAATAAGCAAGAAGCATCAAGCAATCAGCAAAAGCAGCAGAAACAGCAGCAGAAGCAGCAGCATAAATAATCATTTGTTAGAACGTACTCGTACAATATCGTAGCGAGATTCGAGATATTATCATCCGTGTATAATCAATTCAGATACTGGTGTTCAATCGTATTTATTTTAAATTATCTCTTTTCGTTACAATAATTTAAACAAAAAAGAAGAAAAGATAAATAATACAAAACATTAAAGAGATATAATCTGATGATTTAAACAAATATGATTTATACACATAATATACAATAACAAAAAAAATAACAATAATTACAAAACAATCGATTTAATCAAGCGGATTTTTTTTAATTAAAAAATTTTATTTTAATAATAAATTATAAAGAACACTACGATGATAACGAGTTGTATCTTATCTTGTTGGCTGTATTTCAATCTTATTGTAAGATGATATCGTGTAAAATGAATATCGAAAGATTATTGACGAAGGAAGGACATATCTGTAAAACATCGTTATTATTAATTGTTATAGTAGATAATATAAGGGAAACGGTGTACAATTGCGAAAAGGAAAACACGAACAAAGAAAAAAAGAGAAAGAAAAAGAAAAAAAAAGAAAAAAAGAAGTAAAGATAAAAATTATGCAAAGATAAAGAGTTAATATATAATCATCCCTTACATGATATATTACATACGAGGGAATCATTGTTATGCTGGTGGTCTAATGTTCGAGCCTCGAGTACTTTATTATAACTTCCTTTGTTAAATTCATCTTTTCAAAATATTCCTACGTATACATGCATACATATATACATATATATATATATATATATATAACGATGCAATTTTGTAACTTTGATTTAAGTTTTAAGTATTACTAATAAAATAGTAAATGACATAGAAAATGACATATTGTTTTGTTTTGAAAATTGGCATTTATATTTGAGAAGGTTTGGCATTAAAACACTGCGCTTGTCTAAAGACAAATTAGGTAGGAATGTATTGTATAAAGGAGTTAGATAATTTGTGAATAGGATTGAGTATTTTTAGAATATGATTTGTTCTAATTTTTAATTGAAATTAGAAAAAAATCAAAGCTCGCATGAGCAGATTAACATTCCTGATGTAAACACCTATTTTTGCCGGGATCACAAACAGCTTCTACCTCCTATACGTATATAAATTTATGTTTATTTATATCAATCAAATATTATATAAAATGATTACAAATTTATATTACAGTTATATAAAATAATAATATTAACATATATATATGTATATACATGCATGGATACGTCTAAAAATAATGTTCACATCGAGTCAACACTGACATCGGAATATACAAGGTTGCTATAATCACGTAAAAAGGAAAGGTGTACGGATATTAAATAATCTCTCCCTAATAATAATGATAATATTAATATATAATAATAAAATTAAATCAATAAAGAATAAATCATCATCCTTTCCTTTTTCGCGAATGATCTCGATCGTTTTCGTACCTGTTATTCAAAGTTAGATCTCATTACCATTTCCCGCTTTAAGATTTTTAATGAAAGAAAAGATAAAAAAAGAAAGAAGAGATTATTAATAATAATAATAATACAAATACAAATACAAATATAGAACAAGAAAAAAATAAATAAATCAGAAAGCGGATCAATGTCTTCACTAAGCTATTCTAGTTAAAAGTAGAAAGTTCCTAGATTATGTACAGTCGGTTACTATTATTATTATTACGATCATTGTTATATTATTTATTGTTTAACTCATTAATGATAATTATTAATATTAGTATAAATAGCGATGGAATAGTACAAAAAAATGCTAAAAGTCATAGACTTGTATCGTGAAAAATGGAAATGAAGAAGTTAACAATTTGTTGATCAGATAGTGAAGAAATACTATTATATTATATATTCAACTTATTCAATTTTATTATTAGAAGGAACGAGAAAATACGGTATTGGAAAAAGTATTATTGATCCGTTCAAATTTGTTCATTCATTTAAAAAGCTACAATATTCTGCCAAGATTTGATTTTATTTTCAATATCAATTCCCTTTTCAATTTAACTTTCTAATTTATTAAGAATTCAAAATAAAACTACATTCGCAAGATATAATACTTGTAAGATATTTCATACACTACCTGATCAAACCAGTTGATCATAGATCATATAAAATGATTATTTTTTTGGTCTTGCAAGGCCTACTCTTCTATAATTGTAAAATTCAATAGTACTGTGAAAAAAAAAAAAATAAAACTGCATCAAAAATTTGAATTCTTATTCATTATACACATATAATCCAAAATAATAACATCATTTAAGAATTTTGCCAAAAAATTCAATTGTTAGGAAATTATTATTTTATAAATCAAGTTGAAATATTGTATGCCAGGGATTTACTTTATTGGAATGTTATTTACTATACAAGAATATAATCACGTATTTTACAGTGTGAAGATCAGAATAAATCGTACAATATCAGAGTATATCGAGTGCAGTTTTTTCTCTTTCTTTTTTTACTTTTTTTCTCTTTATTATTATTATTATTATTATTATTATTATTATTATTATTATTATTATTATTATTATTATTATTATTGTTGATCCGTCATTATTGTGTAAAACGTAGACGTAGATTAACTCGAAGCTGGTGGTGTATTAACAGTTTCGGTTGTGGTACTCGTACTGTCAGATACTATCGGTTTTTCTTGAAGCTCTAACCATGGTAATCGTTTTTGCAACTCGAGCCTATTTATAACAATATATACATATATATTTTTAATTAATTAATATAACCTATCAATACTTTATATGACATTGATAAATTTTTAACTTTTAAATATATTTTATTGTTATTTATTTATTTATATATTTCTTCGCCGTAATTCATTATTTCATTACCTGTATTTAGGATGACTGATTGCATAAACGTATGGATCGATACAAGCAACGCTTTTGCAAAAGCATGCAGGTATCATAGTAACGCCAGGAGTAAGTAACGCTTTATTTCCAAACGCACCGATCATGGCGAGCACCGCATATGGTGTCCATGCGGCAACGAATAGAAAACAGATTGTAATAGCAGCCTAAAAAATCAATCAACAAATAAATTAATATCTTCCAACATAAAATATCTAACAAAATGTTATTAACTTCAATGATATATCAATAATATGAATTTTGTATATGTGTTATATACTTTTGCTATACGAATTTCAGCAGATTGAGCATTCTGATTAGAGTTACTTCTCAAGCTTTCAACGTTCATCTTCTTAGCTTGTTCTCTGAGTGCTTTTTCATGATTAACAACGTGGCTAACAATTTGACTGTAATAATATATAATAAGTGACATTGGTATGCAATAAGAGAATATGAATAAAGTTAAAACAAAATATCTTGTTTCTCCGGTATCGGTTAAATAATCAAAGGTACAGCTCGTAAGAAATCCTTCGGGTACGTAACGACCCCAAACACCCATGGCGGGCATTAAGACCCATGGTAACACATAAACCCAAATCAATCCGATGAAGAGAATCACTTGACCGCGAGATAATTTTCCATCCAATGGTCTAGCTATGGTACTATTTAACAAAATATTAATGTTAGTATACATTACGTTAAATTATTATTATTATTATTATTATTATTTGAATAAATAAATAATTGTATTACATGTTACCTGTATCTGTCATATGCTATAGCGGCGTTGGTTACTGCCGCACCGATGCCGGACAACGAACCGATCGTGGCAAATATCTGACACGCCAAATTACCCAAAGCGAAACCAGTGTAAAACGAATTGTAAATAAAAATTGGCGTCTTCATCATCATGGCAAAGTCGCAAATCGCAAGATTCACCACGAACATGTTCGAGGGAGTCCTCAAAGATTTGGCACTTGAAAAGAACAAATATATTTTGATGAAAACAAATCACTTTTTCTTTTACACTCATTTCCATTAAAAAAAAAAGAAATAAGTTTTTTTATCTGGGACTCAAAACTATTCAACCCATTTTCATATATTCGTCCCGTCACTTCGCTTAAAAAAATACAAAAAAAAAATGGAACGAAAATATGTTACAAATCTAATGATATAAAGATTATTAAAGAACAAAAAAGGAACATAATTAAAAAATAAAAGAAAAGTTTACTTACGCGCAAAATATCCATATGACGAGACCATTTCCAAGCAAGGCAATAAATGTAAATAATATGTATAATAGGGCAAGCATATAATGAAGGGAGGGATTAGGCTCAGGAAAGACCAGCCAATGTTCTGGTACATGGACTAATTCTTCGGCAGGGACGTTCCATCCCAGCAGACGTGGTGGACCTGCTGGTAGAACTCTCGCCTCCCAACGAATACTGTCGTTGAACATGGTGGTCACCGTCTGCCAGTCCCTCACCTTGTTTTAAGATTATTCAAGAAGCGCTCTTATATACCATATCCGTCTTGATTAAATCCATGAAACCTTTAATCGGCAGAATGATGTGGCTTCATTAGAGGATCAGCCGGGGATCATCCCTTTGGTTGCCGTTGGTCAGCAAGACCAAGTCTCAAAGTCAAATCAATCAATTGTTACAACTACAGTATCAATCTTTATTTTCTTCCTCCTTCATAATTTCTTTCTTCGTTGTCAATATTTTATATTATTTTATTTTAATTTAATTTATTTTATTTGTCGATTTCGAATATTACTTTGGTGTAGATTTGTCAAAAAATTTATAAATATAAATATATATATATATATATATATACTTTCGTTTTTTAGCGTAATGACAATTCTTTTGTATTTCATATAAAGATTATATATAATTAGTATATTAATATATTTTAGATTACTTTGTTCATTCTTCATATAATCACGTCGATCATACTCTGTGCGTACGTGCGTGTGTGTTAATTATACTATTTCATAATTTTTTTAAATAAAATACTGAAAAGGTATGCTCCTAATAAGAGATAAAATGATATGAGAAAAGTAAAGGTGATAAATCAAATGAATGAAAATCTTATGGAACTATAATTGAAACTAATAATGGTTGACATCATTCTCTTCCATGTCTTTCAGCAGATACCTCGCTTAAAGTATATGCTGGTAAGTAAGTAGATGGATTTTGAGGATCTTTTAATAAAGGATTTGGTAGTGTTTTTGTTTTGGTACCGATACTTGTGTAACCCTTATCGTATAAAGAACAATACGGCACTTTGTGTTTGCGTATAAATTGCCACACTTGGGAATAAGACCAATCTAATATTGGATTGACTCTCATTAAATTTGGCCATCCTGGATCAGTGAAGCTAAATGCTTCTAATTTTTCTGCTCCAGGATCTCCCTTTCTCATACCCATCAGACTCGCTTTTAAGTACTTTTTATTGCTTAATAGTTTATCTAAAGCCAAACGCAATGGTGGTTTCATTCTAATTAATTCTAAACCATAATAATTAGCTGCTTCTTCTATGAACGTTTCCATCTATAAAATGATACCAATAGTGTTGAAATTATTTATCATATTTACTATAAAAATAAGATTAGATATGTTCATACCTCTGGAAACGGATCTGTTGGTACATATAAACACAATGGCGGTGAAACATTGCGTAACGCGCAAATACAGGCAGTTAAATGTAATACAACAGTGCAATCCTTTCCGCCATTGAAACTTAGAAAAATTTCATTTGCATTATATCTATAAAAAATATATAAAAAATATTTAGATACTTGCGTGATTGTTCGTAATACTTGCAACAATAAACTTACTTATCATAACATTGTTTCAAAACGTCAATCGCATTCTGCACATATTCTTCTTTACTATTATTAATAATCAGCTCTGCTTGTTCTATACTAAATCTTTTACTCCGAACGATGTTCATCGGTATACATGAAATTAATTTTTTCTTCGCTTCTGTAACATCACTTTCAAGTCCTTCAAATGTAATTCTTACGAAAGGATTCGCGATATTTGATTCTCCTTGGGGATAACTTCCTATATTTACTTTACCTTCCCAATGTCGTACTTGTTCGTCCAATATTTTAAGTAACGACAACTCGTCTGACTCAATATCGACATAATCAAAATATAATGGATTGCCTTTACTTAACTTAGGCATAATTGTATCTACTGCAGGCTTAAAATATTTTGGAGAACCGGGAAGAATATAAATATTTGATGTTTTGATCACTGCATAATCCTCTAAAAAAGATTATACGAATTTTACACTTTCCAGTCTGTTACTATTTGACTAATAAATTCACAAAAAGTGATACGTACCAGTTGAATTAACATAGATAAGCTCACAAGGACTCGGTACTATAGATAAACGTTCTAGTTCCGTCTTTCCAGAAAGTAATCGTTTGTAAAAATTCAACAATTCTTGATGTACCTCTAGCTTTAATTCTAATGCTTTTGCAATACCTTCATAGGTGACATCGTCGTGCGTAGGACCAACTCCGCCAGACGTAAATACAATGGAATATTTTTTCGATGCCTCGGATACTTCTTGTGCAATTTCTTCTACCTATTACAAAAACCTAAAAGTAGTCAAATTGCTTATAACGTATGAAAAGCACGTATAAGTTATGAATCGACGATATTATATTAGCAAATAAAAAATAACACTTATAGTGAATGAAATGAAATTTTTTGATTATTTAATGCTCTTTATATGTATATGTGTTTATAAAAAAAAATATAATTTATATAAAATATAAAAAATTCTTTGATACACACTATGTCAGGTACCACAGTTACTTTACAAAGCTTCACTCCTGTAGCTCTTAATTTTCTTGCTAAGTATGATGTATTAGTATCTACGATTTGTCCGCGCAAGATTTCATCGCCAATTACGATCAGCCCTGCCGTATACACGTGCTCCATTCCAATGCAATCTCTAAGCAAATTCAGATAAGAAAAGATATGTTAACGGTAGACTTCGCTTGATTATATTTACTTATGATTTATATCCATAAAAATGACAATCTATCATAGTTCTACATAGTACAGGATTTTTTAGGAAAGAGATAATAAAAAAAAACACACATGTTAAATTATGTACTCATATGCGTATATATTTATTTATTCGTAGAACAAATATAACAAATATATTTTTGATTATTAGTTAGGAGTTAAAAGAATAATAAATTCTCATATTTGCATTTGTTGGACCAAGGCTGTCATCTTATTTGTTTCTACCGGCATTGAACTTTTAATCAATTTTTTTTTCTCTTGCTTCTTTACTTTTCGAATATTACTATTCTTCTTCAGAGCCGTTATGACTACTTCTTGACATAAGTCTTTCAATGTTTTATCAGCGAGCAACTTTTTTTCTTTCGTCTTTTTAGTTGTTTTGGGCGTCGATTTATTTACTTTTGTATCGAACTAATAAGAGAAATATCAACTGTTTATTTATATTTTATTTTTGAACGACTGTGTTCTTATATCAAAAAATGTATTTTCACTTATTAATTATAATATTTCAATAGTATTAACTTACATTTTTTAGTTTTCTTGCCATT
This sequence comes from Polistes dominula, assembly GCF_001465965.1. Next base: position 1,335,621 of record NW_015148999.1, read on the forward strand.
CTCTCGGCTTTGAATTTCAATTTGATGCTACGCGTCGTTGGTAATTGGAATACAGTTTTGGTCTTACGGGAGCCTTTGTTGTTTTTCTTTTTCATCGTTGTTCTTTATTCTCTACAAAAATTAAACAGTAATCTCTATTATTTATCATTACAATTAATTATAAGAATCAGTACATTCTTCTAATTTAGGTTTCTTCATTGCTGGCTCCTCGCCTTTAAGTATATTCTTAGTTAATAAAAACGATACACGCATCATTTCTTTCTTCGGAGAAACGTTTCTGACGTTATGTACACGGACCAACGAGTCTTCGTACAACTTGCATCCAAGTTTATCCTCTACTAATAATATAGCGTTATTCCAAGGATTCTGAGCTTTTCGTAATTTGACGAAACAGTAAAGATGTATTGTAGGTGGATTAGAAGCAACTTTTTCTATCTCTTCCGGGCTAAACCAATTTGGAAGTATATCTAAAAATTCGACAGCTGAAGCTGGTAAATTCATAGCTATATGTTCTTTACCAGTCATTTTTTGTTCCCTTCTATTAAGAATATCAGTTTTAACAACGTTTCTTAAAAAATCTCTACCATCTAAATTGAAACATTGAAAGTCACGTTTGATTTTGTTAATATTTGCATTCTTCTGTAACCATTTGTATGATTCAGGATTTAAATCGTTAGCTAATACTCGAACTTTTTTGTGAGCTGCAGGAATAGCAAAAGGTCCAACTCCTGCAAAGACGTCATATAAGACATCGCTTTTTTCCATGTATTTTAATAAATTCATATGTTCCGTAGATAATCGTGGATTCCAATAGACTTGAGCGAAATCAAATTGATACGTTCTGCCATTCTCTTTGACTGTTGTTATGGTATCTTCATCACCAGCCAATACTTCCATAGTAAAATGACGAAATGTTGTGTCTATGTTTTTTGTTTTATTAACAACTGTACGTGCAGTTGGTATCTTGTCGAGGAAAACTTGTCCTATGATATTCTTGTAAGGCAACTGTGTGTCACGCAAATTCAAATGTACTATATGCCCTATTTGACTAAATGACATGGGCGTTTCTACATCCACTGGAAGAATGGATTTTAATACATCCTCCGACTTCCAGTTTTCATATTTTAACGTCAGCTGAGTTTTTTCTGAATATTCGTATTGATCTTTCAATATTTTTCTGTCAGCTTCATCGATATCTTCAAATTTTTTAATGATTTCTGGATTAAGGTAGACAATAATATTAACGTCATCCACATTTTGAATTGGTTTTAAAGAATGTAGCTTAAGAAAATACTTTTTTAATATAGGCATATAATTTGGAAGTTTAACTTTGCACAATTTTAATGAAGGAACCTCAATGATAGTCGTAAATGCATCGCGGTCCAACCATTTCATACCGCGTACCGATACTGGAGGAACCAGCAAAGAAGTCATAGTGGTTTTGTTAAGGCAATGTAACTGGTTTACTATAGCAATGCCTCGTATAGCAACTGTGGGCCTCACCATCTACAGGATAAAACACTGCTTAACAATGTCAAAATTAATTAATTATCACAGAAAAATATTATTTTACTAAATAATATAATACATAACTATGACAAATTTATTAGAAGACAATATAAAAAACAAACAAAAAAACATGAAAGTTACAAACAAAATAAAATTTTACTAGAGTATCTGATCCTGTATATTAAAATATAACCATTTATTCTCTTGTAACTATCATATAGATTTTTATAAAAATCTTTTCAAACAATTTTAAACTTAACTTTAATTGAATCTAATAACCATGCAGGTTATATTTCATAAATAAGAAATAAACCATGTACACAGATATCAACATATAACAATAATTATATAGTATTATTACAATTTTATATTAACCAAAAAAAAGAATTATTTACCTCAATTATTTATTCTCGTAAATATATAAAATAACAATAACGAATTCAATCACGTTACACTGGACGAGAATAATATTAGAAGAGTTGTTACTTTACGCCCTCTAGCAGAGAAAAAGAATTTATCGTCTATCGGTAAGGAAGTTCTCTTCACAAATATACCGTCATCTCTCGGAAAAGAATATCAACTCCAACGCGAATGTAAACTGATTTCGATAAGAATGTACTTTCCCTTTTCTATTATTTTTTTTGTTTTTTTTTTTTCAAGTTGCCGCAATCGTGTGCCATTGCTAGCAGACGACGAGTAATTCTATCAGACGACGCGTCGTTACGCGGGTACTACGTAGTCTTTTTTAAAAATAATACAAATCGGCTTAGACTCATTAAGGTAATAAAAAAGCAATAAAATCAGTAAAATCAGTAAAATCAAGGAAAATGGATGCTGAAGCGTTCCTGGATATGGCCAATCAGGTCATTAAATTAAAAATGTTTCCATACTTCGACATCGCTCATTCTTTACTTTGTGCTTTACACGTCAGAGAGGATTTGGGACCCGGTAAGTCCTAGCCTACCAGACTAAATCTAAATTTAAAGATCTCACCGAGCTTATGCCCCGAGATAGCTTCTACGGTACTCTCTAATCATTTTCACGACAAACTTGATCATCTAACACATTATATCATTATCTTATTATTATTACGAAAATGTATAATAAAATTTCGTTATTTCGAAAATATTCCTTTTAATTATTCTAAACAATTTTTTTTACTTACTTTTACATTATTTTATACGTTGTATTTTTTATTTAATAAAAATATTAATTTTATCTGTGATTTATATTTAATTAAAAAATTTTATTTAATTATCCTTTATTATTATTTTCGTTTTATTATAATAATAATAATTATTATTATTATTTTTATTATTATTATTATTTATTAAAATGTATTGAAATAATAAAAATAAATAATTTAAGGCCAAAATGTATTAGATTAAATCTCATAGCATGACTATAATTAAGTAAAGTGTCCAATTTGTGGAATCTATTTTCAGAATACTGCTATAAAGATAATATTATGTATTTTAATCTAGCATGTTTGTCGTGTGCGAAAGAATCTTATATAATTATGTTAAATATTAGAGAAAATTCCAAATTTTATATTTTTTTAATCAATTTTATGATATTAAATATATTGACGTTATTTATATTTTGTTGAGTGCGTATTTAATATATAATCGATATTTTCCAATTATTTTTTATTTAATTATTTATTTGTAATTTTTTTTTTTAAATTGAATAAAAATAGTCATAAGTGTGGTCGTATTGCTTGAAGATTTGATATAATGTTTTGTTATTTTTTATTAACATTTTTTATAATTATTATTTTTTTTATTAGCAGGTAATATAGTTGTGTGTTGTTTAATAATAACATAAAATATGTGAATTTTTTAAAGTATTATACTTAACGCCACTATGGACAAATTACATAATGTCTATGTTACCCTGAATAATAGAAAATGATTTCTCAATAACTTTCAATCAAGCACGAAGGATGTCATTGTTAACGATATTTCCTTAAAAAAAAATGAAATTCAATTCAATTCAAGGAAGTCACTGTCATATTTTCTTCTTGTGTCTAACAGCTAACGTAATTTAATACAATTTTATGCTTTTTATTTTGCACCTAATTAAGTTTAAGCTTTTAAAAATTAATCCTCAAACTTTAATCTTACAGAAATATTATTATTATTATTATTATTATTATTATTATTATTATTATTATTATTATTATTATTATTATTAATGTTATTGTTGGTATAAAAAAGAGTTCAATTATAATGTATGTTATTATTTTTTGATACGACAGGTGCGCAAGCTTTCTCAAGAAAGCATCCATTATCATGTTGGCTCTCAACGATGCTAGTTGTATTTGCAAGCAGTATGCTTTGCAACGGATTACTAGGCGAACCAATTTTAGCGCCATTAAAAAACACACCGCAAGTTATAGTTGCAACCGTTGTTTGGTTAGTATACATAACATAATATACCTTTATTAAAATATATTCATGATTTATTCTTACTAAATATATATTTTTTCTAGGTATATAGTATTTTATACACCATTTGATATTGGATACAAAGTAGCTAAATTTTTACCGGTGAAAATTGTGTGTTCTGGAATGAAGGAGATATACAGGTACATTTACAATTTTATTAACAAACTTAACAAATGAATAATATTTATTTCCTTCTTGTAGATGTAAAAAAATTTATGATGGAGTAACTCATGCAGGAAAACTCTATCCGAATGCGTACCTCATCATGATACTAATTGGAACGCTTAAAGGTACCGCTTTCTTTCATTAATGATAAATTAAAAGATGTTCAAATAATGATATATATATATACATATCATACATATAGTATATATGTATATATGTATACATAATATACACTAATAATGAATAATATATTTTGTAGGTAATGGTGCTGGATTTACAAAACTTTTTGAACGACTCATACGTGGAGTATGGACACCTACCGCTATGGAATTTATGCAACCTAGCTTGTACGTTTCTATATTTTTGTCAATATAAATGTTATGAAATATATTGAGTATCGTAATGTTAAAAAATTTGATTTATATTTCAGCCCAACTAAAGCATCCATGGTTGCATCAATTATATTTGTATTAGATAAAAAAACAGCTCTTATATCTGCGCCTCATGCACTGGTATACTTTGGCATAGTCATTTTCTTAGTCTATTTCAAGGTAAGATAAGCTTTAGATAACATTCATTTTTTAAAGGAAAAAAAAATAGATAAGTATTGTTATTATTATTATAATTTTTTTTTTTTTTAATTATTATTATTAATATTTTATATAATCTTTTTTACAGCTATCTTCCATTTTACTTGGCATTCATGATCCGTTCGTACCCTTTGAAAATCTATTCTGCGCCCTATTTCTGGGAGGAATTTGGGATTCGCTCGCTAAATTATTTGGCCGAGCTCAAGCAAAAGACGATAAAGCGGACGCTAAGAAAACAAATTAAGTATTTACAAAATATTCAAATATCCTTTCAACTGTTTCTCGTATACAGTTTTTATGGATTATTTCTTGACGCAGATAATCACAATATCTGTAAAAAAAGAAAAAGCAAAATAACGCTTTCGTTAAATGATAATCAAGATTAAGAATAATAATTTGATTGAATTTTAGTCAAATTATATGCATAATTTAAAAAAAAAGACCTTTGACAAATCGTCAAAAAGCTAAAAAGGTATACTAATTCTTAATCGTACGTGTTTTAATGTTAATCAAACCAAAGAGAAACGGCTCGTTTAAAAAAAAAACAGTCTGACGTAAGAACTCGATAGACTGCTAATATTAATTCTTTTTACAAATAGACGAAAAAATATTTTAAATCATCATATTAACTTATTCTTATGTGCAATATTATTGAATATATATATATATATATATATATATATAGTGTCCTGATTTTTAACTTAACTTATTAATTATTTATTTCAATTATTCGACGAATTACGTTCTATATTTTTGTCTTTATTCTTCTTCTTTTTCTTCTACATTTTCGTTCGTCTCAAACTAATGAATATTTTTAAAATAATGATTTGTTACCTGAATTGATATTTCCTATTGTATGTTCTATAATACAAATAGTAGTTTTTGTACTATTCCATATACAAGTGTAAATCTATTTAACTCCTTGCACTATAATAACGCGTAAGACTGGTGATACTTATGAATCTTACGAGCCGAATGTAAGAAGCATTGAATATAGCATTAATTTTGACATGCAGTTTTACGCGTTAAATTATAATGCAAGGGTTTAGGGATGATGCGCTTTTTATCATATACATATAAGTGCAAAAATTAATTTAACATATAGAGTGATTCTTATGAATATGACATATTACATATACATATATATAAAAAAATATATCTTAACAATAACTCTATTAAAGAAAACCAAATACTTCCTAGTATTGCATTCTATACAGAATTAAACGATAAGAGGAATGAGAAAACTTTTATACTACTTTGTTAAAATTTATAAACAAAAAGTATGTCACATCCACGTTAAACACTTAAACCCTTAAACTTCTTAAATACAATATCATGTTTATGAATAAAATAAAATGCTTGCGTATATCGTAACATGTTAATTAAAAATAATAGACAATATGTGTTGTCATTTGTACGATAATTATTATAAATATTATATGTGTATTTTATAGACGTCGTATATATTCTACGTATTTACAATTTGTCGAAGTATATAGAAAACTTTATTTACGAACAAATAATATTTCAACATTTTTAATTTTATGTACGATCATTACAGACATACGAATGACAATTACATTACGATCTATCAAATTAAAAAAAAAATTTTATTTATAGAGCAGTGTATTTTATATATATATATATAAATTTTTTTTCTTCCATATATTCGTGTGTTTAGTCTGATTAAATTTGCACTGTATTTCGCAAACGATCGTACTGATTTTCTTAATTAGACAAAACAATCTTCGCAACGACTTCGAGGTAGAACTTTGTTCCTTTCGACACGAGCATGACAGTCATTTAAATTTAGAATTAAATCTAGTAATATTATTGCAATAACAATCTATAAAGTTACCAATAATGATAATATATTATTGATATGATTTAAATATATCTACCAGTACTATCTATAGTAGTGCCTTAAATGTGTACACGGGGTGACTTAAGATATGTGCGTACAACTTCAGGGCTAGTTCAGTTTGTTGAAATAAGAAAAAAATAATTTTTCTAATCACACGCTCGATACGAACGCTCTTAAAGTTATCTCCACATATTTTAAAACACCCTATATATCCTAATTTATTATTTTACAGTTTTATTATTATAAGTTACCCAAATGGACATATAAATAGTATATATATATATGCATATTAATATAATATTTTAATAAATTAAGTATTATCAAGACATATTATACAATAAGCGAAAATCATACAGATGCAAAAGTGAACATAGGTTTTTAAACAAATTTTATCGTTATTATTAATAGCGCCATAATTTTATGATATACCATATACTATTTAACACCAACAAAAAATCTTTAACCAAATAAAAATAATATTTCTAGGTTAATTCTATAGAATTTTTCTTTTATTTATATATAAACAATAGATCCTGTAATTTATTTATTCGATTAAATCGAAAAACAAAAGAGATTATGATTTAAAAAAAGTCAATTCAATAAATTCGTACAATTTTTAAATTCAAACAATTACGAATATTTCACGCACCTAAAATTGTGACTTCTTATTGGTTAAATAATGGTTAAGTAATTTGCCTGCGTACATACAGATGGCACTAGTTTCGATCTTCTGAATAAACGGTTATTTTTCAAAAAGTCAACGCAACTCATTTACGTTTAAATCTCGAAAGTTTATTAAGATTGATTAATGATTATGAAATATTAAGAATATCACACTTTATTACGTAATCATAATTATCTGCTATAATACATCAGAGAGAAATTTTTTTTTAACACGAAGAAAATAAAAAACGATTATAAAGTAAACGTTCCAATCTCTAAAAAGGAACTTTTAGGAGACTCGGTTGTAAAATCTTATAAAGAATTTTTTTCTCACGGTAAAATGTCGTGAGAAAGTTATTTACTCGACAGGTCATACCTGAGAAAAATGAAAATCTTTGACTTCGTCAGGTTGGGAATCAAGTATTGGTGTTACGTAAATATAACCGTACATAGAAAGAAAACGTAATTATAGAGACTATTATTTGTACGAATGCAAGTACCACTTACTTACCTGCTCTTACATATAATGTGAATTTTTCATGCGTTGACATTTAATATGTCTTATAGAAAACTAATATTATATATATAGATTACATTTATACAGCTATCTAACATTAAAGAAATTTAATTCGACGAAGAAAAAAATAAAAATAAAAATAAGGAAAGAAATATTAAGATAATCTTAAGGATGACTAACAATAAAACAAATAGGATACATGATGACATTCATTTAGCAGAGTATGCTAATACATTCCAATATTAGATATTTTCTTTTTTTGTTGTCTGGTTTCATTTTGACCTTTCTAGTTTCATTCTCCTCCCCGCCCCCTCCCACCTTCTCCTTTCTCTTTCTCTCTCTTATTCTAATTCTGCTCCCGTCTCTCCTTTTCCATCAAGCCGTTTTCTCTTTCCTTTCTCTTTTTCCAATCTCCTATCTTTCTCCCTCTCTAAAACTTTTCGTAACTACTCCCTCCACTTTTAGTGCCTACTCGCAGTAGGACAAGAACGCAGGCAAGTTTAAACCTCTGTCCACTCTCTGTTATCAATCAGAAGAACCATGCAGTGCAACCTGTTCAATCCGAGATGCTTGCTGTTTATCACCGCATTCTTTACGTTTTCCAATGATGTGACCTTGGTATGTATTTAATATAAGATTTCTTTTAATATATGATTTTTTTCATATATCTAAATTTAATATTTAAATTATTATGAATATTATAATTATCCATTGAAAAATGATCTGTATAAATACTTGATTTTATTATGTTCTCTAAAGTAAAGTAGCACATGGCCATATAAAATTCATTGATCCTACTTTGTACGAATTCTCAGGTATCCGGCGATGAATTAAAACCAACACTCGTAAACGTTCATGTTTACTACGAATCACTATGCGGTGATAGTATGAGATGGATAAAGGATCAACTCGTACCCAGTTACCCGTTCTTGAAAAAATATCTTAATATTACTCTCATTCCGTACGGTAAAGCAACGGTAAGCGATAACGAGTAAATATCTTATTTCTAACATTCCTTTGTGATATACTCTAAATAACAAGAAAAAATACTTAATGATTTATATATTCCTTTTTTCATTTCGTTAAAAAAAAATTTGTTGTTTTTAAATATGCTTAATTTTTAAATGTACCCTGAATAATATACAAGAATTTAGATTTTACAACATTTATATATATAATAATGTAAAATTATTTTTCCGTAAATGAAAATAATAATATAATATTATTGATAATTTTCTTATCGCTTTAAAAAGATGAAGGTCATCATCAATTTTACTTTTCGATTGACTTATCTCAAATATAACATTTAGCAATCACGCGATTCTGAAACCGGTTTATGGCATTTTTCGTGCCAACACGGATCTTCCGAATGCCTTGGTAACAAAGCACAAGCCTGTGCTATTCATGCCACAGAAACGAATTATTACGAAGAAAATGAACGACAAGATCAAATAGTTAATTTAATCGGTTGCACTATGAGCGATAAATATCCACCAAGTGCTGTTGAAACTGTAAGTTCAATTTTATTCTTTTCATTTTTATTATTATTATCCTATTTTTATTGTAATTTATTACTTGATTGATCGTATGATAATAATTTTTATTTTATTTCATTAAATATCAAATTACTGTGTCAATCAATTAATTAATTATCATTAATCGGTTTTCCTACAAAATTAACGGATTAATTAGTGTCAATGTTTAATTAATATCTTCAAATAAATAATTGCATGTTATTAATATTTAATAAGTACTGTATGACGTAAATAAAATGTTTTAATTGATAAACTAAAAAATATTTCATTTATTCTATTTTCAGTGCGCAACGAAACAAAATTTGAAGGAAGAAACACGTAAGCTTATATCAGAATGCATTAAAAGTCCTGTAGCAGACAATTTGCTTGCTATTAACGGCGATAAAACGTCGGCTCTCAATCCACCTCTTTCATTCGTTCCAACAATAATAATTAACGGAGTAAGTATAGGAATCATTATGATTTACATTTTTTATCTAAATATCACATAAATGTTTATCCCTATATCGTATGAATCTTTTCAACAGGTTTATTCGAAAGAAAATCAAGATGCCGCGTTGAGCAATTTCTTGCAATTAATTTGCAGCCTCTTATCTGATAACGAAAAACTTTCGACTTGTTCGACGTTTTAAGTTAAAAAACACAAAAATATAAAAAAAAGAGATAAAAAATACTTCTATACAGTTAAGTTTTCGTGTACGATGGAAAGAACAGAAAAAAGATGTAATTAAGGTAAACGAATATCATTGTTGTAATATTTAATATTGTACATGCATACTATTATGTATTTTTATTTTTCGTAAGATATATATATATATATATATATATATATATATATATATATGTATACATACAAGTACATCTATGTACAAAAATATATACGATCTTTTTTCTAATATACAGGATGAAATAAAAAAGTCTTTTTTCCCATTTTTAAAAATTAGCTATTACAACTTTTTTGCTTTAATTATGTTTTCATTAAATATTACATCACAAAAGCTCTTTTTTCCTTGGTTAATTAGTCATTTATTTTGATAACGATTAAAAAGTTATATTAAAATATCAGCTATACTCTAGCCATAATTTATACAGCTGTGCAAAGTACGAACAAATTACTTAGATAAACGATTCTCTGGGGAAAGCGACGTTTATCTCATCTTGTACATATACGACGTAAAATTATATATGTTATTATTACTATTATTATTAATACTATTACTATTGCTACCATCATTAAAAAAATAATAATAATAAAAAGAAAAACAAGAGTCTTTAGTAAATGCGGCACGAGATCGGGTTTTTGCAAATACCCCATGTTTGCTTTTATACAATAACAATAACAATAATAATAATAAAATAAAATGATCTTTTGTTATATATATATCAATATAAAAAAATACAATTATATTAAAAAAATAAAATATGAAACATTAAACGTCGATAAATACGGCATCGTTGAGATTACTCAATTCAAGAAATTCTTTTTCTATGTCAGAACCAAGTTCTTGAAAATCAGGAACGTAGTCGATCGAACCATATCCTGTAAGAAAATAAAATCGTAATATTATAGGTTTAACATTAAACATAAACGATAGAAAAATAATCCCATGAATTCTATGCAAAATCGTATATAAATTTTGAAGCTAAATCGATCGATTGAAACATCGATTTACATTGGGTTTTTTTTTCCTTTTCTTTTCTTTCTTTTTTTTTTGTTGATATACCAAGAAGATAAAGCATCGAATTCTAAAAGTACACGCGTGTGTTACACGTGTCCATTATGTGGACCGTTTTGGCGCGTGCGTGAGCGTACGTTCTTAGGGTTGGACAAAAAAGTGAAGAATATTATTTTAAGACTCGGTGTGGGGTACACAAGTATAAAGCGGCAAACCTCCTCTGAGATTAAATATGAACGACCGAGCAAGCGTGCTGCACCAGTGTTATTGTCATCGTCTTATTGTTAATCGTTGTCTTTGTCGTGTCGTCATCGTCTTACTTAGCCGTTAACGTCATTCCACGTATGTGTTACTTTTTACCAATCAAAAGGAATCACGAGCACGTGCCATAAGTCTTACCATAAACATCCTTACGAATATAATTTTTCTTTTTCTCTCTTCTCTTTTTTTTTTAACAATATGCATATAAATATAATATCAATCAATGGATTTGTATATAATAAAAAACAAATATATCAAAAATCTTACCGCCAGTATTGTTACAATCATTTTGAGCATTATTTATGTCTTCGATGAGAAAACGTTTCATGTATTCTATTGGCACATATTCTTGATGATTGCTATCTAAAGAAACGGAAGGTACTCTTTCACTTTCATACAAATTAGTGTAAAGTAAATCAATTTCATCTTCTCGACAAGATTCCGAACTTTTGAATGATCTGTAATTTGTTGAGGTTGGCGGACTGCTTGTTTGTCGTATTTGATGTAATTTTGCAACGTCAAACGTTGTTGCATCTTTACGATGTTCCGTAATTGCGTTGGATGAATTATTATAATCGATAGATATTTTATTATCCAACGTGGTCGTTGGTAATGTCAATAATGGGGTTGTTGGTTCTGCATGATTTTTTGCATGCTTTCTTAAGCTCGATGGATCCGTGTAACGCTTACCGCATCCACTTACTTGGCAAGCATAAGGTTTCTATAATGAAGTATATTAAATGTAATTATGGTTCCAATTTAAGGTATTTTTTGTTATAGGGTAGAAAGTATAATACCATAATATATGGTGCCCATTACTACAAAAGTACCATAGTGTACATACTATTAAAAAGATACCGTAACACATGCTAATTACACGATGATACACATATATACTTGACTATATGTATATCTTTCTAATTGTAAGATCAATATAAATATCGTACCGTATCGTAATGAGTCCTCTGATGTTTAGCTCGATCGCTACTATTGCTAAAAGCTTTCGAACAACCACGATGCTGACATGCGTAAGGTTTCTCTCCAGTATGCGATCTTTGATGAATTTTCAAATTTTCAAGTCGAGAAAATGCTTTTTTACAACCAGCAAACTGCAATAATAATTTTCTAATAGTAAGTAAACAAGTAATAAATACATTTTAATTAGATTCAATATGATGAAATAATAATGATTACATATAAATAGAGTAAACACATTTATGTTTGTGTGATTAAACTTACAGGGCATTTGTTTGGCTTCTCCCCACTGTGCACTCGCATATGTATGAGTAATTTGTACCTAGCGTTGAATGGTCTAGCACGAGGACAACCTTGCCAAAGACAAGCAAATTCATCTTGACCAGTTGTCGGTGCACTTGTTTGTCCTAAGTATGAATTGTCACCGTCTCTATCTTTTTCTTTGTCTCTGTCCCTCTGTACACGTCGTCCATGACCATGTGCGTTAGAAGAGGATGATTCTACGTGCCGCCTTTCTATATGTCTCACAAGACTTTCTTGTTCCGTAAATGCACTTCCGCAATCTATCCATCGACATTGATAAGTCGATGTGAAATTATTTTCTTCTATCGAAGTTCCACGATCTAATAAATAAATTTATTATTTATAAACTATAATATATGCCATTTGTTAAATAAAATATTAAATATTACAAATGGAATGATCACTTTAAGAAAATAAAAAATGGTGACTAACCGTAGGACGATCTGTCGCTAACTTCGTTCTTCGATATTACGTCAGATCTTGGTACACGTTGATCGGCAAGAAGCAATCCTTCGTTTTGCGGTAAAACCACCTGATTACCAAGATTTTCTTTAATCACATTTTCTTGATTAAAGTTCATCGAGGACAAAGTACTCGATTGCGAAGACACCAAATGACCAACGGCATAACAAAGACCATCAACGTTTTGAAACGGATCTTGTAATTCTTCCAAATAAGTTGAAGCTGAAGATGATGATGAGTCAAAGTTGGCCAGCAAAGAAGTTGGGTCACCTCGGATCAAACTCAAATCAAATTCATTTGTAGCAATTTGCATTGTGTTACCAAGTTCTTGAAACTCTTCGTTATGATGATTATGCGGACTGATCGAGTTAATTAAATTCGTGCTTATTGTCTCTTGATAATCCTGATAATCTTGATAATCGGGATATACGAAAGCTCGTGAAAATGAAAATGCCGTTCCCACCGATGGCAATCTTTGCCTTCCATTAGTTTTGTCTTCATAATAATCACCATTTTTCGTAATCTCGTTGGCCCAATTGTTTACTTCGTTACTACTGTTATTGCTTAATGAGCCCGAACGTTGATCGGAATATTGTATCGCAACAGATAATTCTTCCCAATCATTTTTCTTATTGCAAGAATTAACGGAATTAGATAAAAATGGCGTTGGTGATCCAATATTATTATCCACTTGCGAGGAATGATGATGATGATGATGATGATGATGATTAGTAGTAGTTGCAGTAGCATTAGTAGTACTAGTAGTAGTAGTAGTGGCCCAACAAGATTCTCGTGTGCTTCCAATAACGTTCATCGTAGATCTTATCAAAGGAGACGACGAATCAAGAAGATATTCTTCTTGATCGATCCTGTTTATCGAATAGACACGTTGTTGCCTAGCGTTTTCCCCGTTTTTGTCTTCTACGACGAGATAATCCTGTAGGTGCATATCTGTACGAGACACTTATTTTCTCTTTTTTTTTTTCTTCAAAACGTCACAACGCCAACAACGACAATGCATTCGATTATATCGCGCGCTCGCGCGCGCKCGCAATATGTATATTATATTTCGTAATATTTTTTAATATCTACGGGATTTTGTAATGTACAACTTGTCTCTTGTTGTTATTAGTGTATATACAGTTGTCGTCGAACAGCGAGAACAAAGATTAGAATACACTTACTTGTAAAAATCGCGTTATAAAACACACCACCCGTTTCGTATTTTAATATCACCGCTATTTTGCGCCACAGTCGCGAGTTGACGAGATATGATAAATGGAAATTTTGCTAGCACTAACGTCTTCTCGATTGATTATTCCTTAGTTTTCATCTATTATTTGTATAGCAAAACGTATACTAGCATAAGATATTTTCTATTTATCTATTTACCTCCTATCTATGTATCTCACTCTATTTCTCTCTATCTATCTATCTCTTTCTCTCTCTCTCTCTCTCTCTCTTTTTATCTATCACTATATTTTTCAATAAATAAATGAAACAAAAAGAAACGAACTGATGAAAAAGATGATGCAAATGATTAACTCAAGAAAAAAAAGAAGAAGAAAAAGAAGCAAAAAAAAAAAATAGGGACGATAGCTCGTACAAGCGCGGCAGTCAGTGTTTGACCCTGAATTGATAAGAAGCGATCGTCGTAACGTTTGTAGAGTATTTCTACTCTTTCTCGCGTCTGCAAGAAGACTATCAAGGACTGAACAAGAAGATACTACCGCATTTTTACACCAAACCTAAAGTATCCCCTCTCTTTACTATTCTCTCTTCCTTCGGGATTTCTTCTTCTTCTCCCCCGCTTCTTCTAAAGACGATAAGGAAAGAACCCTCGAGAGGATACAACGACTACCGCAAGAAGAAATCCTAAGCACCGCCTACTCGCGTGGCTGTTGCAGGCTTCTTACGCGGGAATTTGCTAGAACATGCACACACGTTCTATGCACTTGTCCCTTTGAAACCCCTCTCTATTATTTCATATTCATTTTTATAAGTCATTATTTTGATTCTTTTCATTCGCAATATATGTTGACGATGGTACATATTATACCGTAACCCTGTATCCAACTGGCAAGATGCTGAGCAAATCAATTTTTTTTTTTTAAATAGTAATTTAAATAAACAATATCTATGACAAAAAAATAATAATTCAAATTAAAAAAAAACATATTTTATATACAGAAAATTTATAACAGCTGCTGACGTTCTTAAATTTACGTATGGCACTAATTTTTGATGTTTGACATTAAGTCATTTTTTCAATATCTATCCTTCTTTGGCAAATGTAATAAAAAGTAATAATTGTATTTTACGGAAAATACATCTAAGAAACGATCAATGACTTTGTTAAAACGATTGAAATGATCTAACAATGTTTTTCCATATTATTTCCGAGATACCTGTAACCATTCGAAACAGTTACAACTCGATTGTCATTCTATTGTAACCAAGTCAGATTCGAAGTGTGCCTCTTCGAAAAAAATACTTTTAAGAGGTTTTTATCTTAAAATAATATTCTTATATTATTCCTTTTATTATTTCAACAATTTTAGATTAATTATTTATAATTATTAATTACAAATTATTATCGTTCATTCACCGAATTGTATTTTTTTTCTCTCACTATTTTCTTTTACTTTTACTTACTCAAATCAAAAATGGATTTTTCATAAACAACCGATTTATTTTCTACATTTTATTTAATATTATAAACTAATTATTTTTTAATTATATGTATTTCTTTCACACAAAATATTACACTTGAATTCTCATCATCGTTGATGGTAAAAAACAATCGGTCTATGTTTAAACGGTTTATTACTTGTCAACAAGTTTATTAATGTTCATTTAATTCACATTTTATATAAAACATTTGTATAAGTCTCATCAAATATGAAATAATTTTGTTTATGGAATTACATACTTACACAAATACACTCGGGGGAACATACATGAAAAACGAAAGATAAGAAGTGTCAACGATCTAAAAGAATTTTGAATAAAGAGGAGACTTAATAGTTCACATACATGGGTAGACTAGATGACTAGATGTGCGGTGGATGAACTAATTTCGAGAAAATAGAGAAGTCTAAGAAAAACAGAAAGAGAAAGTAAGGGAGGGAGAGAGGGAGGGATGAAAAAGGGGTGCTCAGGATGATCTTTCGTCGCTCGAGCCCCAAGAATCGGGTGGAGAACAAAAAAATGTCAAACCAGCTGCCGCACACGCGTCGCTTATTAACAACAGCTTCTTCGCGCGCGCACATGAGGATATGTCGTTCACTCTTCTCGCTTATGTTACTGCCTACTATTATTTCATGGGCATTATTCCCCTTCCACCCCTTTCTCTTTATCTTTCTACATATTTTTTTACAATGATTTTTATATAAATAATGAATAACCAATGAATATTAAAGTATTTAGAAAAATGTTTGATTATTTTCTAAAAAATCTATTGCTATTAAAAATTATTGTAGATAGAAAGTATTTATAACATATAATTGTATAGTGTTTTATAAAGGATTGTATAGATAATATATGTAGCCTATAATTTGTATGTATTATATGTTATAAATATTTAATATATATACTACATATGCATATAGTATATATATACTATTATACGTACCATTTTATTTATGCAAGTAGATTATAAATAAAAAAATCAATTTTGAAAAAACTTTTTACTTAGAGTCCACTGTTATAATTATTGGCACGTATACAACAATATAATAAAAGAAGATTTTTTTAAAGCATTATAATCTTTCTTATATATATATGTATTATATGTATATGTAATCGTAAAACATTAAATCGATCATCGTCCCCATATATAAGGACATTCCCTGCACCCAAGCATACATCTTAGAGTTGCATCTTACAGTTGCTTATACGTCATATTACGGGTAGATAAGTGATAGAGTAGCACATATGGTGTGCCAGCCCTCTATGCTTACATTATATACATACACTATGCTCTCTCTTTCTCTCTCTCTTTCTCTCTTGGCCGTACTTTTTTGTCAAGGCACCTGTCAACCTCGTCCAGAGTATAGTCACCGCATGTGTGTACGGTCCCTTCTTAAGTAAACATACTAAAAAAAAAAGGATTCTGATCTTGCAACGCATACGGACGCAATAACTTAGGAAATGCATTGAAAAAGAAATAAAAAGCAAAACAGAAAAGAGCTGAAAAAAAAATAAAAAGAAAATCAAATAAAATACAACACACACGCGCGCGCATACACGTGCACACACACACAATTATTTGTTTTGCAAAAGGGTATTATAATTATGAAATATAGAACAAATTTGTTTGAAAAATATATTTGCATGTATGTAAAATTTGTTATGTTATATTAAAGTGTATAGAATTTATTTATTGTATTATTATTTTAAATTAAATTACAAAACAAAATATTACTTATTATTCGTATTGATCGTGATTGTATCATTGCATAGGAATATTATATACATCCATAAATCGGATGACATATAATACGTATTGAAAATAGCTAGGGATACATAACATTCTGTTGGGGTATATAGTATTCGGTCAAGCAACGTAAAAATAGAAGACGTGCGCTCAGCGTGTGACTTCGTATAATTAGGTACCAAACTCGAGAACTTGTATGTCCTATACGTTACTCGTGTAGCAGCATGTCGGAGACCCTAACATTGGATCGCGTTTTCTTGTTTCTTTTTTTCTCTCTCTCTTTTCATTTTTTTTTCTAAGAAGATTTTTTCAGTTTCTTCTTTTTTTTATTTCTCCGACATTAATGACGAGTCAAAGACCGATAGAAAAATGATGTAATTTTTACTTTATACTTTTCCATCGTAACTATGGACGATAGGAAAGTGTTGTATACGTCCGCTATTCCAGGCAATAGTTAAACAAACTGTTGAATTTTCGGTAAGACATTTTTGATAAAAATTCATACAATTTGGCAATTCCCCGGGTAAACCTTTAATAAAAGTAAATGGTTTTACTTCGATCGCTTTGCCCAAATTACATATTTTCGTTTTTATCAAAGCAATCAATGGACTGTTCTGTAAATAAAATTTAAGAAAAAAATAATTGATTATTTTCATCAGCGATATTCTCTTTGTTAACCCCTTGCACTATTTTTACGAGTCTGACTCGTAATGAAAATTTTAGGTCAAACTTGAATATCACGAGTCAGGCTCGTTGTTCAATTTCATGTCAAACGCGAATATCATGAGTCGTATTCGTGCTCTTAATTTCGAGCAAAGTATGAATGCTGAATGAAATCTTATTTCTTTCCTTTTCTTCTTTATATGTATGGGTATTTTATATCTTGTTTCTCAATGCAATTTACGTGCTACTTAGAATACATTGTTGTGTAATCCAGATAACATTTGAAAACTAAAGTTTCGACAATCGGGTTCCACCGCTTCGTCTTTTTTTCGCAACCATTCAGCTGCATGGGTTAGGCACAGCTTGTTCTGAATTTCAGCGTAGTGCAAGAGGTTAATATAGGATTTTACTTGAATATTTACCTGAAATAGAACAGCAAGATATCGACCCATAGAATCCCATTCCATTGCTATTATTTTACCGCCAACTCTAACGGAAGATTCATTTTTATTAGTAAAAGTGACTTCGGCTAAATTGATTATAGGGATTGCTACAGTAATATCATCCACCGACGATTTAGTATCAAAAATATTTCCTTCAAGTGGTAATGAATAAATAACAGGATCGTCACTTGATGCAAATATCAATGCTAAGTTTGGCCCAAAACAAGCAACAGCTATGCGTCCGGACGGTACGGTCCATCTTTCTGTGTACCATGGCTTTGGTGTATCAGTATGCCAAACTCTAAATAGAAATAAATCAATAATTCAAACTGATTCATTATAAAACATATAATTAATTAATTATTGATAATACTACTTACCTAAAAATGTTTTTACATGTAGCTGAAAATAAACGACTTCCACAAAGAGACCAGCGTACAAGACATAATCCACCGCCAGCTACTCGTTTTATTGGCACACTTTCTTCTTTAGAAACATCCCATACAATCATATTGTGATCATTCGGTGAAATAGATACCAATAGATCACCCTTAAATAAATGAATATAATGAAATTATCTAATATTATAATAGATCTACTTTTTTTAAATAGAAAATTTAAAACATTTTATATTAACACCTGTGGATGCCAGGCTATACTGTTAACAGGAGTATGATTTCTTCGCTTCAATAACATAGCATAACTAAGCATATTGCTAGCAGCACCCAGTTCAATTGTCCAAACTAAAACACCTTGGTGACATGCTGCGGCTAATACTCTTCCAGCATTAGGACACCAACTTAACTGATAAATGTACTTCTGAGCACTATGTCGCAAAACTGGTATCACAGATGTGTTTTCTGAATATATACGTATTCTATCATCTCTAGTTGCAACTGCTAAGCGAGTACAATGCGGATGCCATGATATGCAACGCACCTAAAAACAAGTAAAAATATCAATATATGTCTTTTTCTATTTTATAATAATAGTATAGTTATTCCAATAGAGTCTTACAATAGAGTTATTCCAATCACGCGTAGGAACTACATCAGTAACTGATCCTGATCCAGTAGCTAATAAGGCTTCCGTTTGAAAAATACCTTTTTCTACAGTGTCTAAAGCCCATGTGAGACTATTAAATCAAAATATTCAAATCATTAAGATATGTTTATTTCTATCGATATTAATTCAATAACATTAAAAATACATTTACATCCATACTTTACAGCTATCCAATGTATTACGTTTGTTACATTATCCGAATCCTCAGATGCAGCATAACGTAAAGCTTCTGTAAATCCTTTTTCTCTCCACATGTTTATAAGCTTTTTAAAGATGCTGTCTTGAACTGGTTGAAATAAGAAACCACTGTTCATAGTACGAATAGATTCACATGTACCAAGCATATCACTGGTAATAGTAACTACTGGATACTTGTGTAGATGTTCGTAAAGAGGATGCATTTCATTGTGCATCTCTAAATGATTGTTGTATATAACATCATCAGATTTAATACCAGCAGTGGCCAGTTGCATAAATGATGGTGATGGAAAATCATCCAAAGACAATATCTTAATCATTTTTAAAAATCCTTGTCGCTATGCGACAGAGTTTAATACTATAACCTATAAATTATAAAACAAAATTAAATTCTAAACAACTTCTTAGAATTGTTATAATATAATAAGTTATAATGTAATTTACAAAATATAATATAAGTTAAGGTTAACTTACTTGTTCTTCTCGTCAATTTGATTGATGACAAATCTGCAAAAAATAAAAACAATTAATATAAATAATAATATATGATAATTAGAGTATATAAATTTACGATAAAAAGAAATAAAAATTTTTGTCAAATAATTTCATGATTATTTTGCATAAAATAATTATAATGAATATTTACATACCTTTAAAGGTAGATTATTTGAAAGGCGTTTATTAACTCTTTCGTTACGGCATGTTTAAGTGTATATATTACCGACTCTCTCTCTTTTTCCTACTCTAACAAGAAATGAATTTATTCAAAACATAAGGGCTAATCGATAAAATAGGGAGGATTCTACTAAGGATTTGCAGAGAGAACAGATTTTGACTATTATCGACTGTGCACTTAAACGGATTTTCTCATTACCGACACGGTGCAAAAACTTAATTTTCGTCAGATTAAGGAACAAATATAATAAAAGAGTTATTTAAAATGTTTACAAAGATTTAATGCACACACACTAACGGAGATCAAAATTAATAAATTGATAAATTTTAAGAACGGAGATATTATTGTCAAAAAATCATGGACCGACATGAACTTCAAAGAAGTTTTACAGCATTTAAACCATTTTGTGATCCATTAGTCAAAAATCCGACTATTAAATGTTCGTCGGAGGTTATCGATTGTATCAAAACAATCTCAGATGATGCTGTTGAAGATTTTTAAGTTATTATTTTACAAATGTCATTGAAGAATTATATACTCGACAATATGCACTCAAGCTTGCTCATAGTATATATCTATGCGTATTAATTGTTAAATAAAAAAATATTTTATGATACAAATTAATAGCTATAGAAACAACAGATTTGTGCTATTTAGGTAATTTTTCCAACGAGTCTGATATCGCTTGGTATATTAAATATCAAATACAGTAATGTTATTGTTGCTAGGTATCGCTAATGGACTGCATTTCTTATAATATTGTTGCATAAACTTGTATAAAAAAAATCACTTATTATAAATAGCAACATTGTTTTGACGAAGCGTCTTAGTATTTCTACAAAAGTACAAATTCCAACCGACAGAACACTCAATTTGAATTTCTTAAAAGTAGCGTAAATATGTATTTCACTAAATTATATATTTTTGTACATTTCTTTATTTTTGTTCAATATATGAATTTTATACATTGTTATTTTACATTCTTTCAAAGTATAGAAAATGCATTGCCACATAAATATCTACAAAATGTGAGAACAATAATTACATATATTAAATAAAAGATTTTAGTCAAACGTAAATAGAGATAATGAAAAATTGTTAAAAAGATGAGAGTATCAAATAAATACGTCTATACTTGACAATTTGCACGGGAAATTTGCACAACGAAGAATATTATCTTTCCATAATGTATAAAAACCTTCTAGAATCATTTAAGTGTTAATTTACATTTTCTCATCATAAATAACTATTACATACGTACAGAATTCACCCTGCTATCATTACTGCGGAGTGTGGTAATTAGTGGAATGTGCTCAAACAGAAATGAAATAATAATTATGGTTAACAAAAGCAATGAGAATGTTAAATACTTGATGGTATAATAAATAAGATATTCGTTCTAAAGGTACAAGAGTATATGTATGCATAAATATAAAGTTATTTTTAAACAAACAAACAAAAAACAACAACAATATAATCTTAAGCATGCGAGTTGTTTAAGATAATCTTTTACGGTCGTCTTAAAATACATTAAATTGCATATTATTGAATAGATTAAAAATGTTTAAAAGAAAATTATCTAATCTGCGCGTCTTGTACCAGTAAAGACATAAATTTCTATAGCATCGGTAATAAAAATTTCGGGATGGATAACAAAGCTAATTCATTTACTTTGTATTATAGTTAACTATTTATAAAACAGTTGTTATTTTTACAAATCATTAGCAAAAACTTTGCTTATAGCAATAAAATACTCAACAAAGTTACGCGTTAATTTTCTATTAAAATTGGTGCTCTATCATTTCCATGCCTGCTTCTGAGCCTTCTGCGATGCTAATTTCTTCGTTACGTACGACGAAATTAATAATGCTGCTAATACTATTACAATAAGATAATAGTCAAAGTCTTCTTTTAACACATCGAACGTCTTAGACGGTGCCACTCGTGTGTAGAATATATCTGTTAAAAATGTAACATTAAATGAATATCTTATTTAAAAAAGTATGCATCTCTCTCTCTCTCTCTCTCTCTCTCTCTGTAACTTACCCAATCCATATACAAAAACTAAACAGGTACTCTCAAGACCACTAGGACTAGTATGAATACCTAATACTCTAAATATACTCTGATTATAATTTATAATAGTATCCATATGAATAGGTATTTCAGGCATATATGGTATAACACCTTCTTCGCGCATTTCAGGATTAATGGGTCGTCTTGGATCTACCATCATCCATGGTAACTCTATAATTCCACCATTTGCTAGGGAAACTGTTAAAAGTGATTAGAATTTATAGATAGATGAGGGATATTACATTTCTTCTATGTCAAGTTATTATATCATGTTCTAATAAATAACATACCTATTATATGTTTACTGGTAATACCTTTCTCCGTAATAGTTTCTTTCATATATTCTATTGATGCTGGGAAAATGAATGCTTGTCTTTCTACAATTGGTGATTTGGTTGTAGCCAAGGAAGAGAATACTGTAAAATAATAATATTAATATAATATGTTACAAATGAATACATATTTGTTACTTGGTTTACCTGTCACATTACTCTGTATTTTTCCTTCATAAAGTTCCAACGTTGCAATTTCAGTTCTTCTACTCTTTTCATTAAAATAACTATAGACCAACCAATTCTCAGAATGTACTACATGAAACGGCCCACGAACTCTTTTATGTACGATGGAAAATATCATGGCACCCGATACTACATCCAATAAATAAATGTTGAGGGTATCTAAATGATGAAAAAAAAAACAAACTAAGTAATATTTTGTATACTTTTGAGTTAATCGATTCGTTACCTGAGTAATACATAATATGAAAAAAGAATTTTTCAAAAATAAAAAGTATTATTATATTTTGTTAATATATTTACTTTTGTGAGTATTTCCAACGCCTTCCGATACAACTGCTACTAAATTAGGATTAATGTATTTATACAGGACAGATCTATCACTTAAAACTCGACCTTGAGAGTGAACACGTTCGATTGGACTTTTGGAAACAACTTGTACTATTTTTTGATTTTTTGGAGAGAGTAATAATTCCCAAACTTTATGAGCTACTAACTCCTAAAAAAAGGATTCAAAGTTATTATTTGTTAATTCTTTAGTTATCCATTAAATAATTCATTAATTCAAGACCTGAGATGTACTGTAAGAAAGAGAAAATCCAGATAACAAGCCAGTAGTTTGATCCGCTGTAAATATATAAGTATTCTTTCCTAGAGAAGCTGCGATAGCCGTCGCACTTTTGGGATACACGTGAATCTTATCTCGTGCATCAAGTATAAGAACTGCTCTTAGAAAATCATCTGTCGTCACATGAAGCAACATAGATTGTTTTATTCTGTATCCTAATTTTATCAAACCGTCTAAAGGCTGTCCAGTAATTGGATTAAATGTATATATAACACCTTCTCCGGATACCTAAGATGCAATGAAATTCTAATTATTAATGGAAATTAATCAAAATAATATTGATTTTTGAAAATGCAAATAATACGATACTTTATCTTCCGCTAGTAACGCGCACTGAGGTGGATAGGGAAAGTGCCTACTTCCTCGTTGTACGTATAAAACCATTGCATTTGATATTTTGTTAAATCCACGAATATTGGGTATTTTAAGTTGCCAAATAATTTCACCTTTTCTAGTTTCAATACCAAAGATCTGTAAAGAAAATGTATATATAAATACATACTTTGTGCGGTAATATCGTAAAATTATATATAGAAATGATAATCTATTGTATTTTTGTCTATACCTTTCCAGCGGATGTGACAGCAACAATCATTTTATGCAGACTGAATTTATCTCGTACCAAGTCGGTTCTCTGATTAGATTGTTGTGGGACCAAGTCTAACATGGATTGTATAAAAGCTTTTGCTTGATTAAATTGAGAAACAGTTCTTCTTAACATCATACTCAATACATCCCCTAGATATATATATATATAAACAAAAACGAATTATTAGAGATAAATTAAACATAAAACAAAATATGTTATTAGTATAATTTATCACGATTGCTTTATAATATCATTATTTGAATTATATTATAAGAGAAATGAGCATACAGCAGGTATCTTAAAAATTACAATTTATCTGTATTAGGCATAATCAAAATTAATAGATCTATAATAAGCAGTCTCAGTTTTTTAATTATCATGCATTAAATTTGGTAAACTATATTTGCTAAAAGAAAATAAATTTTTATAATACAGTGCATAAAATGATCATAAACTTGTCCTTTAAAGCATTCATAAAGTAACACATTTACATTTCGGCAGGTTAATGTTATTATAATACTTCTACTGTAGGTATATACTGCTGAATCATGCAAATATAAATTTTGTAGATAGCAGTAAGAAAAATGTTTATCAAATTAGTTTTTCCTGCTCTACTACTTACATGAAATGTCTACATCAATACCTGCCAGCAGCCATTCACAAAAGAAAAATTAATTAATATAACTTAAGAAATATGTTATTTATCATAAATTAATTGCCACTAAATAGTATCAATTAATCACGACAGTTATAAACAGTTGCAATAGCAAGCTTTTCTGTAGAACTTTCTAAAAAGTAATAACAGTATAAAAAATCCCAAAAGTAGATGTATCATAAGCATTATCAATCCATCATCAGTATATACATTTAAACGGCGTTAATACTGATACTTTTCCAACTCGATACAACAGGCACAAAAATAAATAAACTTTAAATTAAAAAAAAAAAAAAATACCATCATTTATTGAGAACACCTGTTGCGTCTTATACCGTATAATATATTTATATTTTTATTACTTTTCTTCTGTAATATTATTGACAGAAAGGACACGCATATGCAAACAAAGTGCAATTGCGCTTTGTGACTTAAACTTGAATATTTGTTATATTTATAAGACAAAATTATACATACTTTCTTTCTGATCAAATTCTGTTTCGATGGCTTGATCCCTGTCCGACATAGGTAATTCTATAATTTCAACTGCTACAATTTTGGCAAGGGCCTCTTCCCTTGCCCATACTAATTTGTTATGCTGCAATAATGCAATAGTATGATCTTGCGAAGACAACAAATGACGACATGTTAATCCTTTTGTTTGATGCATACAAATTGATGCCACTATTACAGGTGATAACAAGGAAACGTGGGAAAGAGTTCCTGTTATATTTGGTAGAGAATCAAATGTCAGCAGATCTGTTGCTACAACTTCTGTAATCTGAATTATAGACATATTGATTATAAAAACGAATAAGATCGAATATTTGAATATAAAAAATATAATAAATCAATTTTAACCTACTTCATTTCTATAAGTTGTTTCTAACAATATTTTTTTGTTATCTATAGAGGTAATATATAGATTTGCATCACCCGGGATGTCTTTTTGAATCGTAATTGTAGTTTCTCCAACAACAAGAATTCGTTTTCTTTGATTGTTATCTGCGCTGATAGATACTACAGATTCATCCCCGAGTACAGACTCCAATTGGTATGGTCCTTGAGATCCAGCACCAAATATACTATTTATAGTAACCATTTGAGGTTCTACATTTGTATCAAATAAATGTACTAAAAATAGCATGCCTAAAGAATTGTCCCCCTTTAAGCAAGCTAAATATGGAGCAACCAAAACACATCTATATAAACACACAAAATAATACGATTTTTGTATACGAATATAATAAATATAATAATATATATATATACGAGTATGTAATACAAATCTCTTACTCTGTTTCAGGAGTTATAAATGGAGCTGACACTTTCCTCGACTTTAATTTTTCACCAGTTTTACTATCGTACGATGTTACCTCAACTCCGCTATTGTAGATAGGTAAAATATGGTGTAATGTTCCATCCTTGATATGCCACTTTACTTCTTCTATTCTATGTCACAAAATATTTATTCCTTTTATAATACATGAAAAAAAGCCTATTTTATATAATATGACATAAATATTGAACATTTCATCATTCTATAATATATTTCCTAGCAAAAATAAGATTATCAATAAAAGTAATATCAATTTTATATTCAAGTTATATGTATAATATATTTGTAGGTTGAATGTGTAGCAAAATAGTACATCAATAATAATTGTGCACTGAATAAAGGCAAAAACCTGTTAGCAGTATACAATCCCAATGTAGAAAAGGATCTAAATGTAGAATCATGTCTGAAAAATGAATTAAAAAAAAAATGAATGATAAATCAATTCTCTATGATCCACAGAAGATATCCATTTCGTACACCAAATGAAATAGTAAGAAATTTATGTTAAAAAAGCTTACATTTGCATTACAAAAGGGTAGTCTGATAATTGTTTAAGACTAACCTGTCAGAATTTTGTTCGGCAATTGGCCATTCGTTAAGTATATGGCCCGTAGTTAGATCCCATGCACGAACAATGGCTGGAACTCCACCGCTTACAGATATTAGGTCCCCATCCGCAACACCTCCTAATGTACGAATACGACCAGCATATCCTTTCTCTAATACCTTTCTCCATAATATTTGACCTGATACATAATTCACAATATTTTAATATTATTATCTTTGTTTTATTTACTTAATAAATGAGAAGATTATTCAATACATAAGGTCAAACTTTGTTTACAATTTTTACATTATTACGGTTTTTCTAAGTATAACAATACACAATATATAATATATAGATATATTATTAAAGTAATTATATTTCATACCTGTTTTTAGATTTAATGCGGCAATAACATTTTCTTCTGTAGCAACAATAATCTTTTTAGCGGTTGAAATCGTATCGAAACTGGCAAATTTGATTTTTCCAACGTAATTTTGTTTCCTGTAATAGAAAGTATAACAAAATATTAACATATATAAAATGAATGATGATTTGTATATTTTCTTTGAAGCATATCTCTGTATTATTTAAAATGCTAATTTCGATGGTCAGTACATTAGAATAAAAACCTAATTTACCAATCGAATTTTCCCACTTGATCTTCGTAAAGACATACAGAAAGATTAAATAAACTTATAAATACAATAAGATATTGTAGTATCTGTACATCCGTTAAAAACCGGCTGACATTCCCTCTGAGAGACCACGCAAAGGAAGCCATGATGAAAAATCTCTATATATCAAAGTATCAGCTGGTGGTGTATTGCTTTCTCTTAACTTCTGCTAGGCCCTCAACTGCTTGGGCTGGTGATATGAAATAATTCTATATGGCTGTTTGACTATGTACAAATTTTCATTTAAAACAGATAAGACAGATGACGCAGCCATAAGTCCATGTACATACGGTGAAGACACTAACAATAAATGGACAAAATACTAATTCGTGCGCTAGAGTGCACGTCAATCGCGGTCATAATTATGCGAATTGTATAAAATAAATACAATTATCATTAATAGTGTAATTTCGTCCGCCATCTTTCTACTTTACGTACACATATTATACGTTGTATTCTATAATATATATACCATATTTATGAATATTAAATATGAAATAATGAAATTCTAATATATGAATAGGTGTTGGTTCTCTGGTAACTCTGAAGATAAATCTCCTTTTACGGGGGGAGGGAAGACCTGAGCAATCGATATTACTTCGTTGAATTTATTCTACAATCTGTATATATCATATATGAATATTTTTAAAAATTAAGTGTTTAAATTTCTACAAATACTGATCACGATAAATATTCTATCGAAATTGGCATAAAATTAATGGCTGCTAAAAATAAATCATAAAATGAAATGTTTATCTGAACTGTTGAATAATCAACATTAAAAAGAAAGGTAAAAGTTATATCATTGAACCATTTGTATCCAAACAAAATTATTATATTATATTATATATTCTTATGTTTTCTTCTGTTTTATTAGGATGATAATGATCGAATACATGATCTTGATTTGATCGAATATTGATTTTCTATTATTCTTACTTTAATGCGTATTAAATTGATTTTGACACTACAAAAATATATAAATAACAATGAAAATAAAGAATGACCAACTGTTAAACATGAAAAAACGGGTATTCCTCCGTTTTTACAGTTGTACCAACTCGTACGAATTTTAGTAACGAGAATTTTCTATATATTATTTTCGTATTTGCTTAATTAATTTGTTATAAATAATCTTTTAAAGTAAAACTCGTTAAATATGTAATAAAACTATATTAACGTATTTATTTCTAAATTATCTTCACCCCAAATACACTATACCAATAATTTTCAAGCGAAAATCTAGTAAATGTAACGGTGTAGTACGATTTTAAGTGACACTCACTGTATATTTATTTATAGTGCATTTATTGGTACAGTTCGAAAAATGAACAGAGTTGTAAGTTGTTTAAGTTGCACTATCGCGCTATTCGTTTACTGTAACATTAATAAAACTTTACGTTATTATTGAGAACATTTACTTATACACAGCTAAAAATACATAGCATTGAAGGACATCTCTTATCGATAGCTAAAGTGGATAATAGAATATGCCAGCGCTTTTACAGCGTTCTAAGAAGGAGAGGTAATGAATTCAGTCGTGATAGCTGTCTAGTAGCACATACACTCATTTATTATTTATATTATTATTTATTATTATTATATATTTAGATTGTACGTAGCTTATTATTTTTCTTGTAATTTTTTTTTCTTTTTTTTCTTCTTCTTTTCTATACTTTGTAGCAACAGCAAATATACTATCATTTGGTCACGGGGATAAATATGATCTCCAATCTACCGCAGATGTGTCATTGCGCCATGATACCGGATATATTAGCGCCAATGACTGAGCCCATTTGCATCTTTGGTAGGTTGTGATCAAGTAAAGAGGCTCGTCAATTATCCGGTAATGACAGTCTCCTGGATTAGTTGAGCGAATAAACTGAACAATGTGAAAAATAGTCAATTTCTTTTCGACGAAACGAAATCTATTTAAAGATCCTTATCGAAGACGATACGGCGCTAAAAGATTTTCTTTCAAAATCGACCAATCGAAGAGGTCTTGCTCTTATAAGCGCAAGAGTAGTGACACTCTTCACCTACGTTACTTTCTTCTTTGACCATTTTGCCTAATTTAAGTTGTCAAAGAAGTCCTCTTTCTCTCGCACACACATGCATAAACATGCTTACACACAACACACACACAAACTCTCACACTCACACTCGTTTTTCCCTCCTCGCACATAAAACATCGCGCCGTAGATTATATTTTTCTTTCTTAGGATTAATATCAGCATGACAACACACGTCGCACTGCATCCATTTGTTGCGTTGCATTAGATGCCACCACGACTAGTTCCATCTTATCTCCTACATTTATAGTATTATTTACAACTGTTTGGCACCGCATTTTTATCACTCCCAAAACCAACTCTCGTTCGCACATGACCGACCACCCCATCCGTCCGCACACATACACACACTTTCTCCCATACTTTTCTCTTGAAATAATCAGCAATGCTATCGAATAGAGTCGTTTGTGTCGGGAATTGCTACTCGATGTTTAAAAGGCGCGCTTTTCGTGCCATGTAGAAAGAGCGCAATTTCATCGGTATTATCATCTTCACTTTGTTCATCGCTATCTAATTTCTCTTATACACTCGTCGCTTTTTTTAAAAATGTACAATACGTATTCTCTCTCTCTCTCTCTCTCTTTCTCTCTATTTTTACTATAATAATGTGGAATGTTCGATCTGTACCGATGGTTCCAGCAAACATGGAATATTTTGGTTTGTCGGAGCCAAATTTAGAACGTTATCAAGCTACCTCCCTAATTTATTTCTTTCATTCTTTCTTTCTTTTTAATTATTTGTTTCATTTACTCGTTCGATTGATAATCCATGGCACTGCCCTTTTACACAAGTCGAAGCCGAATTGGCAAAATTGCTTTTTTGCCTTAGAGGGGCGCTACTTGAAAGTAACATTAACTTTTTTTCTCATTATGAATTATTTCTAGGAAATTTCTGACTGCAACTGGTTTATAAATTCCAGACTGCCCAGCAATCAGATTATATAACAGATATCACAACGTAAGATCGTAATACTAATACGATATATTATGTAAATATATTAATATTTTATATATATATTTATATATATAACATATTAATAACAACGGATCTCTCCTTCTCTCTCGGTCTCTTTTGCGTTTTATATCGCATTACTCGATTCATACCGTGATACTGCCAGATAATTGGTAAAATACCATACGAAACGTAATATATAATACATTACATTTGTGTGTCCAATCTAACAAGTTATATAAACATAAATGCAAATGAACATTGTAAGAGAGCAAGTAGCTTATGATTTTTATCTCAATACTGTTTTGAAAAGTTCGTGAGGTAACATTATCGTGTGTGTTACGTTCTATTATAAGTTAACTAAAAAAATATCGATCGACAAGCTACATACACTGCTATGATTATTAACATTTAGAAATGAGATCTAGTTTCATCCTAGCAACATGTGAACGTACATCCAAGATATCACTGATCTTATTTTCAATGAATCTTATCGTGAGTTCTTATTTGAAAATCTTATCTACTTCACTTGCCAAAGTAACTGTTTGTGTTTGTAGAAAGTAAAGTTGCTCATATGTTCGTAACAGCACAATCGCTACGGTGACAATTTCGAGGCCGCTTACATACGTTATACGACGTACGTTATCATCGTATAATCGATTGATTTTCGTGTTACGTGCTCCTGCGCGACAAAGATATTGACCACCACCTTCGCACGGTAGGTTTTTTTCACTCAGAAGTTCTCAGAATCTGGATCGTTCGAGGGCGCAGCCTGTAGTGAGAGCTGCATGCTGGATTCTGTATTACGCCGCTTCATTTTACCCTTGGTCTTCTTCAGCATCGTTGCCTAGGAAGGGACAGGATCAGGGGAACGCACAAAGGAGTAATCGATAGAAAGTCAATGCCAATGACGAAGTGGAGAAATATATCAAAACGCAGGAGAAAAAGAGAAGAAAAACGTATGAAAAAGAAGATACGAAAATAATAAATAAGATAATCGATTAGAAGAAATAGAGAGAGAGAGAGAGAGAGAGATAGAGAGAGAGCGAAAGAGAGAAAACAAAAAAAAGAGAAAACAAAAAAAGAGAAAGAGAAAGAGAAAAAGAAAGATTATTCCATAAAAGCTAAGAAAAATGTCTAGCTAGTAAAAAAGATGCGTGACTAATCCATATATATATATATATATATATATATATATATATTACGAGAAGCATCCAGCTGCAATTGGGCCAAGGGTATCGACACGTTGGTGATATACGTATATACATCGAGGTAAACGCATGCGTTTCTTTCAGGAGTCGATCGGAATAATTCATACATAGGAGGCCTACATTTTGTAAGGGGGGGTGAGATCACACCGAAACTCCCCTAATCCATGTACAATGTTGCTTTGCACATAGAGGAGTCTAGGCGAGGATCGCACACCTCTCTCTTTCTCTGAACGAATGATTATTAATGACTGACTAGTGGCAAGCTGTAGTATGGTTGGTTTACTCGTCCGTGCTCTTGCCCCCCTCCCCATTAGCAGGTAGAATCGACGGTTCTGTATTCCGACGCTTGATCTTATTTTTCTTCAACATGGTAGCCTGAAGTGAACAAAGGAACAAGGAATAATTAGTAGAGTGCGATTAGGGGAGGAATGCATGTGCTGACGGACATCGGCAGTCAGGTAATGCCTCTTTATGAAGACTGCGCAGAGAGCGTTACGAGATATATGATTAAAAAAAAAAAATATCTATACTACTAACTAATACATACAGATGCTTCCGTTTTAAATCTTACGTGCCATATATACATACATATATGTATAATATGTATATGTATAGTGTATACATATAGAGGACCCCATTATTCTATTTAAAATCGAACAGGCTGAGTGAACGGTGCAACGAAAAAGAGAGGTTTGCATTCGTATAAGTCGGGGGGAGGGGAAAGAGATAGAACATGTATGTAGAATGTAATAACTCTCTCGATGGGAGACATTGAAAATATATATATGTATCTAAGGATTACCATTAAGGATATATACTTGCATTCTATGTTATGTTACACCCAATCTGTCCTTCATTTTGCTGGAATTATGGGGTTTCGGTAAAGTTTTTCTCAGGATTACCTTTAATGCAGATTTTAGAACTACTATTTCTCCTGGACTCTGGACCCACGGTTCGCCATCTACTTGTACCGGCATATCAGAGTTCAAACGTATTTTTATATGCCCACCCTACAATCAATCGGTTTATTTTGTAAATGCTGACAACATAAGAAATCTATACTGTAAGCCGGGATCTCTAATTAACTTAGCTCTCTCAAACAAATATTGACAGATAACTTATGTTTACATATTTCTCCGAATTTGACAGCAAATAGATAAATATACGTATCTATGTCTATTTTTTCTTTTTTTTTCTTTCATTATCTAAGGAAATCATGCTTGCGATTTGTTACCCTTTATTATTAATATCGTTTACCTGCGCTATCCTCATTGCTGCTCGGAGACCAGATTGAATCTGTCCTAGATGTATAACGCCTGTAACTCCTACAACTTCCAACATACCATCCCAATGGTTTGGTTTATTAAACTGATCTTCTTTATCTGGTCCCCAAGGGTTGGCACCGGAACCCCAACTGTTGTAAAGAAAGTTTAGTCGCAATATTTGAAATATAAACTAAGTTAGTTTAGTCGAATCTTTTGAAATTACCTTAAAATATTGAGAATGATTATTCCTTCTACTTGAGGCAATTCCACTAGTTTACCATCTACTTCTAATTTAATTTGATTGTGCAAGTCTTTACACGGCTTACGACCAACCATCTTACGTAAACCCATTTTCACGTATACACTTTTATTTCGAATCCTGCTATTGAACTTGTTGGGATTCTCTTCTCTCGCATTGTGAAAATCTAAGCATAGATCTGCATCGATTCCAAGCCCGAAATAATTATTCATTACAAATATTTGCGTATTGTCTTCGCTTGTTGAGCTTGGACCTACTTCAAGTATTCAAAGAATTTCTTATAATGTTTGGACAATAATTAATAAATAATTTACAAATAATTGGACAATATCGTTAATTAATATTATATATATTTTTAATCGATTACCTGCGGCACAACTAGCCATTTGGGACTTGTCATCCTTTTCTTCTGGATGAAAAACCACCGTCCATCTGTCCAATATAATTTCTTCTGCATCGATAACATCTCGTAGTAAATTTAACGGATCTTCATCACCCGTGTATCCAGATCCCCAACATAATACTCTAGCCAAATCATTTCCTGTTCCTAACGGTACAATAGCGCAGGCTGGTGAAGAACATTCGCTGTCTTGACCGACGTTGTCCAAACATTGTAAAACCCATCCTATCGTTCCATCTCCACCACAGACTAAAATTCTGTAGTGTTTGATAAGACGAAAAACGTAAAGCCTGGAAAATATATTATTGCATATATAAATAATTCGATTCACACAACCGCGTTATAATTGTAAGAAAAATATACGTTTCTTACTCACCCGGGAAGCGGACCACCGTTATCCAGATCAAACACTTGAAAAGGATTTAAAAGTTTACGAAAACTAGAAATCAACTGTAACCCTTGGCAACCGCCAGATTTCACGTTAACAAATACAAGTAACGGTTGAACACCAGCTGGTACCATACTTGGTTCAATACTCGGTAATAACATAACTAAAATGCAATTAAACGTATTTCGATTATTGTCAATCACAAATATCATATTACTGGGAAATAATTTTGTTCTTTCTTTTTCATAAAATTTGAGTAAAATTTATCTACCCAAAAGATTTTTGTCTTCGTATTTTGATTCACGCAAAGTATATAGTGCTTTAACAGCTTTATTCGAATCTTCGTATATAATAACCATCGAACCATATTCGTAATAGATCGGGCCAATGGACGAGAATTTGTTTTCTATAAAGTCAAATAATGAAGAAGGAAAAACGGGTTATTAAAAATTATAATTAAATATTCATTGACTTATAAATGCATAAATAATAAAAATTATATTTGCGTTACCTCTTCCTAAAAATTCGGTCAACATGTTTTCATAATTTCGTTCGGAAAGATTCGGTGGCAAATTGCCCACGAATAATGCCTGATTAGGTCCATGGGGATCTTGTCTTAACTGTAAATAAAATCGCATCAATTCCATTTGCCTGATGGAATCTTTACCTAGCTGTTTCACTATTTCCCATGGTTTTTCGTCCGGTGATAAAACACGGCCGGATACTGTAACGAACAAATCAAAAAGAAACCGTTAAATAAACGATAAAGATAAATGATACATTAATACATATGCGTATGTAATTAAGTTCATTTACGACGAACCGTACCATCACGATCCAAGAGAATTTGTCTACACGTGTAATCTTCGGAATTGATATTTTGCACATTAAACCTTTGAAGGGATTCCTGGATTAAATCTGAGACTGTCGTTGTTTCAGTTACAGGTACAATGCAGAAAGATTCTGATATTTGTAATTTTCCAGGATAGACTCGTACTTCTCCGGCATCGTTATCCCTTGAAAATAATTATTCATATAATTGTAAAAAAAAAGAAAGAAAAAAGAAAATATATATCAAATGTACTTACTTAAATCGCAAGAAGACTGCCAGACGCTTGGGTTCTTTACGATTCAAGTTTAGAATCGGTGTCGGATCGCACAGCTCACTTTCTTCCGCAGCGTATAGATCGGTTAAGTAAAAATTACCTGGATAAGAAGGAAGGAAATTGTTTTTCTTTTTATCTATCGATTATACATATTTATAAAATGATTATTATTATAATATAAAATCATTCTTACGCACCGGGATCTTTCGTGATATGAAATGCACGAAGCGCGGATGTTAAAATTTGTTCCGTGCTAGCTTGTCTAGATATCGTGATTACTCGATATATTTGGCGCTTCAAAGAGCTATTACCATCGTATACCTTAATCGACTCTAAATCATTAAAACGTATCATCAGATAGAAATGATAATTTCATTATTACTGAAATATATATTACAGTGAAAGACCGAAATTGGAGAATGTCAAGATTAACAATACATATCAAATACGTCAGTGAAAAATCGAATATTTGGATTTAAATCTTATATATTTATATTTTGGACATATACTACCATGCTGCTACCATGTGAATCTTAACATTATCCAATTTCGGTCTTTCACGGTAACATATATATATATATATATATATATATATATATATATATAAAATTGAGAATAAAAATTAGCGATAAGAGATGATGTAGTGTTGAAGAAAATACCTTCGTCGCCTCTTTCTTTATCTTCCTTATATCGTGGATCACGGCCATGCGGAGCTTGTCCGGATTCGTCGTTATCGCGAGACTTAGCATCGCCGCTGCTAAATTCCTCCGATATGCTTCTTGCTACAGACACAAAAATAACATATATTTTTTTTTTAGATAATGTTCCTTGCATCTTTGCTACACAAACCATCGACACATTAGATAAATATTGCAATACACATCTCCTTCAATGATAAATTCAATGTTAATAGGTCTCATATTCGATTACTCGATTACTCAGATAACATTAATGGTGTGACAAGAGAACAATTTAATATGATTAATATAATAATATTGCTGCAGAAAACAAGCAAACGCTTCTAAAGATATTGATTACTTTTTATTGATTCTCTATCTCGTAATAATAAAACGATAAAAGTATATACATTTAAAGGAAATCTTTTCTTTCTCTAAATAATTTCAAGAGAGTAAATAAGCAAGGCATTCAATTATATATATATATATATATATACGTATATCATTTTATATTGTTACTTTAAAGAATCGTTGAGAAGACAAAAATAATAAGAATTTCAGGAGATGCTTGTGTAAGTAAAAGAGAAAAATATAATAATTGATCTAGAAATATATACTCTATATCGCATTCTATTAAATCGTTTTATCATTCTTTAAAAAATTGACACACACCTCTTACCATCGAACATTTACGATGGGTTTGTAGAACACACATGATAGGAAGAATTATTCAGTAGCATTCTTGTACTTCATTTCACTGCATAGTAGAGAGTGATAAGCATCATGGATTTTTCACATAGCATCCAGCGGGCTGAGTGTGACAGTGCATGCACTGAAGCGAAACATATGTACATACATGCTAAAACGAAAACAATAACAAAATAACAACATTCATCAAAATCTGTATAGCACAACTTTCCAATTAATAAAATAGAGTTTTTTTTCTTAAGTGTACCTGCGTTTTTTTAGAAAAATATCTTTAGCTAAATATGTGTAAAACATTAAACACTATATTTATCATTATCAATAGTAATATTTCTATTTTTTTTTTATTAGTAACATTTCTTATTTTTTTTTTCTTTTTTTCTTATTTTTATCAATCTTTATCTTATTTTTAGATATAAATCATTCTTTTCGTTTTCATTATATTTCTATATTTGTAATAATTGCTTCTAACGACAAATAAATATATAGATGTATAAATGTATTATGTAAAATAATAAAAACATACACATACACACACACACACGCTCGCACACCAACGTGTTGATTAATTATTGTATATAGTTTTTTCAAATATTACCATTTTTATTTGTCCTGTTGCAAAATATGGTTCGGTCATATGTAAAAAATCGGTCAGTGGAACAAACAAAATGATATGCAAGAAGCGAGTTTGCCATATATCGTACAAAAGAAAAATATTATATATATAATATATAATATATTATTATATATATAATATAATATAATATAATATAATATAATATAATATAATATAATATAATATAATATAA
>NW_015148999.1:1381958-1454306 GCF_001465965.1 Polistes dominula
AGATAGATAGATAGATAGATAGATAGATAGATAGATAGATAGATAGATAGATAGATAGATAGATAGATAGATAGATAGATAGATAGATAGATAGAGAGAGAGAGAGAGAGAAAGAGAGAGAGAGAGAGAGAGAGAAGAAAAGCCGAGGTCGCTTCGTGGCTCGCTCGTCCAAAAATACACGGCCGTACCGTCTCCGTCATCGAGTCGATCGACACGTTGTTCTTATCGACAACGGGAGAAGATATTCAAAGAAAGCCAATGTCCGTGTATTTTTCAATAAAAACCGTCTCGCGACTCATTATTTTTCTCAGATCGATAATTTATGATTATTGTTTGAAAAAATTGTAAAGAATATGGTAAAGAGAACCGTTCTCTCTCTATCTTTCTCTTTTTTTTCTCTCTCTCTCTCTTTCTCTCCCTTCATTTTCATTTCCATAGACTTAATAAGGTAATACGATAGAAACTGGTGGGATGATTCGAAACGTCGAGGAATATCGTACCTTCGCAGATGTACCCCTGCTGAATAAGGCCCCAGAGCATGTCCGTGCAGCTATGGCAGTACGTTGGCTTGTGAAACGTCTTCTTAGCAAAACTGTGCCCATGGCTGGATCGAGTCTCAGCCGAGACCGACGCCATGTTCCCCGTTCCACCGCGGCAACTCTCACGCCAGATTTTCACCGTGAAGATGCACAGGGCGCGCCGTGCAAAGACGACGACGACAACAACAACAACATAATTACACCTCGAGTACTACGTGATTTCGAAACCGTACGCGTACATAATTGCGTTGTATTAAATACCGTCGCGGCTGATTTCTCGGCTGCAGTTGTTCCCTCCTTACGACTCTGTTGTCGTTGACAACGTTAGCGATTGCCGTTGTTCTCCTTCGTCTTCTTATCAACGGCGTTTTCGTAGTCGATCTTGTCGTCTTCGTCGTTTTGGTCTTGATCTTGTTCTTGTTTGCCGTCGTCGTCGTCGTCGTCGTCGTCCTTGTCGGCTTGGTCGCCGTTTTCGCCACCGCTATCGTTGCCGCTCGACGGCCGACCACCGTCGTCGTCGTCGTCGTCGTCTTGGTTGCCGTCGTCGTCTTGGTCGCCGTCGTCGCCTTAATTCCACACTTTCCGTTAATCTTGATCGCCCTCGGCGTCGGCGTCCTTTTTCTCGCCGTCACGTATCTAACGCGCATTATTTTCCAAACCACCTCGTCGCGTTACGACCGATCGACGACACCACCGACGATGATAGGAACGCCTCTTCTTCGGCAGCTCCACCTTCGCTATTTTGTTTAGCTCTACGAGCTTCTTCGTCGGTCTTTTTTTTGCCACACAACTCGACTCGTACTTCCTACACCACCAATGGAGAGTCGACGTCGATCTTTTCATCACCACTACCTCCTCCTCTTCCCTATCTTTTTACCCTTCGTTCCTCACGTTCTCGGCTCTCCGTCCTCAGCTCCGTCCTCCTCGTCCACGTCCTCCCCTATATCCTCGTCCACGTTTTTGTCCTTTTTTCTTCTCCTGCGATTTTGTTTGCGGGACTAACCCGCGACCTAGATCGCGATCTCACTCGCCTCACAACCTGTCTACACCGCTCTTTTTATCGCTCTTCTTCCTCCACCTCCTCCTCCTTCTTTCTTCTTCTTCTACTTCTTCTTCTTATTTTTCTTCTTCTTCTGCTTCTGCTGCTTCTTCTTCTGCTTCTTTTTCTTCTTCTACTTTCTCTTTTACTTCTCGTTTGTCTCTTTTAAGATTTTTTTTCCGTTATTCCCTTCGGTCGCGTATAAATTATAACGACTACAGTAGTAGTAGATAATCACCCAGTGATTCTACTTGCCTAAGTAGAAGAATGAGAGACGCTCTGTTCTTCTTTCGGTCTCGGCTTCGCATTCGCGCAACCGAGACACGGACCGGCCGCCGAGTGGCCGCACTGACATCGGCCTTCTGTCCCGAACAGCTGCGCATGCGACACCAGCCGAGCGATCGCACCCTTCCACTGACGTATCATCCTCGGCTTGGTACCACTATGGATATACACCCTCTTATTATGATACAACTTTCTTATTCCTTTTTTCTTATCCTCACCTTTCTCATTTATCCGATAATGCTCATTTTATCCTATTATTCTATACTGTTACTTATTAATGAAAAAATTGCTATTTTATAACCTACGCGATTAGGGAAAAAGAACGTTATTCGAATCATCATTTTTCCCGGGTTACCAAAAATACATCTTCCATCATTGCCCTAGTCGTCACCGTCAACGTAGTGCACGTAGTTGCGCTTGCTCTTTGTCGTCCTATCTTTACCTCTCCTTCTCTCCCTATCCCTCTTTCTCTTTCGAGAAGTCGACTCACAGTCGCGTCCAAACGCGCTCCACCCTGCTGCTGCTTGCGATCAGATGTTCAACATTTGCTTCTTTCGTCATCTCTTGCTTTTTAGGTCCTTTGGGATTTCAATTTAAAACCTATCCAAATATTACTCGATTTTACGTTCCTTTTTTTGTTCTTTCATTCCATATTTATTTGAACACAAAAGAGAAAAGGAAGGACGCGCGTTTCCTGCTTTTCTACTCTCTATTGTTTTATTTTGATTTTAAATATTATCGGAAAATAATCGAATCCATAATAACTTCGTTACTATCGTTCTTTGTGATTCATATAAAGTATGAACGAGGCGTCAAATGAACATCGTTATTGGTCTTTTTTAATGGGTATACTTGTTTGTTGTTTATCGCGCATCTACGAGATCAAATTGGGCTAGTTGATTGTCGAAAAAGGATTAGAGAAACGTGAAGACGTCATCGTTCTCGAACCGTACAATACGACGACAACGGTGACGACGATGAGGAGGCAACGTCGTACTGAAAATGTGTTGAACGCGCCGACGCGCATCATCCACCTCCTTTAGCATCGGTTATTCTCTTAACATTCTTTTCACCTAGCTTGTGTACTAAGAGATTTGATATTCATCAGCACATTATAATGATTATTTTCTACTCGACACCACTTTTATAGTATAGCTTTAGTAACGAATGTAAATTACGATGCTAAAGTAAGTCTAGCATAACAGGATCTATCATATCATTGTCAATATTCCTGTGATCCAACACAAAAGAAACGTATGAATGCGAATGAAACTTCCGCGTTAATCGCATGACAGGGTGGTGGTGTTTGTGATTTTTCAATAACGGAACAAGTGGGAATCCTAGAGAGAAATGTTTCCCGTCCTTTCCGAGTATCTTCGTCCCACATTCTTTTTACGCGTTTTTTTAACGACGATCAACGTTCTATTCATTCGTAAGAACCAATACGGTGCCACGTTAGCAATCACGCATGCAACCAACAACCACACACACACGCAGTCATGTACGCACGCATGCACGCACGCACGTGCCAAACCAAGTTGGACGTTTCTGATGCGCTTTATATTGTCCGACGAAGCATAAATTATACTACTCAAACGACCTCGATCTATCTTACAAGGATAGGATTAGACCTGTAGAATAGACCGATTTTTTGAAAACTCTACCCAATTATATGGGTCTATTATGACCGTGCACTGTATAAGCAGTAAAATCCAATATCTTACTTACTTGAATACTCAATCGTTTTTAAGTAAAAAGAAAAGGGAGAATTTTCACAAACACTTTATATATCAGCTGATAATGGCCCAGATTTGTAACCGCAAAATCGTTTATATCGGACGATTTTCTTTCACTTTCATTTAAATTTTATTTTCGCATTTTCTATTTTTGTTAGTATAAAATATGTTTTATTTTAATATAAAGAGGCTATTTAAAGGGCTAAATAGATTAGTCAAACTTCATTCGTCGATCAGCTTTCGTAACAAGCGGATGTTGCTTAAAGATGAAAATATCAAAAAATAACACTGCCAATAAAAAATATATTTTATATAATAAGAAATATAAAAATTAAATTTAAATTAAAGTAAAAAAAGAAAAGTCCGAGCCGTTGTTAATTTCATGCATAAAGGGATAGGATCGAATCAAGTTTGTTTGATCGGTAGGCAAAGATGCATCGTTTAAGGTGATCAAAACTAATCGAATATATTTATTCTTATATTTGTTTTATTTATTATGGACGGAGCACAAAGCATTATTTGCAATCAATGCAGTCTTAACATAAAATACATACATATTTCAATCTTAACATTGGTAAATGTTTTTCTATTAATTTGCATGTATTTTCTATAAACGTGTGCACAACAGTTGAGCACACACAGTTTACATAAAACGTAAAATATTTTTAAACCTATTTTTGATTACGTTGCAATGAAAAATATCTGCGTATTCGGATAAAGTCAAAACTACGCAAAAAAAAAGTAAACTATTCTTTTTATTATATTTTTCTTCAGACTTTTATATCATGCTCTCGTTTGATATTGTAAAAATGACAATTAATTTTTCACTTACTTTTTTTTAAATGTATGATTAATAAAATCGAAAATATTTTCACAAGACGTCTAAAGATTTCGACAAATTAAATGGCTCTAGGCCATTTATAAATATGTCCTACGAAGCAATTATACAAACTTTACAGAGTCATTCAAATTTCTTTTTATTTCAGCGATAAATCTAATAAATATGCCTTTTTTACGTACTCCTATACCTTACGTAGTTCTACGTTATAATCAACATCGTTTGATGAAGAAAATCGGACCCTTGATAGATATCATTTAATCGTTTATACAAATTCTGTTAGATAATATTTGAATATATTTATATTTAATATTAATTTTATGTATGTGTGTACGCGCGAGCGCCTATTAGTGTTTTTTTCGTGCGTATATATATTTATTGTCATTATTAAATTGAAGAATATCTTCAGCATACAGATAGATCCCACTTTAACAATTGAATTCAAAAATGTTCTTCTGCTTCTGATTATTCATTTCTCTCATCAGCAATCTAATAAGTGTGTGTAATATAGTTTAAATCTGTTTAATTTAAAGAAATTTTGTTAAAAGAGAGACATTTTCGTTTTGAAGAAATGTCGATAATTCATAGAGCAGGAGCTACCTGTACCCTAAATATTTGAATTAGAAGCAATCTTTGATACCCATATTTGTGCTATTCCTTACGAATAATTATTTTCAATACGTTAGAGAATTCAATATTATTTTCCTTTCCTTAGTTCGTCAAATAGATTAAGGATATGAAAAATTTAATGAGAACATTATAACATGAATTAACGAGACAATGTGATGGAAAATGTGATGTATACTTGGAATATACATTTTATGGAGCATACAAATGGAAAATATCTGATATTTACTGCTAATAACTGTTATTTACTGCTATGAAAATCGTTAACAATGGCCTTAGATATAAATTCGTTTCTGTAATTAGCAACAGTATAATACTAAATAGTTGAGTAAACATAAAATCTGTATAACTTGAATATTATATTATATACACGTTTACACGGTCTAACTAAATGTAATTGTGCACCCAAGGTTCAACAGAGCAGTCTGTTCAAATGTAATCATTAATTATTCGTATAAACAATATAATAATGGTTCTCCAACAATAAGTACATTTTACAAATAATTCATCAGTCATTGGATCAGCATGAAAGATAAAACGTAAACAACTTGAAATATTATAATAATGAATTAATATAGATGATATAATTCATTGACAAGTCTTCCTTTACCTGATATGTAACATTGCTACTTGTAAAAAAGCAATGTACCTAATTTAGAAAATACTGACTGGTGACTTAGTAATACGTATATTACGCTATTCTTTAACTTAATTAAATCTTTGAAAAGTGATAATCGTAGAATAACATATTTCTTGTTAAAATTTGTTAAATAAATATTATTTATATATACATAACATTTAAAATAAATATTATATATATATATATATATAAATAACATTTACTAAAAGATTTTTAGTGCGTTATTCATTCTTAATAGTTTAAGTAAAATAGTAGCTTACACATAAAATGCAATCAATTTCCTGGAATGATAGGACATTTCTATAGAATGTCTTGCCAATTGGAAAGAAAAAGTAACTCCTGAAAAAATATTATCCTAATCCGTGATCTTCGAAAAATCCTTGCGGGGTCTCCTCCTGAAACATAAGCAATGTGAATAGTTTTGGAAAATTTTTTGGAGTACTTTGACATAATATATGAATAGGGATCAATTACTTTGATGCTGCTTCCTATTATAAAGTCTATATAATACTATAATCACAGAATATATATGAGTAAGCAAGCACGTACCTACTTTGACTCAAGTTATCTTCTTGTTGCAGCTTCAAATGATGAACTGAACCCTTTTCATATAATCAAGTAATTTTGTAATCATTTTTATTAATAAAGTGATGTGTATAGTGCACGTTTATATACAGCGCCTAAATTTTTAAGCTTAGTTTAAACAGTTTTTCTTTAGCATGCTATAGGGCACCTCACATATATTATTATTAATTGTGTTAATAAACAAAAATCTATACAAAACGAACCATTATTGGACTGAGAACACAAATGTTAAAATAATATTTTTTTTTATTATTATTTACTCAATATATTAGTTTTATTTCTTATTTGAACATTTGAAAAAATTTCTAAATCACAATTTGTAAAAAAATTGAAGCGCGATTTGTCCAAAAATTTCTTAACGTTATACATTTATGAATTTATTACAAATACATTCGATGTTCTTGTTTCACATTGAAAGATCAAATCTTATTGCTTATACTATACGCTTACGTAGATATACATACATATAAAGATGATTCCAAATTGTACTTATTTACTATTAAAGATATCTATCTAATTTGTGTATACATATAAATTATTCTTTCTTTCTTCCTTCCTTCTGTTTTTTTATCTAGTTATACCACCAAAATTCTAAATAGTTTCTTCCGACATATAACGTATATG
Source organism: Polistes dominula (assembly GCF_001465965.1). Next base: position 1,388,872 of record NW_015148999.1, read on the forward strand.
AATACAGATTTTGTTCGAAAATTTCTTATGTTCTTCTAAATACGTATGAGATATTATTGCCACAGTTATAGATCGTCAAAATCTACAGGATAACTATGATATAATATTGATACAAGTGAAAAATTCTGATTGTAGAATATAAAATTTGTATCTTTGAAATGTTATATTATTTTGTACCACTTTTCAATTCTCATACTGCACAATCTGTTGGTACAAAAATATGACATTATTTTTCAAATTTGAAGGGGAAAGAGAGTGAAAGTGAAAGTGAAAGTGAAGGTGAAAGAGAAAGAGAGAAAGAGAAAGAGAAAGAGAAAGAGAAAGAGAAAGAGAGAAAGAGAGAAAGAGAAAGAGAAAGAGAAAGAGAAAGAGAAAGAGAAAGAGAGAACTGAACGGCGAAGAAGAGATTAATCTATGTAGAAAATCTCTTGTGATAAAGTTGACACATATGATGATGCACACGACGACATAGTTCTCAAGGTGAATTTTTCGATGCAGATGTTCATCCAGGTAGAGTCATTTCTGGCATGTAGAATATATAAGAATGCAGCACCTATAAAAGCCCTATCTCCCGCAGAGCACCTTCCACAGCTTCATCCTTCCACAAAGAAACAAACGCTAACTAGTTAACGCATACTCTTGCGCAAATTAATTTGTTAACACTTTTTACTTTCATTTCTACAACATCATACAAACTATTTTATCGATTTTCAATCGATTCTGATAGTACAGCCAAAATAAATGTACTTCTATTATTCTTACATATTCATTATATTATGTTTCTTAACATACCTATTATTATTTTATGCACTCACAATGTTTACATTTATATCAGTGCCGTGTGTACACATTTATATATATATAATTATAAATACTTTAAAACAATTAATACTAACAGTCTTTATATGTATCGGTGGTACACAAGATGGTACACAAAAACTATCACTATAATATTCACAAGTTAACATTTCCAATAATGATGGTATAATAAATATGTCTCTTTTAAAATAATATTTAACTGTATATTTTTTTTTTAAACAATTATAATAGCATTAGCATCATATAAAGTAACAAGCAACTAAAAGCTAATAGTGAATAAAATATTCTCATTGGGATAGGTAAAGAGTTTACGTGCAATTTATAAATAGTTGGTAACATAATTTCTATCGTCTGGTATAAACGTTAATAAATTTATTATTGGAATACAATAACAATACATATGCACACAAACACGCGCGCATATAAACACTAAATTGAAAGAATAACAAGAATTCATTATTTATTAAATGTCCATAATACATATTGTCAAGAAAATATGTATAATTGGCAGCATATCCATAGCAATAATTTTCACGTTTGTCAAAATATTGCCATAAAACTACATAACAAATGATGTTAAATTTTTTTCTCAAAGACTCCTGTTATTAACATGAAATAGTAACGTTATTAATAATGGAAAGAGAGAAAAATACTAGTATATATTAGATACTATAATATTTTCCTTAATATTATGGCAATACTGTAATGTATATAATAACAAGGTAAGCATGCTTATGTTCGTTAACAATCATTGAAATATCAATAAAATAATATCAAATATAATGGCAAGCTTATCATTGCAACAAAGCAATAGAACGTTACTAGACCCAAACAAACTAGAGGAGAAACAAAAAAATCTTTCTTTCATATTCTACCAAAACTAAAATCAGTTTATTATTACATGAAATAAATTAGTAGCCTATACAATACATATATGATGCTAATACAAGAATAGTTGTTTTACATTCTTGTGAATCAAACTGACTAGATACAATACATTGTATATTATGCAACTTCCCTTATTATTTCTATGATTTATATATCATCTCTAATATATGCTTTGTTATCTCTCATAAAATATGTACATCATTTACATGGCACATTAAATATAAATGAAAACATAGTTTCTGCCTAGGTTACTATTATATAATTAGTTTATGTTAACAACAGAACATCTTTCATTGATCTTGGCACACCATAATTGACTCGTTGAGAATCTTCTATAGATAAAAAACGTATTTGAAAAACACATGGTCATGCAGTAGAGTTTACTTCCATGGAGATGCTACCGCATACACAGTATATAGTATTGTCATAAATAATTATATAAAATCTCGCTATACAAGCTCGCTTAAAATAATCAATTAACAAACACATTAAGCAATCTATGCACGCAAGATTAGCCATTAGAATATTTACTTCTCCATATTTTACTAGATTAACTCAATCATGGATAAAATATTTCTTAAACATGTTTATATAATTACTAGTTACTGTATAAAATAAGATAAGGAACTTAATATGGTTCTCAAAATAACCTTTCATCTACACCGATTCCATAAATTAAACAAAAATAAAAAGTACATAAATAGCCAAAGAATACAAAAAGTATTATTATTTAATAAGAAATTTTCAATTAATCAAAATACAGGAATATTATTTTATAAAATACTATAAAAAGAAAAAAAATTAATGTCAATTAAAAATTGTTAAACGTAATTAAATTTTACGATGAATATGTTAAATAACAAATTCAGCCAATAAATATTGATTTCGACTGACTCGTCGTTTGTACTAAAATTGTAAGTCTACCTTTTATAATAGTATTGAATAAAACAATGAATCATTTGTACGCGAAGCATGTAAAATATTTTTTACGACTAGCATGATTAATGAAACAAAAATAAGAAAAATGTATACTTTCATTGTCATTAATAATAATATCGCAAAAAATATAGAGAGAATTTAAATTGCTATTATTATTTGATCTTATAGCTTCTGGTGTATATTAGAAATTTCCCTATTAATTTATATATTATAATCGCTGTCAAATTATTTTTTCCTAATGCAATAGGTATTAAAAAAATATAATTATTATATATCTAAAACTGTTATATCAAAAATATATATGTATATACCACGTTATTATATCAATAAAAAAAAGATAAACATGCAAACCACATTTGCATCACAGTTTTAGTAGTATTTTTTGCATAGAAATCTTGTTCTTTTGTCTATCATTTAAAAATTGCATATTACTCTTGTTAGAGATATTACACAATAACTACTACTAATAAGAATAGTATCCATGGATCATTTAAAAGTGCAGCACTAGTTAAAGTTAAGTTTATTATGCATGTTTAATCAAAAATAACATATATGTATATAGCTAACTAAAGTTTGAACAAATTTCTATATATGCTACACGTTTAAATGATCAACGTATCACATTTAGGAAAAAACAGTCACACGAACACATTGTCAAAGAAGAAACATTACAATTCAATGGGTACATCTCCATAACTAACCTCCTGTAGTAAATCCTGAGCTGCAATGGCTTTCAATACATTCTTCTTGCTTGTTTCTTGTATTTCTCCGCCAACTAATAATTCATCCAATATATAGTATGCCTTTTCATAATTAAAAATTATATCCAACTCGCATACCTAAACAAAATATACAGTAAAACAGATGCATGCGTGTTGTATATGTAAAAATAGTTAACAAAGAAGATGAAAGGAGAAATTTGGTAATTTCTACTCACACTACCAAAGTATTTATCCAATAATTCAACATATCGATGTATAATTTCTAGAGTGAGCAATTCATTATCATTTTGTTCTATTGCACAACAAAAATACAAACTTGCATATCTAAAATGAAATATTATTATTATTATTACTATTATTATTTCTTTTTTACAAAAATCAGAATATTCTAACAAATGGCAAACTAAATATATACTGAGTGTTAATATAAGTCAGAGATACCTTTTATAAACAACTTTGACATCTTTCCACTCTAAAAAGCTTGACATTTTTGGTTTCCGGGCAAGTATTGTCGTAATTAATTCTCTCGTAATCTTCTTCTTCAATTTATCCGGATGCGCGACATACCACTTTTGCAAGCGTAGCTTACCTTGACGGCTGAACAACAACATAAATTGCATCTAGAAAAATAAGAAAGACAATACTACGTGTAAAGAAAACTTTCTTTTCCAATATTTTCTTATGCAGAGATTAACGCACCATTTTGTGCAAAATATGTTATGTACTGTATGTTTTCAATATACTGTAAATTTCAATCACAAAAGCACTATTTATTTCAAAACGACAAAAGGCAACTTTAATTTTCATTCGACTATTTGTCGTTTATTACTAATGAGGTTATTGCATAATAGACAAATATAAAACTAATCACTTAATCACAAAAGGGAACTTTCCCTTTATCTTATGGCTGACGTACGCTTACGTCGCCTACATTACAGACAGTGATCCCAGAGACTTTAGTTCGTCTGATCGACACAGGGGCGGAAAATTATTATACGCCCCGGGAAAAATTTGAATTCCAATAATTTCTCGGATGAGATTTTCAAAATCTGGAAAAAGAGTGCAAGTTCCAACTTTTTCGAAGTTGATGACCTTTTTCTTTTTTTTTTTTTTTTAGTCTTCAACTCTTGAAAACCGGAACATCGAAAATCGAAAATCACTAGTTAAACCCAAACTTATTAAATTTGATGACTGAAAAAAAAGGTCATGAAGCTTTCAAAATTCAAAATTGGACAGGGATAATTACCGTAAAATCGTACGAATGGGATCACTGATTACAGAGATCTATTAACACGACTACACGACGTCACTTTAGAACTTTTATTCTTGTTAACGGAGTCTGCATTGTTGGCACAATATGCTTTTCAATTTGAAAACTCAAAATGTTTATCAATATCCTTTTTTATTTTTAAGAAAATAATGTCTCCTAGTAATGTTATTATTTTAATATGTATAATATTAATTAATATATATATATATATATATATACAGAAATGTTGAAACAGTAGGATATAAATGTATATATACATTATTTTTTGGAAATTTGATTATAACAATCTAGGGACAATACTTAAATAGATAGTATATATATGTATATTTAGTTACTACAAAATATGGTATGTCGAAATAGGGATGCATTGTAATGTTGATATGTGTATAAGTATGAATGCTAACATGTTAGTTAACGTAGAAATCGTCTTAAAATAAGGCATGAGTTAAAAACGCGATTAGTCTTTTCGTAAATGATCATTGTAATGATATGTAATTGTTTAAACTTATTATCTTTGCATCACCTAATAGTCTAATTGTAAGATAATCAAAAATACGAGGAGTTAGTGTCAAGTCTAGTCGAATGAATTAACATGGCGGTGTGATACGATGTTTCCAAAATATGTAATAATAAATAAGTTGGTACATGTAATATTTTTTTTAAAGAAATCCTTATAACTATAAGCTCTTATAAAATCATATCACAAAATAAAAAAAGAATAAAGTTTATTCAATATTAAATCCTATTGTAGATAAAATTCAAATAGGATACTAACTAGATGGCGACATAAGCAATGTCTCACATCTCAGAATTTAATATGGAAGCTTCGTATTAGCGTTATGAGTCCTCTGCTATTTCTTATTACTTGTTATTCAGTTTGTGCCGTTGCATTGTGTACATTTTAAATTATTTAAATGTATCTGTATATATTAGAAATTTAAATATTACACAAGTATATAATGCTTATATATAATGTTTAAATATGGAGATTTTTTTCATGTGTTAGCCTCTTTTGAAGTGTTTTTATGATTTATTCTTTCTATTGGTCACATCTATTTGTAATATTTTAATTTTAAATAACTTTCAACAATTATAAATCAAATAAATCGGATAATTTGTGCTGTGTGTGAGTAGTCTTGTATATTTAATGTAGAAAAGTATTTAAGTGCTATTTAGGTTATGTTTGTAATCCATGTATGTATATTATAGAAAATTCTCAACTATTTACTTTAATCTACAATATTGTATTGATATAGTTCAAAGACTTCTGGATTCAGAATAGTACCAATAATAGAATAAAAATATTGAAATATATTTTATTTTGAATGCAGAATAGATAAGAAAATATGGCGCAAAGATTTCCTGTTCCGAATACAGGAAATAATGGTCCTCCACCACAACGGTATCCTCCTTCATCTGTACCACCAAATCTGCGTCAATATTCAGGACCAAATTTTCCAGTAAGTGTCTAATATTTTTAATGTATCCTTATTTGATATCAAAGCAATGCAGACACATGGCTATAGATTTTTTTATGATTTTACATCTAGATGCAACAAAGATCTGGATTTACACCTCCTCCGCAAATGAGCAACACAGCACCAGGACCAGGAGGAATAATGAGACCTAATCAGCCTTATACCAATATGCGTCAAGGTCCAATGCCAACGCCTCCTGTTGGTAAAAGAAGCGCCGATCAAAGAATACCTTTATCCCAGCAAAAACCGTATGTAATAGATATCGCCTGTAATATACACTTTTTCATTTATTTTAATAGGAAAACAAATACGCCTACTTTTAGAATAATTGTTTTACATACATTTTTTTTTATCAACATTACTTTGATATAACATTATACCTATAACGGTATACCTATAATCACTAATTTACTCATACACGATTGATCTCATATTTCTCTGGAAAATCAGGAACCATACATGTCATCATCACGCTGCCAACAAATTTGTACACACATTGATCCTTGAATCTGTAATTTTTACAAAAACTTATGTAGGTATTTTTGGAACAGTGACTTTTCACATTCCACATCCAAGAAGAAAAAGAAACTTGCTGACAAGATATTACCTCAAAAAGTACGAGATCTGGTACCAGAGTCCCAAGCTTATATGGATTTATTAGCATTTGAGAGGAAATTGGATGCAACTATAATGCGTAAACGTCTTGATATACAAGAAGCCTTGAAACGTCCAATGAAACAGAAACGGAAGTTACGCATTTTTATTTCCAATACATTCTATCCAGCAAAAGAAGCAGCTGAGGGGGAGGAGGGTTCGGTTGCTTCTTGGGAACTCAGAGTCGAAGGCAGATTGTTAGATGATACTAAAAATGATCCCAACAAGGTATAATATACAATCCTTTTGCATTAACAACATTTTATATTTTATATTCTTGTTGGTAATAACATTTTTCTTATATGTATATTGTGCAACAGGTGAAAAGAAAATTTTCGTCCTTTTTTAAAAGTTTAGTTATTGAATTAGATAAAGATTTATATGGACCAGATAATCATTTAGTTGAATGGCATCGTACATTAACTACACAAGAAACTGATGGATTTCAAGTCAAGAGACCCGGAGACAAAAATGTTCGTTGTACTATTCTTTTACTTCTCGACTATCAACCTTTACAGGTATTACATATTTTCATATTATCCACATCTGTTTTTCTATCTATATAGGAGCATTCCATGTCAGTTTAAACGTGAAAATTAACTTTTTTCATTCTTTGATTTTTTTTTACTTTCTCAAAAGTACTATTTCCTATTTCACAAATTTTAAACTTAGGTTAGTTATATCTTAAAAATGAGTGGTTGAAAAAATTTGAAAAAAATCATTAAAATGTCTCATTAATAACATAAAATTTTCAGCTGAATCGAAAGGAATCAGCTGGAAAAGTGGCCGATTTTACATGGAATGTCCCATATGTATATCATTTTCTCGAATAAATATTTCAAATATAATTATAATTTACATGTGTATTATTTGTTGCAGTTCAAATTAGATTCACGACTTGCACGATTATTAGGTGTACATACGCAAACTCGGCCTGTTATTATTTCAGCACTTTGGCAGTATATCAAAACTCATAAGCTTCAAGACAGTCATGAACGCGAATTCATTAATTGTGACAAATATTTAGAACAAATCTTTACTTGCCCCAGAATGAAATTTGCAGAAATACCACAAAGATTAAATCCATTATTGCATCCACCTGATCCCATTGTGATTAATCATGTTATTAGCGTAGAAGGTAAGTTCAGTTAAAAATATACTTTATTTAAAACAGTATATGTAAACTTTTCTATTTCTAAATCTATCTATTAACTTTGATTTAGGCACAGAAACTAAGCAAACTGCGTGTTACGATATAGAAGTTGAAGTCGATGATACATTAAAAACGCAAATGAATAATTTTCTGTTATCGACTGCAAGTCAACAAGAGATACAAAGTTTAGATAACAAAATACATGAGACCGTTGATACAATTAATCAATTAAAAACGAATCGTGAATTTTTCCTAAGCTTTGCTAAGGATCCTCAACAATTTATTAACAAGTGGATTATATCTCAAACAAGAGATTTGAAAACTATGACAGATGTCGTTGGAAATCCAGAAGAAGAACGCAGAGCTGAATTTTATTATCAACCTTGGGCACAAGAAGCTGTTTGTCGTTATTTTTACACTAAAGTTCAACAAAAACGAGCCGAGTTAGAACAAGCACTTGGCATACGAAATTCATAAAACTATTACAAAATTGTCTATCAATACAATGGAGTGTAGAAAATATTTTCACGATAATCTTTAGTTACAGTTACTATTACATTTGAGTTTTTCGTAATATTATATGTAAACTACAAATGGACTCTTTCTCTCTCTCTCTATTTCTCTCTCTCTCTCTCTCTCTCTCTATTTCTCTCTCTCTCTCTCTCTCTATTTCTCTCTCTCTCTCTCTCTCTATTTCTCTCTCTCTCTCTCTGTTTTATTTTTCTGATTGTGCGGTTTAAATTATACAATCAGTGATTATTAAACATTGATATATTTATGAAGTGAATATGTATTAGAAAGAGAGACTTATTTATATAAATACGTATATTACGTATATTACTGGAATAAGATCTTTTTAAATGAATTATAAAATCTTATATTATATTATATATTTGCTGCAGTACTATTATCACTAAATCTTTCACATAATGCAATTAATAAAAATATTGATACAAATGTATTACACATATTTTGTTTAAATACGTTTTCAATTTACGAAATTTATTTTGTCTCATTTAATTGTTGATAATAAATTAATGTGAGCCATTTTAGCTCTATCTTGCGGTGGTCACAGGAAGCAAATTCAGTCGCAATTGTTTTACTAGCAGTGTTGCCAATCGACAAAGAACATATTATTCATCTATTTATCTATTCTCTCACTCATTTGAACTTTAATTTTTTAATTATTTGTTCATTCGTTTTCTTACGCTATTGTACTACAATTAAATAGGGATCCTATAGGAGGGATGCGCCATGTACATTGCTGGGGGACCGGAACTCGATTTTGCGCGCGAATGATTCAAACATTGAAATAATTATGAAATAATGAATTGCATCAAATACAGAAAAAAATGAACTATATTTAATGATAATTAAAAATTTATATTGAAATAGAATAGGTTACACGAAAAAATTATTATAAATTCAAGCGGTCCCCCAAAATTTTCAGCCAATGGCACATGAGCTGAATATGAATGGCGCATCCCTCCTACAGGATCCCTAATAAAGTACACCATGTTCTTTCAAGTTCACTTAATCTTATTCGATTACCTATCTTCTTTTAACCAGCGTGCTTAAGCAGTACCAACCTGCCTCAGCTCGCCGCATTATTCTTTTGATACGCATGCGTAAACAGTTTTTTTTTTACAAATTAAGAGCTTTTAGTTAAACAATTTAACTACAGGTGGTGCTAATGTGGTCTTGATTTTTTCACGTGTATAAATATATAATTCAGTAACCTAAACAGAAGATTTTATTTTTCTTTAAAATACAATTAATTATGTATTAATGAAATATCTAATATTATTAAAACAATGTTAACGACAAAAGTATATTTTAGAAAGACTAAAGGCGGAAATATTTTTAAGGTATAACGAATATATGTAAATAATTCTTACCACTATAATTATGCTTTTTTACATAAGATTGTGAATTTGTTTCTTTATATTATTTAGACTGTTAAGGAACACTACTTGCGGGATGATCTTTGGTGTGGTTCCAAAATCTGCAAAGAAACTTCTAACAATGTTACAAATCTTTGCAAACAAAAAGATCGAGAATGCATACTAGATGATGAAGATACCAGTGCAAAAAGCACATTTTTTTCATCACCATACTATCTTGTATTGGATACTAATATTATTTTACATCAAGTAAGCCATCCGTAATCTGTTTAATGTATTTTGTCTTTTTTTTGTTACCATTTTAATAGTAAGCATTTCATTGGTTTGAAATTATATTTGTGTATCTTTTTAGATTGACATATTGTCAGAAAATGTTTTTTACAACGTTATTATTTTACAAACTGTGTTAAAAGAAGTACAACACAAAAGTCCAATCGTTTATAAAAGATTAAAAGAAATCATTGCCGATGTTAAAAGAAGATTTTATATTTTTGTCAATGAACATCACAAGTAAGTCATTTATATTAAATATAACAATTATTTATACCATTTATGTTATAATTCATTCATTTTGTTTTATTTGCGAAGAGAAACTTACGTGGAAAGAGTACCAGGGGAAAATATAAATGATCGCAATGATAGAGCTATACGCGTTGCAACAAAATGGTACAATAAACATTTAAATGTTAACGGACATAAAGTTTTCGTTGTTTTATTAACAGACGATGCGGAAAATAAAATGAAAGCTATGCAAGAAGACATTCCTGTCTATTCTAGTAAGATACATTGTTATATTTAAACGAATGAAATTAGATTATTGTACATGTATATAATATTAAAAGAACATAACATAATTTGTGTAGTGGAAGAATACGTTCAATCATTGGAAAAGTCAAATTTTTTGCTAGACAAATTATCTAAAAGAAATTTTCAACTGGAAACAGAAGGACGAGAATTTTTTCCATGTCATTTGCCACCTTCTGAATTACATTCTGGTATTAAGAATGGAATATATTTTCAAGGAACATTTTCCGCATCGAGAGAAAATTTTCTCGAAGGAAATGTGAATGTAGATGGAATAGAAAAATCGGTAAAAAAATCTTGTTCGTAACATTTTACATATTCTATTGACAACTTATTCGTTCGTTATGTTTTTGGATTATATTAGATACTGGTGCAAGGTAGAATGGGGCTTAATAGGGCCATCGACGGTGACATCGTTGCGGTTGAACTTCTTCCAGAAGATCAATGGTCAATTCCCAGCGATATCGTATTACAAGATGAAGAAGATACAGATATACCAGACATATTAGATGATGAAAAACAATTAAATAATTTGTTTAACGTAAAAGACACCGAAAAAACCCCAACAGGGAAAATAGTAGGAATTATTAGAAGAAAATGGAGACAATATTGTGGTATCTTAAATCCAAGTATTATTCAAGGGGTAATTATATCTGTATCTGTTATATCGATAAATTGTTTTATAATTATAATTTATTTCTACGCAATATATGTTTATCACTTGTTATATATTATTTAGAATGTAAAACATCTTTTTATACCTGCTGAAAGAAAAATTCCTAAAGTAAGAATAGAAACTAGGCAATCGGAATTATTAAGTAAACAAAGGATTATAGTAGCCATAGATTCGTGGCCAAGAAATTCGAGATACCCATTGGGACATTTTGTACGCGCTTTAGGTAACATTGGCGATAAAGAAACGGAAAATGAAGTATTGCTTTTAGAGCATGATGTTCCACACAGCAGATTTTCCGATGCAGTACTTAGCTTTCTTCCAAAAATGCCATGGTCTATTCCGGAAAACGTAAATATGATTGATTTTAGAATGATAATGTTTTCCAAAATTATCTTCTAACAACTTTTTATAATATTTAGGTTATCGCGGCAAGAGAAGATTTGAGGCATTTAGACATTTGTTCCGTAGATCCACCAGGGTGTACTGACATTGATGATGCTTTACACTGTAGATTATTACCGAATGGTAATTACGAAGTTGGTGTGCACATTGCAGACGTAACTCATTTTATTAAGGTTGGAACAGCTTTGGATAAGGAAGCTGCCTTAAGAGGTACTACAGTCTATCTAGTTGACAAAAGAATCTCCATGATACCAGGTACGGAATCTAATGTATTGATGGTTCGGAAAGTCGTTTCGTTTTTCTTTTGTAAAAATGAAGATAATTTTTGCTTCGAGGTTAAACCTAAACATTTCAAGTGGTTATAAATAGTTGAATTTGATAAATTTAACCTCTCATCGATCTCATGTGTTACTATTTGTAGGTTTGCATAAACTAATGCCATTATTGCGTTAGCAAAAAACGAAACGATTTTCTGAACCACCTAATACTTGTTTTATAATATATAATCTTTTACAAAAAATAAAAATGTATTATTATTCTTAGATTATTGATATTTTTATTTAAATATATTTATTTATATTTATATCTATACAGAACTACTAAGTAATAATTTGTGCTCTCTAAGAGAAAATGAAGATAGATTAACATTTTCTTGTATATGGGAAATGGACTCTGAGGCAAATATCATAAATACCAAATTTTGTAAGTCAGTAATTAAATCACGTCGTGCCATGACTTATGAAGAAGCTCAAATTAAAATCGATGACGTCAATCAGAACGATGTAATTGCCGAATCATTAAGAAATTTAAATAATTTTGCAAAAAAATTGAAGAAAAAACGAATGGACAAAGGGTAAGAGAGAATATATACATTGTTTCTCTCTCTCTCTCTCTCTCTCTTTCTCTCTCTCTCTTTCTTAAACGTATTTGAGATGATAAATTTTAATTTTCAGGGCTTTGACTTTGGCATCACCAGAGATCTATTTGCGAGAAGATAACGAAACTCACGAACCGATTGATGTACAAGTAAAAAAATTAAGGGATACAAACTTTATGATCGAAGAATTCATGTTACTCGCGAATATTTCAGTTGCTCACAAAATTTTTGCGGAATTTCCAGAATGTGCGATGCTTAGAAGACATCCTGAACCATCGCAAAAAAATTTTGAACCATTGATTAAAGCTGGAAAAAATCAGGTAAGATAATAAATTAATTATATATAAACTTACATATATATTTCTTCATACGTATTTTCTGTATCTATTATAATAGGGTTTTGTAATAAATACAAATAGTGGAAAAGAATTAGCTGAATCATTAGATAAAGCGCAAAAGGAAGATAATCCTTATTTTAATACTATGTTGAGAATTTTGGCAACAAGATGTATGTTGCAAGCAGTATATTTCATCAGCGGAATGCACCAACAAAATGAATTCTATCATTATGGATTAGCTTCACCAATATATACGCACTTTACATCACCTATCCGTAGGTAGGTATTATGTTAAATATCTATTTTTCATCTTTAGATATATACATCATATAGTGTAATTTAATTCACTAAATCAATGATACCATTACATTTGATTTTATTTATTTGTAGATATGCGGATATTATCGTACATCGTCTCTTAGCAGTATGTATTGGAGCAGACGTTACTTATCCAGAATTATTGGATAAGCAAGAAAATCATAAATTATGTTCTAATTTAAACTATCGAAATAGGATGGCACAGTATGCTGGTCGAGCATCAGTTGCATTAAATATTCATGTATGTATACATTATTAGCATAAAAACATATATATATATATATGCATATACTAATTATTTCTATCGTTTAGTTATTTTTCCGAGAAAAAGTCAAAGATGAAGAAGGATATATTCTTTTCGTACGAAAAAATGCACTACAAATATTAATTCCAAGATATGGTTTAGAAGGGACATTGTATTTAAACAAAACTGAATCATCTGTTAATTTTATATATAACCGAGAGGATCATTCTCAGTCATACGAAAATATAACATTTCGAACATTTGATCCTATTGTAGTGCAGTTAAGTTTAGATAGATCGAACGTTCAACATGAAAAATTGATTTTCAAGCTTGTTAAACCAGAGGTAAATATTAAAGAAAAAACAATACAAAGTATATCTAGGAACGATCATTTAATTCCACTTATTTTTTCAAAATTTTTTAAAATATATTTTTCATTTGTAATTACAGATTCCAGGTTTCAGTGTTCCTCCAATAAAACAGGAATTAGTTGAACAACAACCCATTTCTAACGTAGAAATAAACGAAGCAAATGCAACGGAAAAAAGAAAAAGTTCAAATGTTTTACAAAAGAAACAGAAGAAAAAAAAGAGGAACTAAATTGAATAAAATATATATTTTTTTAAAATTATGAGTATATTTTTATCCAAAAAATATATACACAAATTGTAATAAATATTTATAATAATTATGTATGTGATGTTATATCGTTATTGCTATTATTATCGTACTTTTACATATATTTTGGCCATAGATATCAAAATCAAGTTTTAAGAAAATCCAACTGGAATATTATTACATCAAACAAACAAAAAGAGAAAACATCGACTTTTTTCGAATAAATGTTGATGACCGAATTATTAATCTAAAAATAAATATTCTTTTTAAAAAAGTAATTTAAACGATTTGATCGTTACGATAAATATTTATAATAATTGTAAATCATAGCAATAGAAAGGGAAACAGGTAATAATATGTTCGAAGGAGTTTTGTACATATAGAATGTGAAACACGTCGTATTGCGTTATTAGACGATAACCATTAGTTATTAGGGTCGATTGACAAGAATAACTCGACGTAAGGACCATGTTAAAAGACTCGTTAGAGTGTGCGTGCGTATATACAATAGTAATCACGGTCTTCCGAACGTCGTTGTTCATCGTTATTCACGGACTCTAGACGCATCAAGAGTGTCAGAACAAATTTACTTTTACTAACAGATCTTTTGATGCTTGTCCTTGATATCGTTTACTCTATCGAAGGTATTTCATTTAGAATTTGGTGTATCTTTTTGGCTTGCAAGATCATTCAAAGTCGTCTTTATACTTGTCCAGGCAATATTCGCTCTTATTCTTATCAATGTATTGAGTGACAGCAATGAAGTTGATGCATTTTTTACTTTGGCATTATCTTGCATAGTGGTAAGTATTTAAATTAATAAAATATATTTTAGATTAGAAAGAAATTTTAGCGATTTTTCAAATAACTATTAAAAGAATATTAAGATTACGTATATAGCGAAATAATGTTACATATAATATTTATTATTCTACTATTAATATTATTATTAAAATAGTATTATAATAAGTATCATATCAAATTTGAAAATATAATTAATATTGATTTTGCGTGATTGTGTAGTAAAATTGTGTATGCGTGGGTTGAAAATACGTTAAAAAGTATAATTTTATACGATTGTTATAAAGTTGTGTCTTATCAGATGAGTGGGAGCAGAAATTCTAAGGTCAAATGGTCGGACGACTATTTTGCAAATTATCAAATAATTATTTAATGAAATATTTATTAATTGTAAAAGATTACCGCATGCGCATACATTATCATTTTCAATGAACCATTACTACAACCCTTATATTTAATTGTTCATCTATAATTTACAATGTTATCTAGATTAAAAAATAGTTTAAATATTTTTTACAAGATATTTATCCTTGTCAAGCAAAACTCGTCAAGCTTGTAATAAATCATTAAAATTGATAATTTTTTTTTTTAAAGTAAAATGAGGGCAAACAATACGAGTCGATACAACGACGAAGATTTTTTCAGCGATGGTGGCCCTTGCCCAACTTGTCGACTTGCTATTAACGAAGAAACCGGTAGACTAAAGTGCGTAGTTTATGAAGTTAACTCTCGATTTTTTTGTTCTTTATTAATTTTTCTTCTTTTTTTCTTCCCTCCCCCAATCATCATTCTTTCAATACATCAGATGGTGCACAGAAGGCGATGATACTTGGCGATTTCGCGTTAGATTAATGTTATTGATTCCTGCGGTGTTATTACCGATCATTATAATTTTCATAGCTTTATCGCGATCACAAATTACCGATAAATTAGCTCATCACCGTACATTTAGTCCGATTCGCAATTCTCAAGAACAGACGAAGAATAATTTTGTTGAAAATCATAATGCCTTGGTCCGATCATCCGAGAGCAAAGAAATACAGCAATCTCTTGATGGAAATGAAGATGAAGATGAAATTCGTATCTCCGAAATTCAGACAAGTTACGTACCGCCAAACGTTCATTTTTTAATACAATCTTCGAAACGACGCAAGAGGCATACGGATGCGGTAATGTGCATATATTGATATATTATAAATTTATTGTGAAATACATTTTATAATAGAAATTCGGCTAAAATTAGATCAAATCTCATTTGGTATTTATTCATTTATTTATTTATTTTATTTACATTAATTTATCTTTTTTTTTATAGGAAACGACGTTGAAAAAGAGTAACGATTACAATGCTATCAAATCGATCGATGAAATACGCGAGAGAATCCTACCTAAGGAAAACAAACAAATAGTTGTAAGTAGGAAATAATGATATTAGGAAAAAGTTAGCAAATCACATATTGTAGCGAAGTTTGAGATTGATTTTAACGCAGATAGCTAGTGGTGGGGTCACTCAGAAAAAGCACATCGCAGGTACGTCGAACGACGAAATGGATTATTTTCTACTTGATTATAATCCAGAATTAGAATTTGACGAGCCCTATGCATACAGCGATATACAGGATTATGAAGATTACTCGAAGTTGGTACATCCTTTTCTCATTTTCATCCTACGTTTATGTAGCAGCCTTTCTAATCGCATTCTGCGTTCTGCGTTCTGCGTTCTACGTTATTTGTTCCACGTGAAGAGAGGAAAAGACAGCTGCGGAAGAGAGAGAACAATTAGATTTCAAATCATCGAATCAAAAATATCGGAACATTAAGGATGAGAGGGATGAACGATCGCACGAACGGATGATCGATCATACCGAGCGAATTAGCACTTATTCCGTTTCTATTGGCAACGTTTACAGAAGATGGCCTGATAATTACGATCATCGCAATAAACACGATTCAACAGATTTCCATGCTTTTTGGAAAGACGAAGGCAACGCGAAAAGCATCAGAGAGGCCCAAGGTATGCAAAATATTGCATTTTTTCGCATATTGCGTTTTTATATTATTAACAACTGACGCTTATCTATTTTAGCAAAAATAATGTTAGAATATATGGATAAAACTGCCAATCCGTGTCACGATTTTTATCAATACGCTTGTGGAAACTGGGAAAAACGTAATCCCATTCCAAAGGACAAGGCAGCCTACGATACCTTCGAGATGTTAAGAGAATCGTTGGATATTGTTTTGAAAGAATTGCTCGAAGATGAAGTTCCACCTAACGTTCAATTAAATACCGACGATGCAACGGTCAAAGCAAAGTATCATTTTCAGAGTTGTATGAATTACGGTCAGTTCAAATAAACCTAGATAAAGTATTCATTTCCCGTGTTTAAACGATTAAATGCATTAATCAAATGTGCCTAGAGATCTTGGAGCAGCGTATGGAACAGCCGGTGCTACAACTTTTAGAGGAACTCGGTGGCTGGCCTATCTTGAAACCTGATTGGGATGCCGATAAATTTGACTGGTTGCTTTTGGTCGCACAGTTGCGTCTATACAATAATAATATTCTTATTTCCGAATGGGTTGGTCCAGATATTAAAAACAGTGACCAATATGTTATACAGGTGGGAATCGGATGATACAAGAGACTTTAAATTTTGCTGATTATTTAAATATAAGTATAAATATGTAATTATTTGATATTAATGTTTTCTTCGATTTTTCTCGCAGTTTGATCAAACGTCCCTTGGTCTTCCTACAAGAGATTATTTTCTTCAACCGTCGAATATGATTTATTTGAATGCTTATAAAAATTATTTCATTAAAATTGTAACCCTTCTTGGTGCTTCTTTGCAAAATGCTACTGTTCATGCAAATCAATTGATAGAATTTGAAACAAAACTCGCAAAGGTATAATAATATTATTATGAATAACTCACATTGTATAAATGATATATGCATATGCTTGTCAAATGTTCTTGCATTTACATAAATATATATAATTCATTATTATGAATATTTTTCTCATAGATTACATCTTCGCCGGATGAAAGGCGAAACGTTTCTGAGCTTTATCAAAAAATGACCATTGCTGATTTGATATCGATTGTCCCTCAAATTGATTGGCACAAATATCTATCGATCGTTTTAGCTCGGCCTGTGGATAATTCTGAATCGGTTGTTGTATTTGCGCTACAATACATTCAAGATTTGGTCTATTTACTCTCAGAAACCGAACCAAGGTAAAATATTGAAATGAAAAACTGCTATCCGTTCTTACTAACGGATACTCATTAACAAAATGTGAAATTTTAACTTAACTTATTGTCTATCGTTTTATTTTTTTAGAACTATAGGAAATTATCTTTTATGGAGATTCGTACGACACAGAGTAAACAATTTAGACGATCGATTTCAGGAAGCTAAACAAAATTTTTATTATATTCTCTTTGGAATAGAACAAGCTCCTCCTAGATGGAAGAATTGTGTATCACAGGTCAATGCCAATATGGGTATAGCCGTTGGTTCAATGTTCGTTCGAAAGTATTTTGATGAAAAGAGTAAGAATGACGTAAGTTATTTGATCATGTGAAAAAATCTTAATTATACAAAATAAAAAATAAATATACCACTTTTTGTAGACATTATCCATGACACGAGAGATACAACAATCGTTTAGGGAATTATTGAATCAAACTTCGTGGATCGATAAAGAGACGAAACGATTGGCTAGCGAAAAAGTTGATGCTATGCTTTTAAGAATTGGTTATCCAGATTTTATATTGCAACCATATTTATTAAATGAACGTTATAAAGATGTACGTTGTTTACATTTACTTTCGATTGCATTATCCTGTAGAAGATGCTATTAATATAATATTCTAATCTACTTTGGTTTGATATACTCTTCAGGTTGTAATCCATCCAGAAAAATACTTTGAAAATACGTTAAATATTTTACAACACTTGACAAGAGTGGAACAAGATCGTCTTGGGAATTCAGTTAATAAGACTTTATGGAATACCGCACCCGCAGTCGTCAATGCCTATTACAGTCGCTTCAAAAATCAGATAAGTCAGTCCCCTTTTTAATATTATCTCATTTTTTTATTAGATTTTGTTTGCACCAATTGGCTTTTTCTTCAAACGTCCATTCTTATGGACGCAAGACATTTAATTATAAAAGTACGTAGAACCTGGTCTTTACGCGTTATAAGTCATAATCCCGTATACGGTCACAAATTCAATAGAAGAATGCCAATAAAATTTAGCACATTTCTCATTTATTTACTTGCTCCCCCATCTCAGTGTTTCCAGCGGGCATACTACAGCCGCCCTTTTATCACAGATACTTTCCAAGGAGCTTGAATTACGGAGGAATCGGTGTAGTGATAGGCCACGAAATTACTCATGGTTTCGACGACAAAGGGAGATTATTCGATAAGAATGGTAATCTACACAGATGGTGGAAGAATGAAGATATTAATGGCTTTCACGAAAGAGCAAAATGTCTTATTGGTAAAATATTCATTGGTATCTCATCAATATTTAATCCATCTAGAAAATACTTCATTATCGATAAAAAAGTTCAGCTATATTTCAGACCAATATAGTCGCTATACAGTAAGCGAAGTTGGCGCACAAATCAATGGCATGAATACGCAAGGAGAGAATATCGCCGATAATGGTGGTATCAAACAAGCATTTAGGGTAAATACTTGTTCTCTTTGAAATATGATGGATGTTATAAGAAATATTGATACATATTAAAAATAAATTAAAATGACGATATAGGCTTATGAAAGATGGTTGTATTTAAATGGCGACAAGGATGAGACTCTGCCTGGTATCAGCGCGACCGGAAAACAATTGTTCTTTTTAAATTTTGCTCAAGTTTGGTGTGGTTCAATGAGACCAGAAGCTGCTAAAAATAAATTAAGAACTGCTGTCCATGCTCCTGGAAAATTTCGCGTGATTGGTACGTTGTCAAATTCAAAGGCTTTCGCGGAAGTTTTCCATTGTCCTCTTGGTACACCTATGAATCCTGTCAACAAATGTTCAGTTTGGTAACGTAGCAGTAGACAATTATCCAAAGTAAATTTTCAAAATAGATCATAGATTGCTTTTATCAATATATCAATATATTTTGCAATAAGTTATCCTTTATTCAATGGGAAATATATTTATTAATTCGATGTAGTTCGCGTTTATTTTAGAAACCAAATGAATGTTAAATTAAAAGAAGAGTAAAAAAACAAATAGAAAAAAAAATAAGCAAGTTTTCTTTTACATTTCATTAGAAAAGCAACGAAATCACTTATTTTATGTCTTCAACAATGCGCTCATTCATTTATATTTTCTCTTCTTTAATATTATACTTTTTTCTCTACTAATGTTTACAATTTTGTACGAATAATGAAAAAACATTCCATGTCGCTAATGAAATATATTCTATACACGTTATTATAATGTTAATTACTTTATTACGTAATACTCACAGCGGTTCAAAAACGCACGAGTTGTTTCCACGCAAGTTATACACATAAAGAATTTTAGGTAAAAACAATAAAAAATTTATATACATTCCTTTATAAATAAATATAATATGTATATCTATATGTGTTTATATATGCGTATACATATAAGTGAGTTTTCCATGAGTTTTCAGTATGCGCACTTAAAAAATCACTTTTACGACTCATTAAAAATCGGAATGAAGTATGTCTGCTGTCTGCTGTATGTATGCTTATGTACGTAAGGGCTGGCTACATAGATTAGTCCGAAATATTTTCTTTAGTTTTATCGTAACTAATTCTTTTTGTTGCACTTTTAAAATTCGTTCGAAATTGTTGTAATATCACAATTAATTTTAATGCTACAAGATGTTTTCCATCTTGGAAAATATATCGTTTATACGTGTATAAATCGTCCGTTCACATTCTGTAAATTTGATACTTTTGTTTTATTACGATTTTTTTTTCTACGATGGGCTTTAATTATATTGTCGTATATGCAAACAATTTATACATAGTTGTATTCGTGAATTTATCAAATGTTTTTTTATCATTTTACATCAAAAATCTCTTCTTGTTTATAAATTGAAAAAGAAAATAACTAAGATTTAACGATGCATATATAGCATTTGAATTAATTTGAAAAGAAAAATTACTCTCTAATAATGAAAAGCTACAGAAGTATAATTATTAATAATAATTGATGAAAATTATGAGATTTTTCAAACGCGTTATTAAACAGAGGAGTCAGTACTGGATGTACTTATAAAAATTAATAAGCTCTATCGATCTGCACGTATTTGCAGTAATTTGTAATATATATATACTTATTATATATATATTTATTCCTTAAATATATATACGCATATGCGTCGTATATGTATATAAAGAATACTGCATAAATAATACAACCCCTAGTATTGCAAATGCTTTGTATGAATTAACACAAACCGTAACAACATTTCAAAAAAGGACACATTTGTCACATAGAGATTTCAATGACCTTAACTCTATTATGTATAGACATTATAAACCGTTATTACATGAGCTTGGACATTTTACCTTCTACAGCATTTTATCAAAATTGGCCTATTAAATATATAAACATATGTTTCGCGTGTGCTACTTCCGTCCATTTAATAAAACGACGTAGAATTATATCATAACTTCCTGTTTACGTCTATTAATGTCATTACGTATACGTATTACGTTATAACAAATATCTTCACTTATGCAGAAACTGGTACTCCAAAATGTCTTCTTCATCTGTAAAGAATAAAAATATTTCATGTTCCAAAGTATGTAATGTCTCATATCTACTGCACTGAAAGGGCGCTATACACTTAAATACACACACATTCTGTTGCAATTATGTTTGTGCAATGATAATTCATAAATATTATCTATCAAAGTGTGTATATAATAATAATAATAATAATACAAATGCAAACATATCAAATGCTAAACATCAACGGTGCAAGAAATTTTGTTTGTTTGCTCGTTCGTTCGTTCGTTTTTTTTTCTCGTCGAAAAATACTATCCTCTCTGTAAATTTTAAAATAATCGTTTGATTTCAAGATAACGGTCTATACCGAGATTATTTTAACACAAATATCCAAACCTTTTAATTTTGTAATCATTCTATATTCTTTAATGGAATGTAAAAGAAAATATGAAAATAAAACTACACTCACAAATATTATCTCTGGTATTGTTGTCCAAATTACTTGTCCGCGTGCGACATTCTTCGTGCATACGTCACCCTGCATAAACCATCAGCGCAGCACAAGGCACAAAAAGGACTCTATTATGTCTTTGACATAATAATCATCCATATGCATACAACAGCAATCAGAAAGTAAATTGAGTCGCTATCAATTTTCAAAAGAAAAAGCAGTCGCGACCTTTTAGAGCAGCAGAAGTGAAAAACAAAAGTTAAACCAATGATATGTCTGCGAACCACAAAATATATAAATAAAATACAATGAGTTTAAAATAACAAGATATTTCAATAATATTCCTCATATAATTATTTAATTAATTTATAAAAGAGTGAAACTCTTTAGGTGCTCAGACATATATCAAACCTGTCAGCAACATCAAATATTTTTATATTTTACAATGATTAATAATAATAATAATAATATGATAATATTGACGAAGAACTTTTGTAATTAGTTTTTACGTTACATACGTATAGATAAAGATGCATAATTTTTTAAATTAAAACGTTTCATTTGACTATGCAATTTTCCATATAAGTTACAATGTGTTTATAATTAATTAATGTTTTACCGTTATTAACTACCGTATTAATAATTCACTTATAAAATCTTCTACAAATTTTTATATACGTTTGACGTCATTGATTATGATTCGTTAAGCAATTTTTTGTCTCTATATCTACCATATATACATGTATATATATATATATGTATACCCGTTTATAAATGGGTTTTTAAAGTATGCCGAGAAACATGCTGTAAAATCTAGAATTAAAGATCATTCAAATTCAAATAATATTTAAGAAAATTATGCGAAATATGCTCATTTAGAAAGTATTTTTTGACTTAATCAAAATTCGAGTATAATAATGAAGTTGTCTTTGAAAAATTGCATAGAGTGGATTTTACAAAATTGTTCTTCATATCATGGAAACAACAAATACATAAAATTTGCAATAACATATATAATATATGTTGAACGAATTCATAAATTTGAAGAGAAAATGTATTCTAAATACTATGCAGTGCATGAAAAAGAATCAGCAATACTGTAATATAATTTTCAAGTGAACACAATTGTATATACAATATTTAAATTCTAGGAGTATGCACAAAATCATATTTTCAATCATGTTGTTTCTTTGTTTAAATGCACAAGGTGTATAATAAATAAATTTTGCATAACAATGAAAAAAAAATGTAATCAAAAATATTTCTTACAAGATGGAATTAATAAGTGCATACACCTGAAAAATGTGTACAAGTTTTCTAGTTTCCTTGCACTTTTAACATGAATAAGATGGCACATTTAATACGAGAATAATGATTTAACCTTATATACACATTATTGAACCTTTCATGGTGTAATACCAAATAATAGATAATACGTGAACAGCTTTTTCCATTCAAATAATTTTAGGTGTTTGTAATAAAATAAAAGCGTGTAACACGTAACAATAATAATGATAATAATCATAATAATAATCATAATCAATCATAATCATAATCATAATCAATCATAATCATAATCAATCATAATCATAATCAATCATAATCATAATCATAATCATAATCATAATCATAATAATCATAATCAATCATAATCATAATTATAATCATAATCATAATAATAATAATAACAATAATAATAATAATAATAATAATAATAATAATAATAATCATAATAATAATAATAATAATCAAACGATGCATCAACTATTGCATAATGTGCCTTCATAAATTCGGCATATGCCTGACTTCACACATTTTTCATCATATAAAGATTCTTTAAGGCAACAGTTGGTGAATCGTTCAGTACATGGAATAGTGTATTGTTGATTTTAAAGGAATAGTTGGCCCATTGTCGTAGACAGTCCTAAAATGCAATGAATGGAGAAATATTAATATTATTACAGACCATTTATTACACACAGGTACACATGCACTATATGCTATGAACAACTTATTTTGACATACATTTTTGTCAATAGTGTTATTTTTGTGATCATGCTTGTGCTCTATATTTTGTGCTATCATGCTTTTGAAAGTAAAATTACTTTAAAGATTAAAGCGTATATCACTGACTATTTACTACAGAAGAAATGTATGTCCAGTGATAAATAAGTAACTAAAAAATATTTCAATTTTGATTATTGTTACTGTACTAATAGAAAAATAGGCCGTTTGTATATAATATATTCAATGGATTTTGACAGTCATACATTAATGAAGAAATAAATATAGACATAAACATGAAAAGTCAATTATTAAAAAAATTTTTAGCAAGAGATTGGCTTTAAATTACATAATATCTTTATAGATTAATAATAATCTAATAATGTCCAAGAAAATGGCACTCATCTCGAATCGAAATGTTACGTTTACATTATGATTATACCGAGTTTTAGTCTACTACATAAAAATAAACTACTAATACATCACCCTGGTTAACAACTATGTATTATACTGGTTATATCTTCATCCAATCTACACAAAATTTGACAGTAAATAGAACATCTGTCAAAATCTACTTAATTTTAAATTTGTTTGCCACTTTTCCTTCTTCTTACTATATTATTATTACTATTACTATTACTACCATTGCCGTTATTATCGTTACTATTGTCGTTTTGTTGTTAATATAGTTACTATCAATGTCAGTATTGTTATTGTCTTTAAAAAATAAGTTTAATCTATTCATATAATTAATACTAGTATCAACATTAATTGATATAAATTTCTAAATATTTCAACTTAAAAATAAAAAAAGTATTAATAATTTAAATATCCTTTCGCGAGAAAGGCGCGAAAATCATTTTATATTATACTTTCAGCTTAATCTTGAAGTTTTGTTGTACTATTTAATTATTTGTAGAAAATATTTTAGACAATAGAACCAATAAAAGACTGAGAGATATCGTTGACATGACTTCAAATTTGTTTAGATTATTTTCAAATCGTCAAAGATACATATAATATATCGTACTATTCCAAGAAGTTATTACGTAAAAGGATATTATTAGTATTTACATTTATGTAATACATGCAAACATTGAAATAAAAATGTGTTAAATATATTTAAAATAAAAAATTTATTGCAGAATAGTGTGCAAACGGAATGCAAATGTGAATTATTACACGTGGTGAATAATTTCCAAAATATTGCAGGCTATATTTTCCAAATGAATGAATGCTATACTATCATGCAAGGAATGATATTGATCATAACTATACTAATAGATAGATGTAGTAATTAAAATGTATAATGTATTAACACAAATCGTAAAAAACATCTTAAATCAATATTCAAAGTACAAGCCACACAATGTTAAATTGATATATGTACATATATAGATATATATATGTATATATATGCATATATATATAATCTTGTACTTATTATTAATTCATGACATAAGATGATATCGCATAACATTCTATCATATCCTATATTCTCAGTCAGATTTATAAATTATCTATTTACACGATACTAGCATCTACATAACATCGACAAAAAATTCACAAGGATTGCCCATCGCAATACGAAATGACTGTCTACTACCAGATAAGTCTTGTTGATTTTGTTGAGTTCCTGAACCAGTTCCTGTCTGTACCGATTGTTCGGACCCACTGGACCGACTATGGCTTCCATTAGACCTTTTACCATTCGAACCATTCCCATTACCAGAATTCTTACTTGGCATACTTGGCACAGATGGGATATGTAATTCTGATTCAGATGCTGAAGAACAAGACTTCAAGTCGTGGATAGGTTCCTTACAAATATGTTCACTACCTGCACTGCTACCACCTAATAAATCAATTAATAGCCGTATAATCGGCAGGATAAAATTTTCACCATCATATAAATGTATGATACATAACATGTAGCTAATATTCTATAGATCGTATGTAAAATAGAACCTTGCTATAAATGATAAATTTGAATTAATAATAAATCTTACCTGAACCACTATGAACACTTTCTTCTCTGTGATATCCATATACAGTTGGTTCGTTAGTAAAATTAAATGGCATTGGACTGTAACCAGTCGCAGAATGAGGTGCATATGTCCCTGAGTAAGGCATGTCCCAAGCATTAGGAGGTGGTAAAGGTCCAACCGTGTCACAGTCCAATTTCATGCTGCTCATAGCAGAACACAAATCACCAAATATGTAATAACATTGTTCGGAAAACGTGATCTTGTTCACAGTATGTCTGATGAATCCAGCTTTTAGCATCAATGATGCGTATTTTCTGGCTTCACGACGATCAATAATTCCTTCTACGTGTGTGCTAAGCCAATCAACAACATCTGCCCCAATAAATGCGTTCGGAATTGTTATTTTAAGCCACATGCGATCACGAATTTCTAGACCCGAATCAGAACGTGCCATAGCACGTACTATTGTTGGCATATCTGTATTAATGGTAAGGTGGAGTTCCTCTAGTGGTCCTATTAACAAATTATAATAATAAATATTGTAAACACTTGTCTTGACTACCTAATATTAACCCTTTGCGATCGGATGCCATTGTGATAGATTACTATATAGACAAACGTGTCGATAACAAAGGGCTAATACTTCTCAATTCACTTTTAATTGCATATTTTAAATATATAATGTTATTGATATGAAAACTTACGTTCTGTATCAGGTAGAGTACTAGCAAGACTACTCGATGTGGATGTTAATGTTGTTGCACTTGGTGGACGAGGTGGGAAACCTTCGCCTCGTATAGCTGCTGTATGTGCCACCCATGCACCTGGATCTATAGGACGCACCGGCTCTGTTCTTGGTATGGTAAAATAACCTTTTGGATTTGGATCCCAACATTTAGCAACAACTAACTTGATTGGTCTGAAACAAAATGAAAAAGAAATTTATACATAATTATTATAAAACTACGATATATATTTTATTATCCTTGCAAATATCTTGTTTTTTGATAAAATAGAATGTACATATTTCTTATTGAAATTATTATAAATAAGTTCTCTCTTACCCTGGTTTTTGGACGACTTCACGTAGAACTCTTACCGCTTCGTCATTAGACATGTTCTCAAAATTAATGTCATTAACTTGAAGAATCATATCACCGGGTTCTATTCGGCCATCTAAGGCTACAGCTCCCCTATATAAATTAATAAATTCATGGAAGAATACTCAATCAAGTGCACATGCTTGTTAATATATAGAATATTAACGCTCTGTTCTCATATGAATAATACAGAGAATTATAACATCATTTGCATATATCAATTTCTCCATAATAATGCATAACGATGATACCCATGTATTTAATAGGTAAATACAATTTTATAGTGCATTTGATGCAAAGAAATAATATTTCTATACAAAATACGAATTTTTAAAAGAAAATAATCTAATTAAATAACGCTTAATTTTTTAAGTATCATACCCTTTCATTATAGATCCAACATAAATTCCTCCATCTCCACCCTTGTTACTTTGGCCAACGATACTTATTCCAAGGAAATTTACAGTATCCATATTTAATGAGACCGTTATGATATTCAAAGACATTGTGCTATCTGTGATACTGCTAAATGAAGATGTTCGAGACATAGGAGGTAATCTGTGTCTTCTTCTTCTTTGAGGTCTACGTCGATCTAACGTAAAAAAGATTAATATGAAAATATATGTAGGTAAACAAATTTATAAAAGTAATTGAAATAAAACGAAAACGAAATAAAAGATTCCATTAAAATGTAAAAGATATTACATATTAACCTAAAGTTGCTCTGTCAACTGCACTACTCATATTAGTATGACGACCTGTTGTCGATGTAATACGACTACTCGCATCATCGTCCGATTCTAAAAATGTTGTCGTTTCCAAATCTGAGCTCAATATTGAGGCTGTTTCATAGCCATGACCGGAACGATGCTTAGAATGACCATTTATTCGCAATCCTATAGAAAATACCCAAATTGATTAAATTAAATTGATATACAATCAATTTAAGTCTATTTTTTATCGAATATATTCTTCTCAAATTATATTTATATATAAAAATATGACACAAACCATTGTATTTATTATATTTTTCATATTTGTCTGTATGATGTCTTGAACTTTTATGTAAATGATGACCTTGTCGGCTACTTATAATACTTTCAGTTTCTGTTAAGGTATCATCGTGCGAAAGCGGTGGTGGACCACGATTTGTATGACCTGGTGTTACATGATCAATGCGATCGTGCTTTACTTCACTATGTGCTACAGAATCAGTGCAATGTGAAACTCCATCCGACACATTACTGCCCTCAGCAGAAACCAACTGTTAAAATAAATCATTAATATTTTAAGATTGAATAATATATGCATTTATTTATATATATGCTACGTATATTCTGTCAAAAGAGATTAATACATATATCTTTATAATATGTAATATATGTTGATCCTATTTTAATAAATAAGATAGGTAAAAGCGATTGATGTTAATATTCAATGATACTCTACAAAAAGTCAATAAATAATTCATTCTAATGTTTATAACATACGTGACGCATCTATCAAGGTATATTTAGTTTATGTAGGCGCGCGCGCATGTATAGAAGTGTTACCTCGTGTCTTTTATAGTATCTTTAGAGATTACAGTGGTTTTTAAAATAATCATTTAGATAGAGATCTCTTACCCATGAGACTACTCGTCCATTGAAGCATGGAAGATGTGCATCGTCGTCTACAATCTCCTCTTTTACAACCCTATAGTACAAAAATAAAATAGAAAAAATGAAAAAATTGATCGCATACGCAAGAGAGTATATAAATAATGATATTTTAATCGAAATAAAGTTTGTTATTGGAGCATATTAATAAAATAACAAAAAAAAGGTATATGTAAATAATTTAGAAAGATTATCCATTTAAAAAGAGGTAAATAATTGAACAAGGATTAAATAAAAGTATCGCACATATTGCATATATGTATGTGCGTGCATACAATTCGATCTTGAAATAACACATAAAGCGCGTATCTTTCTAATGGCTTAACATTTATCTAAAAATTATAAAAGTATATCGAATATAACGTTTTAAAATTAAGGAATCGACAAAATGTATTTAAATATACGTCTGAATTATATTCTATTAAAGATGTTTATATCAATTGAACACCAACCCGAAGTCATCGTCCATTGATTTGAAGAAATACTTATAATTCGGTCGGTTGAGGACATTTTTAAAATCTGCCAAAGTCACCCTCTCCGGCGAAATAGTCAGTTTAACCAAATAAGGTGTCTCTTCGTCGTCAATATGGTAAATTATTTTGGTTTCCTCCATGATTTGAAATAAATAATTCTACGTTGATTTGATAGAAAAGTTGTATCAGTCAGGCCCCCATTAACACGAGCAATTGTCTTAAACCAATATGGCGCGTTGCAGTTAGAGCCAAAGCCCTCACGCGCATCGAGTTTTGTAGTAGCATATAGTCATTAAATAGACACACCAAGCACCCTTTATTAAAACATTCCAATATGCAAATAAGTCACTAAAATCTATTCCTTATTATTCCACTAATTATTTTTTTTTTACTATTCATAGCTTCCGTATCCTTCAAATAAACGTCAACACTCCTGCCGACGTAATCACTACAGCGAACCTTCCATCGCGCCCCCACTTTACTTCTATCACCTAAGAAAATCCGCTGATGGTGCTGCAATCGTTCCCAAAGAAACAAGATAAGAACGGAAACTAACGTTTAACGCTTTTTTTTAATCAATTATCAACGTTTTGACGTTGACTTACATTATTTTCGTTAAAATCAAAGATAGAAACTTTATTCTCTTTCATACGCGACGTATCTAAGTAGTAAAGTATACTATAGTACTAATCGATAAAACATATTGTAATTGTGTAGGGAATTTGGTGTTGCAATCGCTGCTGTGCCCGCTAATATACCTTCATGTTATTTCATTACAATACACACCAGTGATTGATTGTGCGCGTTGAATGTTTTATATTTGAGATAAATTGTTTTTTCGTTCCTTCCTATGCAAAAAGATATTCAAATAAATTTACAGATGCTTACAATTACAGATGCTCATTAAAGGAGATATTTTTTTTTTCTTTCTTTTTTTATCATCGTTTTATTTTTATTTTTAACTACTTTATTTGTTAAATTCCGTATGTATATTACTTACTAGTTTCCAAGTCATATAACGCTAACTGTATTAAATGCTAAATTAACTAAATATGTTTTATTTAGTTCTATTTTAATAACTTGAACTTATTTCTTTAATGTCTTCAATTCTTCCAATTATTTTTCTGCAATAAAAATGGTTATACACATATATTTCTATGTGAATATGTATACATATATACCAACGTTTAAATCTTAGCAATTTATAGATTTTCTAAATATAATGTTTTACCTATGATTATTTGAAAATCCAAATAGTAGCTAGAGGATTGCACTAAACTAGAAGTCCACACGACACATTGTACTGTCAATAGTCTATTTGCTGCAAAATATTTCATTATATATTAGAAATATTTTTTTAATTACAGTTGATTAATGATATTAAAAGTAAAATTACGTGTCAGATTTGGAAATTTTAGAGCAACAATAGGAGATACGTAATCTTTTTGTCCCCTAAATGGAAAATATTCAATGGGAAAGCCAGGATTAGGAATATATTCAATCTTTCCTATATGTTCCTTGTCTATATTGTCTACTCCACTGCAAGATAACCAAATGTAAACCTGATATTGAAATAATATCAAGATATAATCAAAATCAAATATTTATATTTGTATCTTATCTAATAGATATTAAATATCATACTTGTTCCGATTTCTTAATGATATTTTTCAACAGATTTGGCATATTATGTGGTAACACAGAAGACCGATTATAATAACGTGGAATCCAATCAAGTCTCTATAATGCGCGACATTAAATATCGATAAATATTTATATTGTGTATATATCAATGCAGTAAATAAAGAGTAATAGTAAATTGAGCTTATAATTGTGATAATATTGGAATTTACTTTATTGAATTTAATTAGAACACAAGGTTGAATTGGTGTAGTATATCCGTAAGGAGGTTTACTACAAGTACCCAAACTCTTTATATCGAAAAAACAAGGCTTTAACTTATTATCTACTCTCAATTCACCCTTATTGCATTTTAATTCTTGATGGGAGGTATTCATTTTATAATCTGTATAACATGGTTTAACATTAAAATTCTTCGTATATACATATATAAATATGTTTAGCAAATTTCATAAGCATGTATACCTTTTAAAAAGTCTGTTAAAGCTTGAGCATATCGTTTGGATCGAGCATTTTTGTCTTTTTCGCTTATCCAAATGATCGGTGAAGTAAGAGGTAATGGAATGTTTGGTTTGTAATCAATTCCTGAATAAAATGTTAAAAGGTATAGAATAAAGGAGCAATAAATAAAAAACAAAGAATAAAATTGACAAAAAACCTGGATTTTCAATAAACAGAGATGTTGGCAATAAACGAAGATCTTGAACAAGATTTCTAACGTTAAGCAAGCCACTGTATATAAAGAATGGTTTTTTTATATCCTTTATATGCAGAAGACTCAAATGCATTTGTAATGCAAAAATTGCACCAAGCACACCAAAAAAGAAGAAGTAAAAGATGACCACTTCGCCTGTTTCATACATATACATATAGAATCATCTGTTTGTTTTCTTTTTTTTGGTTTTAATTACATAAATAATTGTAGTAAATAATATTCTATTTTCAAAAAGGAAATAATATAAATAAATTATATTTTTACCCCATTCCCTTGCAGTTCTGTCAAATATTGTCTTTTCTTCACCATTCCAAATGAATCGCAACAAATTACCAACCCGGCCTAAATCCGGTTGTGGTTTTCTACTTTTGTAATAAGCTTCATCGTGTAAAATAATCATCGTTTGCACATAAAATAAATATATTTCGTAATTGTTGTATATTTATTAATAATAAATCAATTATTTTTGTTGATTGTGAATATAGCAATTGTTCATATAAGGTGAATCCCCTTGTCATTGTACATCGATCAAAAATATTTAATTCTATGCATACGAATGAACCTATTCCTACGTATATTTGAATAATTTCATTAACATAATTTCGTTTGTTTTGTTTTTTTTCTTCCTCCTTCTTCGCCCTCCGGGCGAAAAGCGTCAACTTTTCTCCCGCTGTTCAAAACGAAGTTGCCGCTTTCCGCCTACGTCGAGCAGAAAAAATGTATACTCACCATGGGCAGTAAATAAGAAAGCCTTAGAGCACATGTTTGTTGACCTCGGCTTCGCCTAAGACAACAATTACATGTGCTCTGAGACATTTCTTACTTTACCGCCCTAGGTATGTAGTATACTAATATTTAAAATATTGCAAATTTTTGTACACATCTAATTAAAAAATACAGGCACATGTGCAGATATGTGTGAAGAAATCGAGTCGATCGATTTCGGCATAGAATAATCAATAGAAGAATATTTTATACATTATCCAATAGCAATGCAAAGCTTAGTAAAATTGTATCTCGTATTTCCTAGTAACTTTTCAAATTGTAAAGCGGCCAAAAAATTAATTGCCTTTGTCCTCAATTGAAAATGAACACATTGGACAGTCAGCTGACCCGTCTTGTGATAGCAGCCACCTTATACCAGTTGTGTCGGCTGGATTCGCATTACGAGACGCTATACGTCGTTGTAAGTTATCCGTTCTTACTCCATTTTATTTCTAATATTTTTTATTCTTTAACTATTCTTAATATTCATTCAAATATTTTCTACAACTATTTAATCGATATTAACGAATCGATAATATATATTAAATGCAGTCTCGCCTTGTATCGATCGATTTACGTTGTCTTACATTTCTTTTATTTCTACGATTTATTTTTGTATCTTTTTTCTTATTTATTTAATAACTAAATAAATTATAAAATGAGATATTTATGTCATTCTTAATTCGATTGAATGAATTTTTCTTATTTGTATCACATTGCGATTAATAAATTATTCATTGCTTGTTAAAGTCATTTAGCTGCTATTAAGTGGAGGGCTACGCCTATTTTTCGAATATTGCTCTCACGTGAGTTTTCGAAAGATAATCTTTGACAATTCTTTTTTCCACCACATATAATATGATTAATATAAAATATTATATTTGACGATTATATTACGAGTGAATATTTTTTCATTTTTTCATTTTTTTATTTTTTCTTTTTTCTTTTTTCTTTTTTCGCAAATATATAAATTGAAACGTCAATAAATAATAATTAAGATATACTTCAGTTATGTCATTGATGTCACACCTCAATTTCATAATCATATATCGCACTTTATTTTTTAATGCTTCATATGTTATTGATAGTTTTTCATTTAATTATTTTATTGTAGATAAATACCACGTGATTTATAAACAAATTCACAATGACGAGCCACGGGCTGTCAAAAATTGGACAGGATGAGAAGGAGTCCAAGTATGGATATGTTTATGCTGTTTCCGGACCTGGTTAGTCTATACTATATTACTTCTTATTTTTCTTCAAATAAAATCAATACAAAATTACATATATTATTTATTTTCTAGTTGTTACTGCGGAGAAAATGTCAGGCTCTGCTATGTATGAATTAGTTAGAGTTGGATATTATAACTTGGTAGGAGAAATTATTCGTTTAGAAGGAGACATGGCTACTATTCAGGTATAATTTATGTTATATATTTTTCTATGAATTAAACAATTATTCATATATTTAAATATTTATATAGGTATATGAAGAAACCAGCGGTGTAACTGTAGGAGATCCTGTACTTAGAACAGGAAAGCCATTATCTGTAGAATTGGGTCCTGGAATATTAGGCAGTATTTTTGATGGTATACAGCGTCCGTTAAAGGATATTAATGAACTTACCAGTTCCATTTATATACCAAAGGGTATTAATGTACCTTCCTTATCGCGTTCCACATCGTGGGAATTTAATCATTCGAACATAAAAAATGGCAGTCATATAACCGGCGGTGATCTGTATGGTATAGTTTATGAAAATACGTTAGTAAAGCATAAAATGATTTTACCTCCAAAGAGCAGAGGCACTGTTACTTATATCGCACCGAATGGAAATTATACGGTCGATGTGAGTCAAGATTTTGTCTATTGTAATCTTTTTCATGAAATGTGCTTTAAATGGAGTTTCTTAATATTTTCTTTTGCTTAACAGGATGTTGTATTGGAGACAGAATTTGATGGTGTTAGGCAAAAGTATACTATGCTTCAGGTACAAATTAATGGTCATTTAGATAAAGTCTTTTTTGCCCAACTGTAACACAAAGAATCTATATAATAAATTTATTTTAAAATGTAAAGGTATGGCCAGTACGTCAACCCCGTCCAGTTACAGAAAAATTGCCAGCCAATCATCCGTTACTTACCGGACAACGTGTATTAGATTCTCTTTTCCCGTAAGATAAGATAATAATTTTTTGGTAATATTACAAAAAGATATAAAAGTTTTGTACAGTTTCTATGATTGTAATAGAGTCAAATGACTCCACTGATTAACAATGTAATTTATATCTTAGATGCGTACAAGGAGGAACAACTGCCATTCCTGGAGCTTTTGGATGCGGAAAAACAGTCATTTCTCAAGCTTTGTCGAAATATTCAAATTCTGACGTTATTATATACGTAGGATGTGGTGAGCGTGGTAACGAAATGTCCGAAGTATTACGTGATTTTCCCGAATTAACGGTGGAAATCGATGGTGTTACCGAATCTATCATGAAACGTACAGCTTTGGTAGCTAACACTTCCAACATGCCTGTCGCTGCTCGAGAAGCTTCTATTTATACCGGTAAAAATATCTTGTAGTTTTTTTTATTAATATATTATTAACATTGATTAGAACATTAAATAATAATATCAAATATTGGCACCTACTTTTGCAGGTATCACTTTATCTGAATACTTCCGAGATATGGGTTACAATGTTTCAATGATGGCTGACTCTACTTCTCGATGGGCAGAAGCATTGCGTGAAATTTCTGGTCGTTTGGCTGAAATGCCCGCAGATTCTGGTTATCCTGCATATCTTGGTGCTCGATTAGCCAGTTTTTATGAACGTGCAGGACGGTATGTGCAAATTTTATCGTATTCATTGAAATTATTTTGAACTGATGATAATACGTCTATCTATTTTTTTCTATAGAGTTAAGTGCCTAGGAAATCCAGATAGAGAAGGATCTGTCAGTATCGTCGGTGCCGTATCTCCACCAGGTGGTGATTTCTCAGATCCTGTTACTAGCGCTACTCTTGGTATAGTACAGGTAAATAATATCTTGCTTATTTTGTTTTTCCAACATTGTACAAAGGAATAATTTATAATTTCATATTATATATATATATATATATATATATTACGTTTGTTTTGTTTCATTAGGTGTTCTGGGGATTGGATAAAAAACTTGCACAACGCAAACATTTTCCATCTATTAATTGGCTTATATCGTACAGTAAATATTTACGTGCATTAGATGATTTTTATGACAAAAACTTTCCTGATTTTGTGCCACTGAGAACAAAAGTAAAAGAAATTTTACAAGAGGAAGAAGATTTATCTGAAATTGTACAGCTGGTTGGTAAAGCTTCTCTTGCAGAAACAGATAAGATTACATTAGAAGTTGCTAAACTTTTGAAAGACGATTTTCTTCAACAAAACAGGTTAGTCTATCGTACATTGCATCGATAATGTATTAATTAATATATGCTATATCATTTTACTCTAATATTTCGTTTTCGTTTTTAGTTACTCCCCGTACGATCGTTTCTGTCCATTTTATAAAACTGTAGGAATGTTAAGAAACATGATTGCATTTTATGATATGGCAAGGCACGCGGTAGAATCTACTGCTCAATCTGACAATAAGATTACATGGAATGTCATTCGTGATGGTATGGGTAATATTCTTTATCAACTAAGTTCAATGAAATTTAAGGTAAGTAAATAAAATAAAATAATATAAAATATTTCCTTTTCTACATGTTCAAGTATTTTCCCGGTCAATATAAATCGAATCAAAAGAAATTATTCATTTGACATGTTATATGTATATATATTTCAGGATCCTGTGAAAGACGGAGAAACTAAGATAAGAGCTGATTTCGATCAGTTACATGAAGATATCCAACAGGCATTCAGAAATCTAGAAGATTAATTTGTTACGGGAGTATCAACTAGCAACAATGTTGGATTACTTTCATTTTTAGATAGTATGATTTAAGGACGTCCCGGTTTAATTTAAAAACATAAGGAAAAATGAACAAAAAATAATTCCTCACATAAAAAAAGAAACAACAAAAGAAATAAAAATAATAGATCATTTTCATTAAATTGACCATTTCTTTTACGAAGTAGCAATAATGTGTAATACATTAAAATGTATGTTTCTTATGTATTATAATACGCATAATAATGCGTACCCTTATATTGCATATAAATACGCCTAAGACAATAAAGCGGGATGTTCTTAGATACCTATTTGTGTCACTTGGAAATGTGTTAAACATTCTTATATATTATACTTGCATTACATGTGATAGAATCACTTGTGTAATTAGGAAATGATATAAAATTAGAAAATTTCATTTTGCAATCTATTTTTATTGCTTCCGTCTTCTATGCATTTGTATAATACACATATGTGAAAATATCGTGAAATGCTTCCTGAATATAGAAACAATAATAAAATGCAAGAGCAGATAATTATCTAACAGTTTAAATGTATGATGAAGATACAAAATGATTTTTCACTGAATTTAAGAAACACTGCTTTATCGTTAAAAAGACATGTTACCACTAGCTGTAATGTATCCATTATCTTCTATTTAAAAAGATTTTGGAGCATAGAATCATTACTGTAGAACGCAAAATGAAATATTATACTATATTTGTTGTTTCAATAACTTTGACGTTAATTCTATTATTGTACAATATGTAAAAAGAGAATAAAAATCATAAATAAAAGGAATATCTTTACCAAATGGTGATATTAAATAAAACAAACATCTTAATCGTCACTTTAATCTGATTATTTTAATGATGCGACGACGATCAATAATAATTACATAACAATGTAATACTATGTACATTAACGATATATTACAATTATTTTCTGCATAATTAAAGTTTAGACGTGTTATTTACTATATATGTGCATATATCACATTGTTGTTTACACGAACGTAAAAGTATAATTAATACGTTTTACATTCCATCCTATTTTATTGTATATATATACTTTACATATCTCGCGCGCGCGAGTTAATATAAAAGATTTATTAAAAATAAAATATATTCAACACACAATATTCACAAGTATTCAACTGCATATTCGGCATGTCAACAAATATTCATAATTGAAACTGCATCTGTATGATAATCAAAAAGTGAGCATCTATCATGCCCTTAGTCAAAAATGTTAATGTATCTATACCATTTGAATAATAACCACAGATAATTTAGCACAAAATTCATTTACGTAGTATACTAACTACCTATAATACCGAACCAAGTTATTAATTTACATGTAGAAATAAGCAATATATTTATGAACATGAAACATAGTAGTAACAGATTAAACTCAGTGATAGATGTGGTTGCAAATTTAAAAATATACAATATCAAATAAAACATTATTCAAATTCTTTGTTTCAGAATCATTTTTAATCTCAAAATCAATTTTTTTTCTGTAATATAGATTGTGAAAGAATATTTAATGTTATATTACATGTAAAACTTGATTCTGGAAATTAAATGTTTTAATCTTGTCTTTGGATTTGAGAAGACATTTTTTTATATATTAAAATATTGCATCGTATTTTCATAGCGTGAGTAACCACACTCATCCGCACACACGTTCACACATTCACAATTTTCGGTCATTCTTATTACTCTTAAAATCCTAATTAAATGATAGTTGAAAAATAACAATTATTATAGCACAACTTATATAGTTGCAGTGTTTAAATAACAATATTAACAAAGTATACTTAAAACCACAGCATATCAAATGTGTGTGTGTGTATGATATTTGTTTATTAAAGTAATTTACGTAATAACGTAATTACGTTATATATGTATCATATATCATAATATACATATATACGATATATATATATCATAATTATTTACTAGGTCATACTAATTCTTTATAGTTAATCAGATATTGATATAACTCCGAAATTATAGAATTTACTACAAGTTGATTTAAAGTTTAGGAAACAGCAAACAATAAAAAAAGGAAAGAAACCAAAAAAAAGAAAAACTAAATATATATATATCTAATTCATATAAGACAGCTAATATTTACATGTGAGACTCTTATTCAAAATTACGAACTTAAATGAACATCAGCACTCGTTCCTGATGATGAAGATAACTGTGTTTGAAGCTGAAGATTCTCACGCTTCAATTGCGAAATAATTTGTTTTAAAGCAGTTATTTCTTGTCTTAATTTCTCATTATCTCGTAAACATTGACCCAATCCTTGATTAGCTGCACGTAATTCGCCTATGTACTCGCAAGCCTTTGCTAAAATCCCTCCTTTGCTCTAATAAAGGAAATTAGAAAAATATCACAAATTTATTTTTTACAATAATACCAACAATATATTGGCAAGTACGTTAACGGATAAATGTATATCTATCTAATCTGTTTCCTATTACCTGGGTTTCATAGTTTGCCTTTCCTTCTCCGCTATTACCACTTCCAGTAGTATTGCTGGTCGCATTACATTCGGGTATTATTTTTCCTAATCTTGCTATCCAATTATTGATTTTATCTCTACGTCGACGTTCAACTTCATTATGTGTTGCTCTTCTTCTATCATCTCTCTGAAATATGATTTCAATTTGTCCTCTGTTTAAAAGAAAATGAAAACTTTATTCGATATAAATACCTTTTTTAAGCCGGTAGTACAATTGCGTGGTGTTTCTATTTGAAGAGTAGTAGTCCTAGGAACTAAAGACCTAGATGTTTGAGCCGTAGTGAAAACGTCATTAGCATTGCCAATGACATAAAACTGTCCATTTAAAGGAGATGTTAAAACTTGTACGGTATTGCTTCCCGGTTGTCCTACAGGTAGTTCTATTTCATTATTGCTTGAATTACCATTGACTTGAACCACTCTATACGCTAGCGCTTCTTGATATCGCATTCCATTATCGCCAACTGCTTCTGCTAATATATAATCATATATATATACATGTACATGTATATGTGTATACATGTATTTATATAAAAAGAAAGAAAGAGAGAGTGGGAGAGAGAGATTTTATGCATGCTTACAAAGGTTAATATTCATGTAATATATGATCAATTTTATTTAAGAAAATAGAATTGGAAGTAAAGTTTGAAGTAATATTAATGCACATTCTCTCTTTAAACATTCATTGTAATATAGTAAAATTGAAAAAATAGGTAAGATTTACCCTTTTACCTTCACAATCAACAATCTCTGCTTCTTCGATAACAATTCCTGTTCCAGATTCATCCTTTGTTGCAACCGTGCTGAAAACAAAAGGCTTTATCTGAAATACGTTCGCATAAAATATCACTGCAGTTACAACTATGCCTATTACTTCCACGACTCCTGTCGTCCTACGGCTGTAAGTGCGCACCGTGCACTATCTGGTGACCTTGACGAAACCTCAGGCGGAACAGGAGGAATATGTGTTTTCATCATTAACCAGCCGATAGTTAATATAAACGCTACCTGACATCCTGCTGTTGAAGGTGTTGATCCAAAATGTCCATATTATCCACCAAAAATGTTTGAATTTGCCAAAATTCACGTGAGCTGGTCACGGGACGCGGCAACGAGGTCATGTGG
Organism: Polistes dominula; assembly: GCF_001465965.1. The sequence goes on from NW_015148999.1 coordinate 1,428,915, forward strand.
TGTACAAGATGGCGATTCTCGACGTAGGCACCATCTATTGCTATTGTAATCCAAAAATGAACAACTTATCTACGCAGTAGTTGATCAATTCCAAATTCACAAAATGGTGAACGTATGATTTTCATTCGTATTCTCAATTACATTATAAATGTACAGAAAACTTTTAAATTATAAAATAATAAAAATAACAATAAAATGAAATAACACGAAACATTAAATTAAATTGTCTAGTTATTAAAAAAGATTCAATTAGAATTGATACTTGATATAAAATTTGTCCTTGCATTTTTTAAAAGTTCAATTCCAAAATTACAAATTTCCCGCTTTTTCGTCAAATCCCTAGAAATAGAGTAAGACAAGTTTTGTGTGGAATACCGATGTTGGCGTTCTGATCTAACCCAGCTGGCAACAGCGACAGCTGGGCGGTTTGTCAATGTTAATAAGACGATCAAAGATTTGATTTATAATCGAAATAGTATCGTTTTTAATTATGTCAAGATATGTTTTTAATATATACGTAGGACAATGAAAGTAACTGACATTGTTTTATGACCAAAAGTATTATTTTCTGTTGATTTATAGTTACTATGATGTTCACGACCATATCTATTTTATTCCTTCTTATTTTATGCAATATTAAAGGAGAATTGATATCCAGCCATCCAAAGTTATTAATAGTGTCATACGATGCTTTCAGGTATATAACTTTTATTTCTGTATATTCTTAGTTATCAAAATTAATGGTATGTTTGAAGATAACCTTTTTTCTCCAGATATGATTACTTTAATAGAAATGTTACGCCTTTTATGAATAAGTTAAGGAACGAAGGTACTCATGCCGACTACATGATGAATATTTTTGTTACTAAAACTTTTCCAAATCATCATACTATGGCAACTGGATTATATGCAGAAAATCATGGAGTTGTGGATAGTGAAATTTATGACCCTGTATCGGGCAACGTTACTAAATATTCATCTAAACTTTATCAGTATGACAATAAGATTCTTCCAATTTGGACAATTAATGAACAGAATGTAGGAAGGCATAGTGGTACTATGATGTGGCCTGGTAGTGTATTTGAATACGGTGGGATCACTCCTTCTTATACACAAGTATAATATTTTATAATACTTATATACTATGATGAATGCCCTATGCATACATGTATAGTGTATTATTTGATGCCATTGTCTTTTTCAAATGATTATTAAATATTAAATAATCATTTTTTTCAAGGGTTTTAACGATACTATCAATTGGGAAGAAAGAATAGATACGTTGATATCATGGTTTCTACATCCCACAAAGCCAATAAATTTAGGAATATTGTATATAGAAGAACCAGATTATCATGGTCATTTTATTGGGATAAATAATGATTCTTTTAACAAAATTCTAGAAAAGTTAGATACAATTACAAAATATTTACATATCAAATTACAGCAATATGGCTTAAATGATGTTAACGTTATCCATTTGAGCGATCATGGAATGACATCTGTCACATTGGACAGAATAATAGACTTGAATAAGTATATTAATAGTACCGATTATACTTTTGTTGGGACATCTCCAGGTTTACATATTTATCCAAATCCTGGTAAATTAATAAAATTTTCATTCATAGTAAAATAACTTTATTATTATTTTAGAAATTATCTACTTCTTCCTTCATTTAATCTAATTATATTTCTATAGGGAAAGAAGAAATTATTTATCAAAATTTGAAATCTGCTGCAGAAGAAACATTGAATTTTCAAGTTTATAAAAGACACGAAATTCCACAAAAATATCATTACGGTAATAATAAACGTGTCGGCCCTATTTTTGTTATAGCAAATGTGGGATATGCATTTCAGAATCTTTATGAAACTATTGAGTATTATAAAAAAAAGTTTAATATCACTGGTAATTATTAATATATATATATATATATATAAGTATTTATTAATATATCAACTATACTTTGCTTATCACTTATTTATCTTTAGTTAGATATAATAGTCATTATTAATACAAATAACAATAAAAATATATAGTAAGTCTAATAAGGAAATTGAAAGTAACATGTACTCTTTTACAGTTGATAGTACATCAGAATTTGGATTACATGGTTATGACAATGAAGCTATAGAAATGCATCCAATATTCTTTGCGAAAGGGCCTGCATTTCTTCCTGGTTGCAAACTGAAACCTTTCAAAAATACTGATTTATTTCCTTTATTTTGTAAAATACTTGACATCAAATGTCCTCGAACAAATGGTTCTCTGGCAGATGTAAGCCGATGCCTTAAATCACATCCCAATAATATAGACCTTGATAATATACCCATATTAACTTACGGAATTATATGTAAGTATATATGTATACATATATTATTTTTTTACATTAAATATATACAGGGTGATAAAAAAGGGTTTGATATTTGAAGGGTCTATAGTACTCATTGAAAAAAATAGCAAATGTCTAAATTATATGGGTCTTAAAAATCAACTCTTTTGCATTATATTAACTTTTACTATTTATGAACATTTGATATTGTTAGCGAGTCAACAATTTATATTATAATTTTTACATAAAGTTTTAAATGACATATATTTCTATTATATATTTTTTTCTATTTTTGATTGTAGAATACGTTTACAACCCTGTATATATATACAATAACAGCAGATGAGGTGTCAGTGATTTATAATTAATTATGAATATTTCAGTTGCAAGTATTGCGTTAGGTATAATGATGGTGGGAATGTCTGTAGCTCTATTGGTGGCTATAATAAGGAAGAAACAAATAAGAAGAATTAACTATAGGTACAGAGTTTTATAAAATATGACTGGCCTTAGTTTTTATTGTACGTACGTATGTGCAAGTATTAAAAAATTGAATATAAATATTTCCATAGTATATGGGTCATCGTTAAAGCGTTTAATTCCGTTATTTAAAGAAAGCATATAAAAAGAATTTTATTATACACTTTAACTAGTTATTCTATGGAATAATTAGTTGCTCCATATATTAACAAGAAGTGATTAGTTAAAGTATGAAATTAAAATTTTAATGTCAAGTATAAACAAAATATTCTTCGATTTTGTTTTAATACCTGGCTATTCTGTACTATTGTAAATTCGGAGACAATAAATATACTTTTATTCGTTTTATTATTTTTCACATTTACTTTTGATTAATGTACGTTAGAATCTGCATATGAAATGACGTATATAAGGTAAAATAAAGTGAAGAAAAAGAAGGAGGGAAGAATTAATCGGCTAAATCGAGGATTTCATTATACGATGAGTACTTATTGTATTAATTTTAGCCGAGCCATTGCCTGGAAATAAACATACATTAGTAAATACGTTTATACATGCTGTGTACTGAATATTTTTAAACTCTTTTATTATTTATCATTTTATATTTCATTCTTTCTGTCCTCTTTTTCCTACCACTCTCATTCGTAGATAAATAAGAAATGAAATTTCAGTAAATAAAATATATTTCACGTTCATTCTATTTCAAGAAACCCTTAGAAATATTTCTGAAAATAATATTTTAAATACCATTTTAAATACCAAATTCTCTCTTTACAATAGAAATAACAAGTACAAGTTTTTTACAGTATTTCATATGCTACACTTTGAACTTTTCAACTCTCTTATACATAAAAAAACTGCTCTACGTTCATATATATAAAATACGTTTATGTATTCCACCTGTGAAAATCTTATTTCTTAAACATTACATACTTATTAATATATTTTAAGTATTAACAATTGTTATAGTAATTCAATGTGATTACCGACGTTATCTTGTAACGTTAGTCGATAACGTAGAACATGATATAATCAACAGAAGTTAACACCGAAGATATTTTTATTACTTTATCAATAATTTTTAGTAGTTTAATATGGTTACTAACGTGATCTTGTAACGTTGATCGATAACGTAGAATATAGTATTGTTGATAGAAATTAATATTAACATTATTTTTTTTTTTTATTATATTCTTACTATTTTTTTTGGTTTTTAGCATTTTTAAATAATTTTGCATAATTTAACGTACTCATAACATTGATCAATCATATAGAATAAAATATTTAAAATTTAAAATAGATAGAGTAATTTTCTTTAAATTGAAAAAAAAATTGTATTTTTTTAAACTACTTTTATTTCTATACTTACTGCCTGTTAACTACGTTTACTGTTTTACGTGTTTTTTTAGCCCACTTTTTTTTTATTCGTTTATTCACTTTTTTCATTCTAGCCCTTTTTCATACATTCATCTCTAACTCTCACCAATGTTTCAGTGCCGGACAGTTGTCTAATAGGTTTATTTTTCATAGGCTTCTTGGAATTAGTAACGTGCAGTCCTTCATTGTTAGGTTTTCGTGGGCATCAACTGATCAGTTGAATTTGATTTTGTAGAAAAGATTATGAGAGAAGCATGGCATCAGTCCAAAAAGAGAGAGAGAAGGATTTTAAAAGATCATGCTATAGATAAAATCGATTAAAATGATGTTCTTTTTGTTTTTATCAATCATACGATGAACAATATTTACCAAGACTTGCATATTATTAGATTTAGCATCTGAAGTAATTAACACTGTCATGAATTATCGATATTAAAAATAAGTTTTTGATAATATAACCAGTTCATACAAGATTGTTATAATAAATGAGAACTACTTGAACGACATTGGTAGGGATGCTGGACGTGATAAGTAGTCATCTTATATGGCTGGTTTCATGTTACGTCTAGACTGACTGGTCACCATATATCGGGTGACAATTATTATATATATATATATATATATATTTGTTATATTATTATTTTACATCAGAGTAATTATTTATCTAACCATGGAAAATTTCTTTTCCTAAATCGAAAAATTCACTTCTTCCCCCTTTTAAATCTTTCCTTTCCCCATCTCCCAAAAATATACGAAAAATATATTAATCGTAACGATGTAAAAAATACATTTCATTTTTTAAAGAAGACACAACATTTTAAAGGACTTCGAGTACGATCGATGATAATACGAACTGGAATGAAGTCACGAGGTTTATAAGTTTGAACGGATCACCCGTTGTATAGCTTGAATCGACGCACACCTGGATAAGATACAGATACTATACGAGGAGGATCTTCTTTGTGCTAGTGTTAGCTCGATGCAACGTAGGTAACAAAGTGTAAACCACCATTATTATTAGTCAGACGTGTAATAGGAAGCTAGGACCTAGAGTTAGAGAAAATAGTGAAACACAATGAACTTTGTTTTTTCCTTTTTTTTTCGTAGTAGGAAAAGAAATGAAATATAAAAATGAACGGTTCTTACTAGTTATTTTTTGTTTTCGATGAACGACTAGGTAAGGCGTGACAACAAATTGTCGAAAGGAAGAGAAAGAGAAGTAATAAAAATGCAATTACAAAAAAAAAATAATAAATGAAAAATGAAAATGAGAGAGAGAGAGAGAGAGAGACATTTTAATTAAAGGACAAACGTATATAAATATATGATAAAATAATTGTCATCGTGATATGTCAAAAGAAATTATAACAATTTCTATAACAGAGTATAAGGGCTTTTATAAATGAACTCGTAAGAAAAATACGCTGATTAACGTGAATTTTCTCTCGCAAATTTTCTTCTTTCTTTTTTTTCCCCTGTTTAATTTTGCTTTAATTCTTGAGATACGTGAAAAAGAGAGCTGGTTGGTTGGCTAGTTGGTTTGTTGGTTGGTTGGTTGGATCGAATGCCACTCATATTAAATTTCAAAAGAAATTGAAGAAAGTAAGAATGCCTTGTCGGGGTTGAAGCAACGAAATAAAGCGAGAAGAGACACTCTGTGTTGCATGATAGTCTGCGGGAGGAGAAAGAAGAGGAGGAGTAGGTGGTGGTGGCAGTGGTGGATGGAAGAAACGGTGGAAGAAGAAGAAGAAGAAGAAGAAGAAGAAGAAGAAGAAGAAGAAGAAGGAGGAGGAGGAGGATGAGGATGAGGAGGATGAGGATGAGGAGGATGAGGATGAGGAGGATGAGGATGAGGATGAGGATGAGGAAGAGGAGGATGAAGAGGTGGAGGTGGAGGTGGAGAAGGGGAGAGCGACATTCCAGAAGGCGGCGGTGGTGGCGGCGGTTGTTCTCGTGGGAAACCAAAGAGAGAGAGAGGAGAAGAGAAAAGAAGAAGAGAAAAAGAGAGAGAGAGAGAGAGAGAGAGAGATCTCGTCTCGAGAAGAGGAAAGGTTGCGAGCTTTAAGACATCGTTCTCATCTCCCGACGTGCGACAAGAGCAGCGAGTTTTCTGTCTGTCTGTCTCTCTTTTTCTTTTTCTTGAACTCTTTCTTTTTTTAAGAGAGAGAGAGAGAGAGAGAGAGAGAGAGAGAGAGAAACTCACCGAATTTATGAATTAGCAAGGGGTGTCGGCGTGTCGGCCATTCCGAAGGATTCAAGATATGCCCGAAAGGTTTTCGCGCAGGAAGGAAACCTTATGATTGACGTCTCGAAAGAAAAATTTGAAATAATCGGACAACGATGAAACGAGGAATGAAAAGTACGAACTTTTCCTCTTTCTCTAGGTCTAAATACTTGATCATCTAATGTTCTAATACTTTTATGAAATTGTAGAACTTTTAAAGTAATCTAGTATCTAAAATTGTGGAATTAGATTTTTCGATGATGCTTATTATCTCTTTTTTTGTTTCTTATTTAAAAAAAAAAAAAGGGTATTTTGTAACTTTTCGTTAGATTATTTCATAAGTAATTGATTAATTTTTTTTAATTTTATTAGTAATATTTGTAAATAATTTAGAATTAATTTTTCCAAAAGAATCTCTTTTTCGTTTCCTTTCGTTTTTTGTTCTTATTGAAAACGGACAAAGTGAATATTCTTCTTCTTCTCCTTTTTTTTTCTTCTTGTTTCTTTAGTGTAAACGTTTAAAATAAAATTGATCGTTAATTATGAACGAAATTTATAATGACGAAGATATAAATTTATTACGAACTAAATCGTCATATATATAAAAGTTTTCAAACACGAGCCGGTCCCGCCGACGAGAAAATGTCACGCTGATGCATCCGATCGGACGTAACTGGACACCGGTGTACCGGTATCGGTGACTTACGAGCTCTCTAAGAAAAAGAGCCGATGACAAAGCGATCGTGTCCTTCGACTTTTGCAAAACAAGAGCATCGATTAACTTACGTTAGTGGTTCTATGAAAATCAATTGCATTATCTTGTTTAAATGTATGCGTGTAACACACGGTATATGTAGAGAAGAGAAATGTTTATTACGAATAAACTGATATCTCTACAGTTGGTAATTGTTGCATACAAACATGTGCGTACGTGTGTGCATAGCAACTAGAGTTAATTCACATATTGTAATTCAATTTTTCTTATGTATCTGAAAACATGAAACATAAAAATTATGTTTAATATTTGTAATTTATATTCTATATATAAACTTATATATTAATATGATAAATATATAACATCAAGTATAATTTATAATCAGTATACTTGTAGCATTTATGTGTTGTGTGCAACTTATATTATATTCTATACAACTATTATATTAATACTTAATATATACATATATCAAATTTACATTAATTATTATATGCATATATCTATAGTAATAACTTCTAGAATAAATTACATAGATTTTTTTAGATATAAAAATCAAATAACACTCGAAGATCAATTAAACATTTTCCATCGTATTAACTAACGATTAAATTATGTTAGATAAAAGAATTGTTATATAAAAATGAAGAAAGAATTGTTTTAAAAATTAGTATAATAGTTTCGTATATTATAAAAGGTTTTGCATTTATTTAAGAGGAAAGAAAAAAAAATAGGAAAAAAGAAGAGGAGAAGGAGGAGAAGGAGAGGAAGAAGAAGGGAATAAGGGAATCTCGTGAAAAATCGTGAAACGCGTGCAGATTCGAAGCGTCCTCGTTCCTTACCATATCCTTATCTTTCTCTCTCTCTCTCTCTCTCTCTTTCTTTCTCTTTCTACTTTCTTTTTCTTCGTCCCTTTAACTCGAGCCTCGAGGACGGCTCTCACGATGGTATACGGCGGCAATAAAGTGCCTCATTATTATTATTACCCTCGTAAGTCACGGCGTGCCTCTGGAGGCGCGTTGGTAATTACGCGATAATCGTGCGCCGACGTTGTCATCGACAATGACGTATACTCGTCCTTGCATTACATGCGTATCTTTATATGTATTACATATATATGTATATATTTTAAGTTCAGTAGCTCAATGTTTCCTTCAATTTATTTGAAAAGTACCTCTGTTCTATACTACGTTTTATGATTTGTCCAAAAAAAGAAATCTTCCAATAAACGAAACATCATTTTCAATTAATTTCTAATTGGCAATTCAATTTAAAATTTACACTATCGCGAATTTATAATATCATCGATATAATTGTTATATCAGTTAATCGGGGAAAGATTTTCTATCGGTTGAAATTTGTACTCCTATGTACGAAATTTCAATTAAAAACGAAATCGTTCACGATTTGATATATACAAAATACAGGTGATTTATTTATTCTTCTGCTAAGAGAGAGAGAGAGAGAGAGAGAGAGAGAGAGAGAGAGAGAGANAGAGAGAGAGAGAGAGAGAGAGAGAGAGAGAGAGAGAGAGAGAGAGAGAGAGAGAGATATGAAATATCTTATCGACGAGTGTGTTAATTTACATTAACGTCTAATTATAGTTAACACTGGATTAACACGTAGATTAGTGAAATTTTATAAACTGTATTATAGAACCCATCAAAAGTTACATTATTCCTAAAAAAAAAACAATGTAGTAGTGGATATTTTTTAAATTTATAATACAATAATGCTTGTTTCACGTATCTTGAGTGAATTTGAGAGAATAAAAGAGATTTGCTAAGGTATATTCGAATGTGCATGTCCTGAAGAAGAACACCCAGTATAAGGAGAATAAGGGGCTCGGAGAGGAACGAGAGGAGGTACGGCAAAAGCCGCGAGATGAGAGAAGAGAGGAAGAAGAAAGAAGAAAGAAGAAGGAGAAGGGAAGAAGGTGGAGAGTTAATTGAATCCGAGCAGCGTATAAGTGGAATGGCCTATTCCTCCTCCGGTTCACTCCTCTTATTCTTCTTTCTTCTTCGAGTCCTCCTCCTTCTTCTTCACTGCCCTTTTTCACCTCTCTCTCTCTTTGCCGTCCTTCGCGGCTCTGTTCCTCGTCGTTATATACCCCCTTCGAACGTCGCTGCACCAGGGTAGAATCCATTCGAGGGAAAAAGGGAGGGAAGAAGGATCGGAAGGTTTTGAACAAGGAGTAGGAGGAAGTATTCCTTTGTTTCTACTCGCATGGACCTAGATCATGTGTGAGATTCTTATACATACCTATATTCTATATATAAATATATATATATATATATATATATATATATATATATATGTGCGTATGTGTATTTAAATATAATCATGTTTTATAACCTTATTTTATCATAATATGTTGAATTATTCGTGAAAAAAGAAAATAAACAAAATTATAGATAAAAGGGAAAAGATAGGAAAAGAAATGATTTGCGTAACTTTTGAAAGATATCTTTCTTAATTAATTATTAATTATCATCATAACTAACAATTAAATATCTAATGTAATTATTTATATCCACACTCCTAGTAGATGCCTAAAATTCATACGATCTATCCTTTTCGGTAACGAGGATACCAGCGTAGCTTCCTCTTTTTAGATCTCCCATTCCTCCTTGTCTCCTCCCCTTCCTCCCCCAACTGTAGAATACATCCGAGTGAAGAAAGAAAGAGTTTCGATCTTCCTACGTCATTCCACGTGCCATCGTCGGGTGGATTCCTTCGAGCTCAGCTGGGCTCATTGACTTCTTTTCTACGTTACAGACAATCCTCCTTTCCTCTTCTTCTTCCTTTTCCTTCTCCTCCACCTCGATCTACTCCATCTCTTTTCCTTTAACGCAACGTAGTCGAAGTATGCATGTACATACGTATTTGTGTATCTCGAAATAGCCTTTTTTTTTATTCTTTCTTCTCCCGTCTTCTGAAGCTTTGCTAGAGTCTAAAATGAAAAGACAAGGGAGTAGAAAAAAATAAGAAAAAATAAAAGACCAAACAGAGAATAAGAATGAGARGAAGAAGAAGAAGAGAGGAGCGTGTACACCGCAAAACCAGTTCGCTAGTGAGTAAACAAAAAACGAGAAGGAGCCAACGCCGTGCGGCCTCGTTGTCCGTTCGCAAGGGGGAGAGAAGATAGCTGCTTTATTGCTAATTCGAAGACATTCGCCCGGTAGAAATGGAACTTTATAGTTCGTTCCAAGTTCCCCGGTGACTCCTCCGAGAAAACGTGTTCATGCGTGCGTCTCGTATCGCAGCTACGGAAGCTGCGCCGGACTTTCCATGGGAACCAAACAGCTTATCCTTGTTTTTCTTACAAGAGTCAGGAGTATGCTTGTTGGTTGGTTGGTTGGTTGTATTCGTTCCTTAGGAAAAATGGAGGAGGATCTCATACAGAAGCTACCAGAAAATAATGTAACGAGATCGTTGAACGTGTAAAAGAAAGAAAAAGAAGAGGAACAGAAAGAGAGAAGGAGTGAGAAGGAGTGAGAAGGAGTGAGAAGGCTCGCTACTTTCCGAGATCCCGTCCTCCCCCTAATTGACAAATTGGAATCTTATTAGAAGCTCGTGATGTTGGAGAGGATACCCGAGGCAGAAGAAGCCTCCAGGGTCAATCGGGGAGAGAACGAGTGAGTGAGTAAGCGGCAGCAAAGAAAAGAAGAGAGAGAGAGAAGGAGAGATGATCAGAGTTCTGAAAGGTGAAGAGAGAACGAGGGGCATAACGTGCGGATAGCACGACACTAACAGGTTGTACGAGGCTCGAGAACGGTGGAAGAAGAGACAACGACGACGAGGACGATGACGACGAAGCAGCAGAAGAAGAAGGCGAAGAAGGCGAAGAAGAAGAAAGAAGAAAGAAAGAAAAGTACCTTACGTTCGTCCTGCCGGCCGGCAGGCGAATGCCACCCAGGAAGCATTCGCGCGTGCGCGATCTGTGTGGCCTCGGTTGCGCTCGACCACTGGGCCCAGTCGAAGACGCACGAGCGCGACCGAGGTAGCACGAGGACGCCCGAAGCGGACGTGTGCTGGCCCACCCGGTAGAGCGCGCGCGTGCCGCGTCCTGTGTGGTCCTTGCGCGCGCGAGCGAGCTTACCTCGGCTGCTCCCGGGATATCACGCCGACGACCAGAGCTTCGAATCTTTCTTCTCTTTTTCTTTTACGTCTACCAATCTTCCTTCTTTCCTTTCTTTCTTCCTTCCTTCCTTCTTTCCTTCCTTTCTTCCTTCTTTCTTTCCGTCCTTCCTTCCTTCTTTCTCCTCGCAGTATCACTACCACCACCCTTGTGTATCGCCGTCTTTTCTCTCGGCTCGGGCCGCGAAGATGAGGTGGCTCCAAGAGGATGAAGGAGCGAGGAAGATGCAGAGAGAGAGAGAGAGAGAGAGAGAGAGGGAGATTTCACTGGCGTCGCTATCGAGGGAGTCCTCTTCCTATCAGATAATGTTTTTTCTGTTAACATTTTAAACTTTTTTTCTTTTTCTTTTTCTTTTCTCATCTTATTTTTTTCTATTTCTCTTTCGTACATTTTTTTCTTCCCAAATTTTTCTTTTATTTTATTTACGCATCGTTCAGTGTAGTTCTTCCTATCGAACTTATTTCTTCTTTTTAATCCTGCTTAAATTCTTTTCTTCTACTTGTAGTATAAGTGACATCTCGTAAGATTGATAACAGAGTTCGAAAGTTCGATTGGTGCTAACTTCGCGGCGTAGAGTTAAACAATGGACGGACGGCCAGTGATCAAATTCAATTTTTAACGCGTGGTTTGAAAATGAAAATATCCGGGAAAATTTCGAAACGGCGACGTTTCTATCGTGAATAAATCATTTTCGAAAGTTCATCTATGTTATATTTCGTTAACTTTCACGTAGAAAAAAAAGATCGATGATTTATATCATATTCGTTACACAATACCGTTTATCAGAATATTGGCGGCATATTTGAATACGTAGAACGAGTATTGCCGTTGAAAGATAAAGAAAGAAAGAAAGAAAGAGATGAGAGTGCCTAAAAATAAGTTTCGTAAGCACTCCACGGGGCCCTGACGCGAAGAGATAGAAGTATATAATAATGTGGTAGTAAGTGGAAGCATCGAAGAAACAAAAGTATAATACAAACGAGACGCTTCTACGTCAGTGGATCCTGGAGAAGATGGTGGGGTGGGACGAGGTGGTAAGCCTGGCTCGACTCGTTCCACCTCTTCGTTCCTGCTTCTCGGTTTCCTTCGCACGGCTCGACTCGACCACGTGCTAACTTACGAGCTACGAACGCTGTACCCTTCCACTTGCATGTCTCCTATCTCTCTCTCTCTCTCTCTTTGTCTCCCTCCCCACCCCTCACTCCATCACTCTTACCGCTTTCTTTCTCTTTCTACGCGACTCTCGCGTTTTCGCGACCCTCCCCTCCTCTTTCTTTTCCTCCTCCTCCCACTCCTCCTACTTCGTCGACGTTCGAGCACAGTACCTTCGCCGTCTCGCTTTTTCGCTCCCTTCGAAAGTTTGCTTCGTATTATTAATCCCTGTAAGCGTATACAAGAGTAAGAAAGAACGGGTGAGAGAAAGAGAGAGACAAAAAGAAAAAGAAGAAGAAGCGAGAGACAAGGATACGTAGCATTCGCGGAGAAGATTATGGGTTGAGAGCACGGTCAAGGTGCTGCTACGTTAACAAGCGCCAATAGGGAAGGGAGGACGTCGTAAAACGTGATTTCGAAGATGAAAGAGCGCGCTTCTTTATCGATGCTTATCAACGTCTCCGTATCCTTCCCTTACAGCTAGTTATTTCCTTTATATGTACAGCACAACATACGTGTGGTACGGTTGTGCGCCTCTTTTACAGTGAGATTTCAAGTGGCTCGTTATAAGCTACTTCTTTTTTTCATTTCTTTTTTTTTTCTTTTTCATCGTCATTCTTTTATTTCAATAACTTGGAGTAATAGTTTCGATACGTTTTTGCATTATCGATTATATATGGCGAATCTTTTTGTTTAAAAAGAAAAAAAATATAAAATAAATGGAAAGAATCCAAAAATCATTATTAGACTTTGTAATCGATGACATTACATTTTTTAGCAATGATCTTTTTACGGAAGTTGAAAAGGGGGAAACCTTTGGGGAGCAACGTCGCCGTGGGAATTCGCGCGTAAATCGAGCGTGCGAAGAATTCGGCGGCAAGATTGTGTCGGCGTATGACGAGAGAGAGAGAAAGAGAGAAAAAGAAAAAGAGAAAGAAAGTCAGTGGTAGCGTGCTCCGCGTGTGAAATGTAAATGTGCATCTCTTCGATATACACATACATACATATATATATACATACATACATACATACATACATACATACATATAGGTAAAGAGAAGGAAAGGTGCATATATATATTGAAAGAAAGAGAGAGAGAAGAAAGTACAGGCAGGGTTCAAAGAGCCGACACAGTGGTTAAAGAGCCTTCTTCCTCTCGACACGCACAAGTATAAGGCGCAACCTTCCAAAGGTTGGAAAGAGGAAGGATCGTTTTATCTTTCTCTTTCTCTTGTTTGTTCCGTCCTTTTCCACGCCGGCAACAGCAAATTTATTTCACGTTCCTGCCTCTTCTGGACCTTTCACAATATTTGGCCGTTCTTTGGCATCCCAAACGCACCGGCCGGCAGCACCGGTCACCAGGAGAGATACAGCTTTGAGCCCTCGGTGATGGATGATTCGCTCTCGAGCTCGCCACGGACTGCTGTTTCTACTCTTCTTTTCTCTTTCTCTTTCTCTTTCTTCCTTCGGAAGATGCTAGACCGCCGCCGCCACCGCCGATGAGCAACCGTGTTCAGGGCCGCTAACTCTGCCGTTCTCCGACTCCTCTTCTATTATTCTCATCTTCTAGATATCCTAAACTAGTATCTGGTTAGTCTTCTGTTGATAGCCTTTCGACGGAAGACGAGAAGGTACGCCAAATTCAATTTAATTCGGGATTAGATCAAAATAATACGAAGTACATATACTTATCCATAATATATTTTTGATACGTTGAAGGTGAATACATCTTTTACATATTTTCAAGTATCTCACGGGAGGAGGAGGAGGGGTTCTATTCACTTTCTCTCTTTTTCTATCAAGATTGCAGGTATGTACAATGTTTTCGAATCATTTTCTCCTGGAAATAGATGCCGAATGACAAGAAAGAGAGAGAAAGAGAAAGAGAGGGGGGAGGAGAGGATCACGAAGCCGTCCCTGAACACACCGTGGAGCCTTCGGCTACGGGATCGTTCCGGCGAGTTCGTGCAGGTATATAAATTCTGGTGCTATTATTGGGGTTTGTGCCTTCTCACTGGGCCCTCTGAGCCCCGCGGCGGTCCCTTTGAGCTACTCTTTCTACCTCTCTTGCCCTCGGCTACCTCTCGCTCTTTTCTCTTTCTCTTCCTTCCTTCCTCTTCTTATTCGTTCTTTCGTTCGTTCTTTCGTTCCTTCGTTCGTTATCTCTCATCCTACGTGTCCTCAGATACGTTTCTTCCCTTTCCTCATCCTCATCCTTCTCAAACTATCTCACTTGTTTGTTTTCCCTTTGCGTCGTCTTCCGTTTGCTAAACGCACCTTAAATTACGCGGCCGATGATAAATATTTGAGCCGTCCATTACGCGAAAGGGCCCACTCTCTCTCGGTGGACCTCTGCATCGTTCGGTGTTACATTCTCTCTCTCTCTTTTATTTTCTCTTTTCTCTTTGGACCTTCGAAAGATTCTTTTTCTCCTCCTGCCTTCTCCTTCTCCTTCTTCTCCTTCTTCTTTTTCTTCTTCTGGGATCGTGTTACTTCGAAAAAAGAGACCTAGAGCTCGTCGAACCTACTCGTGATCTACTCAACGAAAAACACAATCTGATGATCTGAGGAATCCTATTGTGACGAGTCATTACTAATCGATGATTTCTTCGATTGTCGTTATGTGTCACATAGTAAATATATATATGTTAATAAATAACGTACTATTCTAACGTCATCTCTCTTTCTCTTTTTGTAAAGTATAGCAATGAATTCAGACATTTAGTTATTTTAATATTCTATCGATAAATCATCGCACGATAGTGGTCGAATATTTTATATTTTAACGATAATTTAAAATACGAGAAAAAAATAAAAAAGAAAAGAAAATGATATGTATTAAAAAAAAGTAACCATATTGGATTTCTCCAAATGACGTGAAAGCGTTCGTCCCATTCAAAATGAAAGTTGACATAATTTTAGTTTTTGAAATAAGTCTCATCTTGTATTCTATTCGTTGGTTTTTTTCACGCGTAGGTTGTGTCTCGATGAAGATAACGATATCCGAAATGACGTTGAACGATTGCCGGATTGGAAACGTTGTCGTTGTCAATGTTTCTTAGTTAGGCCGTTATTTGCACCTTGACGATGAATTTTTATTATTTTTTTCGATCGGCAACAACAGCAACAACGGGAAATCGCATTCTCTCGAGTCGGGACACACACAAAAGTTTGAAAGTGCCTCGTAACAGGATTATGAAATGTTCCGGAGTAAAGTACCCGCCGTACCGTATCGTCCCATCCCGTACAGTTCCGTTCCGTTCTGTCCCGTTCTCGTGAATGTTTACAGCTCGCGAATACTCGTTACCTTTTACTGCCGGCGAGTTTCAGCGATTCTGGTATCGGACGAGAACGAACGGACCCCTCCTGCTAACGAGCGCCATTTATACTTTCATTGGTTCGTAATTCTTCGGGGTCTTCTTCTACATCGAGAAGACCGCTTTTGCCATCACGAACAACAACGACGACTCTCTAACCCTAACCATTGTTTCATTATTTTTTCTTTTTCTTATATTATCGTTTTGTCTTTTAACACGAGAGAAAGGGAAAGTTGAGGAAAAAGTGAATTTAAATTATCCTTTCGACAACTTTTCTTTTTTTTTCTTTTTAAATTCTTATTTATTATTCCCCCCATTTCTCTTTATGGGAAGAAGGGGGATAATGTTTTTACTGATTAATAAATAAATTCATCGATCGTTTTGTTTTTATTGTTCGTTTGTTTAATAAATGTTCGATATAATATTCCTTTTTTTTTCAAATACTTATACACGAGAGCAATTATTTTGCAATAATTAATGCAATTTTGTTAATCAATCTGATTACAAAATATATATATTATTGTACAAAAAATATATATTAATGTATAAAGCGGCGAGTAAAAAGTAGAAATAAATTTCTCGTGAAAATATAATATTATATCTTGGAGAATAGATTGAACGAAGAGATTAGGTGCTATAATGTTTCGTAATCATCCGATAATAATCGATTAGAAATCTAATAACGATTGTTTACTAAGTGCTTATCAATGGAATGCAAGAAGATGAGAATCTTTTTAACTACTTTAGAAAATACATAGTCATTTATTTATTTTTAAATGATACGAAATATTGACGAAATTGAGTAAAATTAGTTACATATATTAATATTTAATATTTCGTTATTATCAAGATAAGTGAGTGATTTATCTTTTTGATTAGATCCAAATCATAGTTTTGTGAAAATATTGAAAAAGAGAGATAGAGAAAAAAAGAAAAAAACCATAATTTTTAGCTTTTTTTAAATTGACAAAGTCATCGTTTTCGTCATCAACGTTCTATTGATCTTTAGCACCGATCTATGAGAAGAAAGATATGACTGTTTAAAAATTTACTTATATACATACATATATTCACACACATATACACGTGTGTCTATATATATAATATTTTTTTTTTGAACGTTCGAAAAGAAACATTTAAAGGACTTATTACGTTTTCCGCATGTTTAACGGTAATTATAAAGTACCTCGAAGTCACGTGAAATATCCGTCTAAATGTGCCGTGTAAATTCGAAGTCGTTTCGATAGAATGAGAAAATAAGAAGAAGAAGAAGAGAAAAGAAATATAGAAAAGGAGAGAAAAAAAGGGGAAAAAAGTAAAAAAGTAAAAAAAAACAGAGAGAGAAAGAAAGAAAGAAAGGGAAACGTGCCGTGCGTTTAGAAAAGATGTTTATTATCGGTAAACCGAGCTGTGTTCGGAGACCCTCTTGCCCCCGTAAACGTTAGCTCTCTCATTGGGTAGAAGTTCGACGTTCGTATCAGTCGGTTCTCGGTTTGCTTGGCGCGTGCACACACTTATATCAGATCATAAAAAGGAATAAGAAAACAATTTCAAAAGTCCCGTCGTAAGGTTGGGTTTTTTTTTGAAAATAGATACTACAGTAGAAGAATAAAAAAAAGTGTGCGTATGAGAACGAACGTTATTGATAAAATCGTATCACTTCGATTATTTTTATATATGATCGATTGGAGATTGATTTTTTTATGATAGAACCATTATTATATTTTCATATGAATGAAGTATCGAATATCGAGATTATCGTTTGGTTACACTTTATTAACATTCTTCGGGAGGGTGCACAGTAGAAGTATAGAAAGTCATTGAGGATTTCTAAATTGTAAGCTGAAAGAGGAAATAAAATGAAGAAAAGAGGGGGGGATGAAAGAAGGTATCTTTTCTAAGCGAGGAAACGACTCATAAGGAGGAGAGAAGGAAGGGAAGAAAAGGACGAAGAAGAGGAAGAAGAAGAAGAAGAAGAAGAAGAAGAAGAAGAAGAAGAAGAAGAAGATGAAGAGGAACTTGGAGGAGGATCGAAGGAGGGATCTGCAGAATCTGGAAAGAAATAAGAGAGAAAGAGAAAGGGAAGAAAGGTATCAACCGAACTCTTTCTTCCCTTTGAGGAAGAACCTTCCTCCTCTTTTTATCCCTCCGTGATCCTTACTATCCTCCCTCTCCCTCTTATTCTAACGTATCACGAATCTGGCACCTGTCCTCGTTTACTTGGAGAACGCTCCGCCCCGACCAATGGAGTCTCGAGGGGTCCGTTGAAGGCTCCTACCATCGGAAGAGAGAGAGAGGGCCCGTTTCTTGAGTGGTGGTAGTAGTGGTGGTGGTGGTGGTGGTGGGAGTCTTTCGGCATCATCCACCACCACCAACAGTAATAGTAAGAGTGTAGGTCGCTGAGAAAAGAGAAAGAGAAAAAGAAAGAGAGAAAAGAAGAACGAGAGAGAGAGAAAGAAAAGGATAAGAAGAAGAAAAAGAAGAAGAAGGAAAGGGAGAGAAAGGGACTTACCGGCGTCTCTACGAGTCGTTTTGGTGGGGACAGGAAGAAGGGGCCTACCCCGTCTAGAGTTCGTAGTATACCATAGAAGCAAGCAAACAAGAAAGAGAGAGATAGATAGGTAGATAGATAGAGAAAGAGATAGAAAGAGAGAGAGAGAGAAAGAGAGTAGTGTCGGGGGTATCCACCGAAAGCCATCGCCGGCATTTCCCACCACCGGCTCGTCCGGAAAACGTGAGGTACACGCGAGTCCATGCTTCCGGAGGCTGACTTTCAGTCTCGAGAGACCGCCAGAGTAGTCTGATCGCAAGACTAAAGTTGGATTTTGTTGTTTTTGTTCGGTTGGTCCCTCCGAATTTTGGTTCTGTTTTTTCTTTCACCTGCTAAGTTTTCGAGTTTTTCAAGAAATTCGGTCGCTATAACACATGTAAATACGTAGGTGCCTCGACGATTGGATATAATGATATATATCGAGTAGTGGTTATTCGTTAATTTGATGTCGATCATTGTGAAGATGTAATTGTCGTGTTTTTCTATGGTGATTCAAAACGGGACGAGTGACAACAATCAATATCATTTATTACGACAGTGATTCTGTTAAAGTGTTTCTTATTTCATCTCTCTCTTCCTCTATTTTTCTCTTTTTCTTTCTCCTTTTTTCTTTCTCTCTCATTTTCTTTTTCTCTGTGTTACTTTTTTCCTCATTCTCATTGTCACTCTCATCTATTGAGAGAATCTATGCATTGATGTCAATAGGTAAACGGTGGTAACAAGAGAGAGTGCTTTCTTCAGGGTCGCTGTGGTGATGCTCTGGTTATGGTTAAGCGTGAGTAGTGGTGAGGTAAGTGGAGACAGAGGGAAGAAAAAAAGAGTAGGACAACCGTTTTCCTCGTCATCGTGGTGGATGATACAACGTTCGTTCCTTGAACGAACGTCTGACACCCTTCTTCGTCGAGGAAGAGGTGGAGTAAGAAGAAGAAGGTGGTGGGTTGTTGTGAAATTAAGGGGTGATCAAGTTTGAAAAAAGAAACAAGAAAAGAAGAAGAATAAGAAGAAGAAGAAGAAGAAGAAGGAAGAGGAGGAGGTGGAGGAAAAGGAAAACAAGAAAACAAATAGAAAAGAAAACGAAGAGCAAAAGATAAAAAAAAGAATAACACAAAAAAATATATATATATATATATATATATATAAGTAATTATATATATAAAATAGTTAACCAAAAAAAAGAGGGGGGAGGAAGGTGAGAGATAACTCAGAGCGATTCATTCGCTCGAATTATGGTGTGCCATCGTAATCATCATCGTCATAGGGGTCTCCTAAGGGCCAGCAGCCACCGTAGCTGCGCCTTTGGGAGGCGAGGTGATGAACACGTTCCGTCGGTGTTACGAGTTTTCCTCCTGATATTAGCACTTTGGATGCCTGTACTTGACAACGGTGCATCTGTCCTCGCCTGCGGACCCGGCAGAGGCGCCGGAAGACGTCTTGGTCCCAAGAAGGTCACGCCTCTTGTCTTCAAACAGCACGTGCCCAACGTCAGCGAGAACACGCTACCGGCTAGTGGACTCAGCGATGGACGTGTATCCAGACACGACCCAAGATTTCGTGATCTTGTGCCAAACTATAATGCCGACATCATTTTTAAAGACGAGGAAGGTACCGGTGCTGATAGATTCATGACACAGGTGACGAACCTCTCTCTAACACTTTACATTTTTGTTTACATTATTTTTTTATCTTTTCAAAATTTCTCTACGTCCTTATCTTCACGGTGAATGATATTACTTATCGTATTTTGTGTTGCGGTTCAAGGACGTTCGTTTTAGATTTGAGTTTGTTTTTCTTTTTTTTTTTTAATGCACACTATCTAAATTTCAGGTTATATCTAAAAAGAAAATAAAAAGTAAATGAAACTTCTCATCGAAGTTTTTTCTTTTCTAAATATATTTATACACATATTAGTTTTATTTGTTTTTACATTGAACTGGTTTTTTTTTGTTACTGTGTTAGTTTTTTCTTCTTCTTGAGAAAATCTTCTCCGAGATAAAGAAAATTCGTACCGTAGATCGTTAGATAGATCCCCCATTTTCTCTCTCTCTCCTTGAGTTTTTATTCGATAATCTATAAAGGGTGATTACAATAAACGACTGGCTCCAAGATCATCATAGTCGCGTTGACATTGTCGTGTGTAACTCGCGATAAAATATATAAGTTATACGTATATACATATGCATAGACTGTACACTGTGTCAACGTGCGATAAAGATGATCGTCGTGTTTGCTGAACACGACGGCCAACGATGAATCACTTTTGAAAGGGCCCAATGAGATATGCATATTGTTCGATACATATGTTCACGCGTGAATGAATAATCGATACAGATCGATTGATTATTTGTTTCCAATATAATGTTGTTGACGATTTTTTCTTCGATTTTTATTTTCGAGTCAGATTTCAACGGTCGATTGATCGATTTTGACTTCTACATCGATTTGCACAACGGATCGTATTTCTTTCGTATAAAGTTTTTTTTTATATTTAGTTATGACGTCATCATTTCTTTTTTTTTTTATCAATACTTTAATTTTTATTATTAATAAGTTATTTTTGTATTATTCTTAATTCTTGTAAAATTATTTTCGAATATACATATTATTTTAAATAAATTATTATAGAGATGCATTATTATATAGAATTTTAATATAAAATGTATAAAATGATATAAAAGTTCTTTTTTTTCGGATCTCAAAACTTTTCAATCCCTGCTCTTTTAAGGATTTATTTTATCCTTTTTAAAAAGAAAAAGAAATGAAAAAAATATAAATTTTTAATTTATACGTATACATTTATAACTTGCAAGAATTTCAATTTTAGCAGTCCAGTTGGCGACCTTTACATTCGATTCCGCTAATAGTAATGCAATTATTCACGGACATATAACCAAAGTAGTAGAATGAGTAAAAAGAATGCATAACATTTCTAATACGTATAGGTTAGATCTTGAAATAGATCCATCAATTCTGTCGATCGGTTTGCTTCAACGAGAATCATATAATTATTTTCCACTTAACGTTTCTTGTCATTCATTTTATTTGATTTTATTTTCTTTTGTTTTTTCTTTTCCCCTAGTTTTAATTTTATTTTTCTATCCGATAATATAAGCCATATGTATTATTATTCTTGATAAACCGGGTGAGTTCTTGGTTAAACCGTAGAGTTTATTTATTTATCATACGTGAAATAGAACAGATTGCTGTGAATTATATTTCCTTATACTTTGATATATACCGAATTAAACGAGTTCACAGTACCTTATAGATCTTCCTTCGCTTACTTCGACAAGACATCGTCGACATTCTTTCACCCGTACTTGGAATATAAGAGTTTCTTTCTCTCTCTTTCTCTTCTCGTTCCTTTCAACCTGCTGCTACACACAATGTTCCCTCTCGCTCATAGAAAATGAGAATACGCATTCTTCGCGATTCTTTGCATATACACACATACACGTATATGTACACACACATGTATTCCTATGCAATTGATAACTTGCAAGTCGAATAGCATGCTTTACAGAAATCCTCTTAAAGTATGTAGTATGTACATGCATATATACATGAATATATAAACACATACATACATACATATATATATACGTAAAGCAATTTCTTCTTCTAGTGAGTATCTACTCGCAAAACGTATCATAAGAAAGCAAAATAGAGAGAGAAAGGAGAGAGAGAGAGAGAGAGAGAGAGTGAAAAGAATATTGGGAGTCTATTACGATGCTCACCTATGTCGTAGATATAACGGTACTCTATCAAGCACGTAATCGCAGTAACGTGTGTTACTTGCCATATGACAAACTAGCTAAGGGGGTTTCTTCTTCTTTCCCTACTCATCGTTAAACGTCGGCAGGTGATTCACGCGAAAAAGAAGACTTTCGATCCTTCCAGTAAATAATACCTACCACCACCACCACCACCAACTGCGAACGAGAGTGGTGTTCGTCCTCTCTAACGTGACCAATTGGAAATTGATTATTATAACTTGAAAGCTTGACCTAGACGCTTTCTTCTTCTCCTTTTTATATTTGTTACCTTTTTACCCTCCTACCCGGTTCGATTTATTAACAGAATAATAATAGATCGCAAGTATTTTATTAATAGAGTCATTTGACAAATTATATTTTCATTTAATTATATTAGTTTTATTAATATAATTATATGTTATATATTAATAATATATTGTATTAAATATATATTTATTATAATAAATTTTATTATATATTTATGTATTTGTTATATATTATTATACACTTATTACTTATATATTACTTATTATACTTGTACGTGTTTTTTTATTTAAATTCTATGATCGTTTTTAAAGGATTTTTAAAAGAAATTGTACACGAACGAGACAATTATGTTGTCTGTTCATTTTAACGATCTTTTTTTTTGTTTCTTGTGCATATTACCAACTCAATAACGAATTTTATCTACAAATTCTTAAAACATGTTACTTTCATAGCCAATAATAATAATAATAATAATAATAATAATAATAATAATAATGATAATAATATTAATAAAAATTCAATGAATGTCATGAATGCGAGCGCGTGCATAGACGAGGAGAAATATTTCTTCGTATATTTGTAGGAATGTTTCCTTTTGGAATAGTGAAAACGGTTTGAACCTCTCCAAGAGAGATATTTTTATCGTCTTGCCATGTACACTCACCTCTCCATTTTCTATTAAGTTTCTTTCTCGATAACCTTCTTTCTCCCTCCCCTTATTTTTCTCTATCTTTTTCTCTCTTTCTTTCCTTCTATCCATATTTTTCTTCATCTATGTATGATATATATTTCATTTGAGAGAGGGATTGGGCCTTGGGAGGGGTAAAGAATTACGATGGTAATAAAATTCATTGCACTTTCTTACATTATAATATTATGATTCTTGCCTATCGTGCATTACCTTTCGAAAATTCGCACATGCGTATTCCTTTTATTTATAAAAACGATTTTCGTAAATTTCGAATTTAAAGGAAAAATAAGAAACACATTGTGTGTGGTATCGATTTATATATTATTTTATAGTCATGATTATGATATAACGCATATTGATTATTTTCAAAGGAAATTCTTTACTTTTCCTTCCTCTCTATTAAATCTTTTTTGTGATATAATAAAAATTACTGTGGCGTTATAAAGAATTGTAGGAAAAAAAATAAGTAGAAAATATGTATAAATTTGATTATTATTGAGATATTAATTATTGATATATCTTGTTGTTGTTTTTAACGGAAAATATAAAATTCTTATGTACCTGAACCCCTTATTCACCAATGGCTTTTTTTATGGGTATTTCCAACTTTTTTTTTTCAATAACTGCAACTTCAGAATGAAGTATATTCGTTAAAATATTAAAAATTCTCACTACAATGGTATAAAAAATAATTTTTATATTTCAATAAAACAAAAAGAACATTATTGCATAAATAGTTCTATTTGATTAGTATGAATATCATTATACACTTAATTTAATATTTTTTTTACATTTTCATATTGTAACGGATAATTGATTAAATCATGGTCTTGATAATAATAAATAATGAAGAAAGCAAGAAAATAAATTTTAATACTTAAAATTATTTGTTATATTTTGATCGAATCAAATTTCAGTTTTTCTTCGAACGTTTGATCATTCGTACAAAATAAATCGTTTTATTTATTTAAAATTACGTCAGCTTAGCGAATTCCATAAAAAGTCAAGAAAAAGAAGAAAAAAGGGGATCGTTTGGATTTAATCAAATTCGAGAAATTCACCTGTGCTCTGTGAAAAAAGGAGATTCCGTTTCTCTTTTGGGTGTGTTTTTCTTTTTTCTTCTTTATTTTATTTTGAAAACGTCTAACAAAAAGAGTTGGACCACTCATTCTCTCTTTCTTTCTCTCTGTTTGTATCTATCTCTTTTTATCTTTACCGCACACGTTCTATATCTTGTTCTCTTCTTGTCTCCTTTCTCAAGCCGCGTTTATTCACCGTCCATAGAACTTCCATTAGTGCTTTATTCATGCAGTTTTTATCGCTGTTTGCCTTCCACTTGGCGCCCCCGCGATGCGTCAAACGATTCTCTCTTTCACGATCACCGACTCTTTCTCTCTCTCTATTTCTTTTTCTTTTTATTATTTTTATCTTTTTTTCCCTTTTTTTTCTCTTATGTATCGTATTGTATTCCAATTTGTAAGTCCACGAAAAAGATTGAAATGAAGTTAGGAAAGGGAAACGGTGTGTTGAGAATAGGGATACTTGTTTATTAGATTTTTAACGAAAGATTAGGACCTATGAGGTATTATTTGAATTCTAGAAGAAAAAAAGAGTCATTTGTTAGGCGGAAATAATTAATTTTTTTTTAAATTCACCAAATAAATGTATAATTTATTAATAAACACCGTAAAAAGATGATCTTTCATTTTATTCCTCTTCTCGTCTATATATTTTTCGTCATTTCTTTCTCTCAATTTTTTCAATCTTCTCGATTTTTTCATCGAATCGTATAAAAATCATAGAGATACTACACATAGAGCAAACAAGCCAGTATAAAACCTGTCGGCGAAATAAAAAGAGATAGAACATGGGAGGTTGATGTTGTCTCTCTCTAACTTGCGAGTCTTTTGTTCTTTCTTGCGTTATATATATATATATATATGTGATATATATATATATATATTATATGTGTACCGCATGAGATAGAGAGAGACAACATCAACCTTTCGTTTTTTGCTGCTATATTCATGCAAAGACATTTCCACTTACACAACCGCCTATTGTTTGTTTCCTCTATCTGTAATATCTCTATGATAAAAATGTGAATGAGAATCGTCGAATAGTTCGTAAAAGAAAATTTTTTCCTGTCTCTTTTTTTAGTCACCGCGACGTTTCGAACGTTCTTTTATTTGTTTCTCACGCACTCCTCATTTCTTTTTGTTTTATGGAAGTAAAGACAAAAACACGAACGTTCCAACGATGCCGGGGATAATAGGTTTGTAGTTTTCGCTCATCGTTCAAATATTTTATTAAGAGAGTTGATTTTACTTTCGTTATGATATTTTTTCTTTTACTATTATATTATATCTCTTTCTTTCTTGTCTCTTGTTTA
>NW_015148999.1:1454323-1468189 GCF_001465965.1 Polistes dominula
TATATATATATATATATATATATATATTTGTCGATGGGTTTGTTTTAAAACGTCTCATTCACGATTAGAAAACAATCTTTTTGAAGGGAAAATCTATAAATCTAAAGAATATGACGCTATCCTAGAAGTCGTATCTCTTTTTTTACGACACCATTGGTGAGTCTTTGGAATTCTCTGATGATATCAATCTTAAACGCTTTTCATTTTCATTTACGAACCTGTCGACTATATAACCAAACGAACTCGTTTATATAATTTCATTCTAATTGACAATAATCCTTTAATTACCTTATTGTTAATTCTATTTTATCTTATCTCTTTTAAAAAAGTAAAAGAAGGAAAACGTCGGATTAAAAATGATTCTAATGAGGGATTAAAAAGCGAATAATAACATTAAACTTGTGCCGACAGTTTATGTATATAACTATTCTTTTTTCTCCCGTGAAATTAAAAATTTTCATATTATAGTAACGAGATTTTAGATAATTGGGTAGTTAAAGATATATTTTTTTTTTTATTTTATAAACGAATAATAGACATTTTATGAGTTTTATTTGCACTTTCTCTTTTTACAAATTACCACATTTTTATAAATTACAAGTAACGCGATTATTAGATGCATTTATTTAAAATGTAATTTATTTTATACTTGTAGTAAGATGATAAAAAATAACCTTATATTGTGTCTTTGCAATTGAAAAAATTTTGAATATATATTATAAATTATACTTATACATTACTTACAATAATTTTTTTTCAAATTTAATCAAAAAAACCTATATTAATCATATTTAATTAATGTAACTTTATATTAACTAAATAGAGAATTATTCAACGTATTAGCACGAATTGATGAGTCCTAAAACAAATGAATCTTCTTAAAAACGAATCAGATGTCCTTTCATTTGAGCCGTTCAGTGCATACATCGATTAACTCTACTTTTTGAAAAATCTTAAATTTAAGTGTCAAARCACTTGGTATAGTCATAACTTTTTATATTTATAATAACTTTCCTGAATAATAAAGATTAACACCATTAAACGGCAAAATTTTTTTGGCCATTCAATAATAAGTAATATACAATATATATTATTTCATCGCATTTCTCAACTTTTTGTTTTATGGAGTTAATCGATGTGTGCACTGAACGGCTCATTTATCTCTTTAGCTTTTTACTTTATAAACCTGTGCCGAGAACACGGTTAAATACTAAGTTAAAGAAAAATATTTCCTTATATATATTTGTTTCAAAAATTGTTCTACGTGATCGCGATTACCACCACCATCACAACCACCACCATCACAACCACCACCATCTAGTAGAAACGGTGCTTCGACGTGGAATAAATAGGGAGAAAAAGCGCGCGCCGGTTCTAAGTGATTGTGGGTAGGTTTATGACCGCCATAACCGGTGTTTGGTTTGGCGCGTTAAAGCTCCCCAATTACGGCAAATAAAGCCTAATGACCACGCTTCTCTCTTCTTTCTCTCTCTTTCTCTTTCTCTTACTTTTTTTCCCCTCTCATTTTATTTCTCTTCCTTTTCTACAATCTTTTTTTTCACTCCCCCTTCTTTAAATTTTCCAAATTTTGATTTGGGAGACGAATATAATCTAAGATAAGAATTTTGTTGTATTGTTTGGACAAAAAAATGTAAAGAAAGGAAAAATCTTGTTGAAAAATGTTTTTTTTTTCTTTTTAAGTTAGTTCAGTTTTTTTTTTTATGATTTCATAATGAAATATATAAGAAAAGAAATTTTCAACATTTATCTTGATGATAATAGAGGAAAGAAATTAATGAGAAAATAGTATGATCATTTGTAGTGACTTTAATCGGGTGTCTGATGACGAGGGATGACCAACCAGAGTAACTTGATAGGAGCACGTGGCGCCACGTGATACGCTCCTGAATCGTGTTCTCATTATTCGTTGGTTGTACATCCTCCTAATCTCGTCGAAGGATCGAGAGAATTGATAGGAGACTAAGTTGCGAAATTTGCGTAAAAATAAAAAAAAGAAAGACAAAAATTTATAATAATAATATTCTCCATTTTATATTATAGAGATTATATCGAAGAAGTGAACACATTTTATTTTTATTTCTTCTTCTTACATTTTAAAATTATTACCAGTAACGTGATAATTCTTTTAGCGAATTTTTTATTCGTCTAAAATTCATGATTTTTCTTTTTCCATTTTTGTTTTGTTTTCATACTCGAGTCAGGAGGAGAAATTTAATTTAAAAATTCGACAAATAATAACGTTTCGTTGAAAATTTGAATTTTTCTTTTTTTTCTTTCTTTTTTTTTCGTAATTTTCCTTTTTTTTTCTTTTCGCAGTTCGAAACTATCGATCGTCGTTGCAAAGGCAGTCGATCGAAAGCGATAAACAGGCCCGAAGTTATATATATATAATTCTGACACCCACGCCACGTGTGATGGTGTTTACAAGGTTTCTTTTCAGCCAAAGCGTATACCTGTAATAACGGGCTACGCATGAAAAGTAATGATTTAAGGTACGCTTGTCTCCCTCGAAAGTAGCATAACTTAGCAACTTCGGTGTACGATGATCAAACCGGGCTCCGAAGGTGTACCACCGTACACCTTCATTGTCTTTCAACCGTCTCGATAGCTTCTCCAACTGGAAACGACGATATTTTTGAGATTTACACATCGTCAAAGGTTACCCACGCTAGTTTTATACTTTCTCAACGAAGATATTTTTCACGATCTTCAAGCAAGGACAATTTCCTTATGGAATGGATCACATTCCCTCTCCCCCTCTCCCTTCCACCTCTTTCTCTCCTCCTCTTGCCCTCCGGCGTTCGTGTTAAGGGTCGTAAAATTTTCATACTTTACACACGTACACGTACACGTACACGTACACTTACTTACGTGAGAAAAATTTCGCATACTTTCTTCCTCTTTTTTTTTTTTCATTTTTGTTCTTTTTTTCTATCTTTTTTTAGATTAATGGCAGATGTAACAGAGATTATTGATGTTTATAAAGTAAAATTTTGCAAATTTATAATAATAAAAAAAAATAACTATTGATCTGTTTAGTTTATTAGGGTGTATTTAGATTTGTTAATGTATATATTATCTTTATAAATTATATCTAATAAATATAATATTATAAATTATATAATAATATATTATTTATATTATATATATTAATATATATGTACGTATGTATTTTAAATTGAAAAAAGTTGGAAAACAAAAAATTATCATTGACATAACCAATGATAGATTTCAATAATAATTTTTGTATAATGAAAGATAGATGTTCGATGCCAAAATTAAAAATATTTTAATATATTAGTCAATTCAAAAATATAAATTAATGATGTCAAATCTATCAATGTTTCTATCAACTTATCGATATGTAATTTGATAAATATAAATTTCTTTTAAGCGAATTTATAATTAATAAATAATGTATATATTTATTGACTGTAGATGAATTTTTAACATAATTACACCATTTTCATATATATATATATATATATATATATAATAAGAAATATAAAGAGAATGAAGATAATTATATATATATATATAGAGGTAGTTTGAAGATACTTAACTACAACGAAACGAGAAAATCAATCAGCGTGTAGGTAACGTCAAATGAGAGATCCGGTAATTCAAGCCCTTTTCATTTTCGATGTTACTTATTGCACGACGGGGTTTTACTAATGTGAAACGTTGGGATTAGACGTGGAGACCTATGTGAGTTCAACTAACATATTCGTTTCTACTCTTTTTCTTTCTCTCTTCAAGATGCAGCTTACACGTCTTACCATACTCGCCGTTATCTTCGAAGATATAACCTCGTAAATCCATGGGTATTTGTTTCCTACCCACCCTCAGGATCCGTCAAGATTACTGCCATTAATCTCCCTGTGATCATTCATACGTTTACAACGACAAATCGCTACCTTCGTTTTCTATTCTTTCTCTTTCTCTTTTCTTTTCTTTTCTTTTTATCACTATTTGCATCTTCTTCTTTTATTCATCGAATATCTCTAAAAGATAGTTATCTATTTTGACTTTGTGCTTTATTTATTACCTTTTCTCTTATAAATCATTGGTAACTCTTTATTTATTTACTTACGTGTCGAATCTGACAACTAATTGATTTTAAAGATCTAACTGAACCTTTGACAATTGTTTTTTTTTAACACTGTCAAAGATTCAAACGTTCTATCGTTTTTTCCAAACCTTAATAATTCGGCTTTTTTTTGTAAAGTAATAATGAGAGCAACTTTTTTAAATCTTTATTTCCGAAATGTGTCATAATTTGTAATATTTATTTTTCTTACGATCTTTCATGAACTCAAACATATACACAATTAGGCGTTCTTCAATGGAATAATTATTATTCGTATTTATTATTATGTACATTTATTATATTACGTACCTTTAAACGTTATTTCCTATTACTTATTCCCGTTACATTGAATTCTACTCACTATTTCATTCGTTCCTCAGTTTTACAAGAAATATCCTTGTAACGTGATAGTCTTCTATTATTAAACATCGAATGGTAGTTTATAACCCTTTGACTACGACAAATAACCCTTTGATACAGTCGGAATTTTAAGTAGAAACGCATTTTTGTGAAAAAATATTTCAATAATCAAACAACTGAATTTCATTGCATTAAAACAACGATATTATTTATTTCATTGTATTCTGAACATAATTTTTATTACAAATCTTACAAATTTAATGAGATAAAAACGTAAAAAATATCTAAAAACCTATAAGCGTCCATAATAAAACAAGTTCAACAAGGTTAAAACAAAAGCCAGGAAAATCAAATCCCCCCTTTCCTTTTTTCTTCACTTTCTTTTACAAGTAACGAATTTGGGTGACACGAATCCTTGCGTATTTCGCGTTACGATAAATAGACCATCGTAAAATAAATTTTCACAACTCGGATGAATTTACTTTATTAACACGTTCTGCTTCAGGGGGAATTTTGTCGGTAAGAATACGCTTGATCTTATAATGGACTAAAACCCTGAAGTCGCCATTCTATCTGCACACCAGGATAATGTTTTGTTCTACCACGGGACTGTTCAGAACAGAATATATAAGTCTTTAATAGCTATGGCTTTTTCTTTATTTCTTTCTTCCTCACTTCTTCTTTTTATTATTCTTTTTTATTTTGTACACCACAAGAAAATAAAATAAAATAATAAAGATTAACCAAAAGAAAAAAAAGGGAAAAATAAGTCGGCGTTCTCGATCAAAGTGGTTTCCCCGTAAAGACCGTGTGGATGAGAGAGAGAGAGAAAGAGAGAGAGAGACAGGGTAAAGGGTGAAGGGGGTGGGGGTGACGGTTTTACACCCGTTAGAACCAGTTATACAGACAGGAGGCGCTTGTAAACGAGACCAGTCGGCGGCTAGTGTAAACAGATCCCGATAGTTTAACAGCCACATATCTCTGTTCGAGTTTCGTCTCGATAAAGTGAACCAGATTCACGTGACATTCCTCTCCAACCTTTCTCATCTTCAAGTGTTAACGTTATATCGGAATCTATGTTGTTTATTTTTGATAGTTCATTAAGTCTCGTAAAATATTGTTTCGATAAAGTGGTAGACTAAATTGATCGGAACATTTTTCGAACGATATATTTCAATTTAATTATTATTATATATGCTTCGATGGTTTTCGGGGTTTTTACAATGTACTAGAATTATTTTCTATTTCTTGTATTTTGACTGTATTTTATTTTTATCGAAGTGGCCCAGTAAACTTTTGAAATAATATTATATTGTTTAAAAAATTTAATTTATTCAATATTATTATTGAATTTTGTTCGTCTCATTACAATTGGGTCAGATTGTGGTCGTAACATATTAAAATATATTTGGAATACCAACCAATCTTTGATTTCTGTACATCTCATATATTATTTCAACTTATCGAAATTACATTCATATTTCAAAAATAACATTTAGAAATGATTTGGTTAGAAAATTATATCCGTTAAAAACAAGTTGTATTTTGTCATATCGAAATAATTCATATTTGTGCCATCTTTTTCGGTATGAAATGAAAGAAGAAAATGAAGACGATGATAATGACGATGATGATGATAAAAAATAAGATAATGATGATAAAAAAGAAGAAGAAGAAGAGAAGAATCTTGAGAAAACGTCATCGTGGGTAGAATGAACTGTGTTTAAGCCGAAAACCGCACTGATGGAGGACGCTTGAGATGGAGAATCGTATCTCTCTTGGCTGTTCTTCGATTATGTGTCGGGATAATACGGTGAGAACAAGTAAGGAAGAGAGGGAGAAGTGAAAGAGAAAGAAAAAAATAAAGAAAGAGAGAAAGAGAGATAGTATACGAAGTGGAGAGTAGAGGGGCAAGTGAAATGAAAGAGAGAGAAAGAGAGAAGGACGTAATCTGGTTGGTCCACCGAGCTTCAACGGAGAAAGGATGAAGGAAGAAAGGAAGGGCCGTCGAGGGCTTCGAGCCGGCCGCCATAATGCATCGTGAGAAGTGTGCATGGGGTCAAACGGGTCAAAAGAACGTCATGGCGTTCCTTCGTCTCTCTATGGCGGCCGAGTTGCTGTTCCATTCGTCCCGAAGGCAAAATCTTTTTCCATCTCCTTACTTTTACTCTTTCTCTCATTTCTCTTATCTTTTTTTTTTCTTTTCTTTCTCTTTTTTTTTAATCTCTGTCTCTGTTGCGAATCGTTGAACTCGTCTTTACGGGAAACCATCGTAAAAGACTTACATCGACGACGACTTCATTTCGCGTTTACGATCTTCTTCTTCTTTTGAGATTCGTAAAAATGGCAGATAGTGGAACCGTTCAAAGCGGGAAATTTGAATTTTCTTAACGATACGTGTTTCAATTACGATCAAAACTATTTTTTCTATTAGCTACTTTTCTTTTTTCTTTTTTTTACTTCTTTGGTCTCTTTTATTTCAATCATTGTTATCGTTGTTATTAATAATACGATTAAATTGTAAGATACGTTTATAAATTAGAATGACGTAGACGAGTATAGAAGAGATTTCTTTTTTTCTAAGAATAAAAAATTCCGCCCATCGTTTAATAGACCGTTCATAAACTATTATTCTTCTTATGCACGATTATCTTTTACCGTTCTTTCTCATGAATTCATCTAAATATATTTGAATATTTTCTTGTTTTCTTTTTTTTTTTTTTAGCTTGCTTGTCTCACTGACTGACTGACTGACTCGACGACTTATTCTACTGTACTTAAAGTATTTTTGCATTAACAGACGTAGAAACTCACTTTAAGTAATACCTTGTTAAATGTTTCATTTGAAAAAAATTAAAACGATGATAGATTTTTCTACCGGCAAAAGTATATAGTAACTCGATTAAAATAATACTTCGTTTAAATATTTCATTAGAAAAACATGAAATGATGATAAATTTGTCTACCAATAAAAATAATACTACGTTTAAATATTTCATTTGAAAACTAAAATTGATAGGATAAATTTGTTATCTTCGAAAAATGATTCAATAATTATTTATTACTATTTACAGATTTATGTATTTATGTGTGTGTGTGTGGGTGTATATGTGTATTTGTGTGTACACATATACATATCTCGTAGGTGTGTGTACAGGTTTATAGGTGAGTTGCCACCAATGAGGCGGAATACGCGCCGGCAGAAAGTTTTGCAAAATATGGAACGACGGTCCTCGCTTGTAAAACGATCTTCTCGACCACTTCCTTCCTCCGTGACGATCGAGGATCCGATGACCAGTTTGAGGTCGAGGATGACCGACGTGGGAAAGGATCTCTGATGCTTCATACTCTCCTCCCTCGCCTCCCTCATCACCTCTTTTACCTTGTTCTTCTTTTTCTTCTTCTTCTACTTGTCATTACTTCTTTCGCGTTTCTTTTTTTTCTTTTTTCTAATTTTTTGTCTATTCATCCTTTAGTAAACAGATTTATATTCGCTTTATACTTTAATTATATATCCCTTTCATTTTTTTATTTATTCGAAAAAAAATTCTTGTAGAAAATGTTATTGAGAAAAGAAGATAAGACATCACCGTATTTATTGCGTTTACTATGTCCTTTTACATACTTACTTGTATCTTTTTTTTTTTACTTTTTTACTTCTCGTCACTCGAATACTTTTTCATATTAAATACTTTGAAAGTAATTGACGGGTAATCGTAAATTAATTTAATAGATATTTATAAAGAAAAAGGGAAAGAAATTTCTTCAATGTACGTATAACTCCGAAGTCTCGTTATAATTGAAATTTATAAGACGATGAAAACTATGATAAATTAATTCGCAAAAGGTTCGATAAAGAAAGAAAGAGAGAGAGAGAAAACAAAAATTTAAATGCAACGTAGAATCATCTTTATAAGTTGTCAATACAAATATATATTATTTAACAATTTCCGTTATTTTATCGTAAATTTAATCGCATGTATATGCATGTTTATCGATAATATCGGCATTTGATGATAGTGATTCGAAGATAAATATTCATTTTCAAATCGTATCTTTCAAGAGAGGATAACTTAGTTCACTTTTGTAGAAAATAAATGAAAAAATAAGCCACATGAAATAGATTAAATGGAAAGCGACGTGGTTTAACAAGATTTCTACTCGTAGTTATATATGTATATATATATATATATATATATATATATATATATATATGTATATATACTCGTAGTTATATATATATATATCAATACATACGTCAACGAGAGAGAAAATAACGGAGATCGATGCGTTACCGAGGGATACAGGAGAGATTATTTAAGCGAGGATTACTAACGACCTGTAATTATCGCGCGTATACTATTATTAAAGAAATGATAGGGCTTGTGGTGGCTTGTATAAATCGCGTATGGTGGGTACCGGGCGTCGAGGTAAAATTTTCATTGGCCAAAGTTGCATTCCTTTTTTTTTTATCTTCCCCCATTTCTTTAACTTGTTTCCTGTTTTTTATTTTTTATTTTTTTGGTATCTTCTTTTTATTAAAAAATACGAAAGGGAAGAAGTTAAGTAAAAAGTAACTCGTTTACAAGATAAAATACATTACCTACTAATAAGTTAATAAACTATATCGGTGTTTACGTGTCTGTGTATGTGTGTACGCGTGTATGTCGAGTATATTTAAATACACAAATATTAATTCGATAAATTTTTCTGGTATTTTTTTTTCTAATTTCTATTTGTTTATATATAATAAATTTGAAAAAAGGAAAGAGAAAATTTGACAAGTTAGTTTGTTAAAATGCATTATCTGATATTAATTAATAAATCATGTGCTTAATATAAAATGCAAATTCTGTGTCCTATAAAATTATAATATTTACCGCGTAAGTTTCATTATCTCACTTGTTTTTTTAAATTTATTAAAGATGTAAGAGAGTAGACAAAAATTACTTCATTTATTCGAATAGTTTACATTATTGATTTACTAATTCGAATTGATGTTAGAAAATTATTTAGGAAAATAATTGAATCATTTCAAATGAATTATTACGAAAATAAAATCGTAATTTAACGATTTCTATCTTTATATCATTCTACTTTAATGTCGTTTTGTTTTAATTGATAAGAAATGCAAAAAAGAATTAAAGATAGGAGTGGTTGCCTTGTTAGCCCGACAAAAACACGCCATCTAAGTTAATAAATAAATATATAATTGTATAATGCATGGGCTATTGTGACTATTGTGCATTGTACATATGCATTAGCAATCCCTAGTTGGGATACCATCAGCTCCTTACGGTTAACACGATGTAGTAGTTGTTGTCGTTGTTGTTGCAACGTATCGTCGTTTGGGACCTACGTGCATGCGTTGTAATATGTTTCTCAATGCGTCTCTACAATTTTCTTTTGCAGATCAAATGCAAATCATTCAATCGGTATGATTCACAACATATACACACACACACACATACACGCGTGTGCGTTTACGCACGCACTCAGGATCTCTCCAAATAATAATCATCATTTATTGATAAAAATCACTCAGGTTGGAATAAGTAATAATAAATTTTTCATCACTATCGTCTCACCGAATTCTTTCTTTTTTTATAAATAAATATTTTTTTTTCTTGTATAATATACTTCATATTTACTTTTTCTAATAATCATATTTAATTAATAAAATAATTTTTATCTATAAATCATTCCTATATTATATATATTCGTTTATTATTTATTTATTAATTGGAATGAAAACTATTGATTAATACGAAGAAATAGGTTAGGATGATTAAAGTTATGTTTTTATGGATAAGAAATTGGAAGTTATTTGAATCGAGCTGTATAAAACATTTAGATCGCAGTTTTTGCTTTATAGCTCTTCCTTGTACAGCGTAGGTGGGCAAGTAGGAACAAGCGGCGAACAACGCGCTTATTCAAATACATTCAATTAATTTCCATAGGACGACAACAATGGCTTCCACAACGTGTAATCGTCGTCCCCAACCGATATGCCGACGTCGTTGCATACGCCTGCTGCGATTTCGTGGGATCCACACGAGTGGATCCTCTTTGGTGATTCTTTCTCTTTCTCTTTCTCTTTTTCTCCATTCGAGATCCTACTCGATAACGGCAATAAATCTTTGTCTTGTTACTCGGCTTCTATTTCAGTGTCCAATGTCCTTTAAACTTCTTTGACTTAGAAAACATATTCCTAATTTCTTTATAATCATTTTTTTTCTTTGATAATAATAATATATCAAATTCTTTTATTGATATATTAATTGTTCAATTGAACAATTAATAATTTATTTATAAAAAAAAATATTCATGAAAATGATTACTCATTACATTATTTAACTTTTCGTATAGTTACTTTTCTTTATGACAATATACCATCACGATAAGTGTCATAAATTTTGTATTATATATAATTTACGGTATACGGATTTTTTTTTTTTAAACATTATTAGGTTCAATCAATTTTGTAAAATTGATCTTTTATCGTTATTGTTCGATGAATTCCAATTTTCGATGATAATTCATTTAAATTCATAAACTAATGTAAAAAAAAAATAGAAAAAAAAAACGAAAGTACACGTTTACTCATTATTGTTTTATATCGAATTTGTTGCTCGTAAAAGAAAAATATTCATGAAAATTTGATATCGTTATCTCTCTCTCTCTTGTCACGATTGACACTTTGATAAAATCGATAATCGTTTGATATAAGATTAAATATCTTTCTACTCGTGCGCGTTGATGCAGCCAATATAATGAGTCGTTCGTTCGAGGAATTATCATTATCATGATCATGATCATGATGATAATGATCATGATCATGATCACCATCGTCGTCTTCGTCGTCGTTGTTATTGAGGATAACCCTATGAAAGATAGAAAAAAGGTAAAGAGAGAAAGAGATTGGTCTCTCTCGAGCTGTGAATGGCTGAGCCTTTGATGGAACGAACGGCGATACGAGGGGGATATCGGATGGAGGAGAGGGCCTAATTAATGGGGCGGCAACCGGGCACTTCCTCTTGAACGTTCCTCGTACGTTTTCCCCTTCTTTTTCGTTCTCTTGTATTTTCCACCATCTTCGAACCTCCATCCTTATTTCGTTCTTCCTCTTTCTTATCTTCTTACCTTTTTTTTTCTATTTAGATATATATTTTTATATATATATATATATATATATATATATATATATATATATATGTGTGADTGTGCGTGTGTGCGTGTGTAGGGTTAGAAGAATACTTTACTGTAAAAATTTTCATATTTTTTATTATAAATATTAAACAACGTAATTTTGTTCTATTTAAAATATATTAGTAAACTCTCATGTTATTATTATTATTATTATTATTATTATTATTATTATTATTATTATTATTATTATTATTGTTATTGTTATTATTATTTATATTTAATATTATATAATAATTAAAAATTATTAAAAACAATTAATAATAATGTAAATGAAAATACGTATACCTTATTCTTCTCTTTCGTTATAAATTTATCATTACTTTTTTATTCATACATTTATGATATATTTATTTTTAGTTTTATTAATCATTATTAATTTAGCTATTCTACATATACTTTCTTTTTTCTTTCTTCTTATCTTTAAATTGTCCTCATCGCGTTCTCATTTCTTCTTCAATCTTCTTCATTGTCGAAATTCACCCTCTCTCTCTCCCACTTGCCTCCCTTTTTCTCTCTCATACTCTCGAAATACTGGTTTCTTCCTTTCGAAAGTTGCAACGCAGTTACATTGTAATCGATTCGCCGACGAGACGATCAAGAAGGTATCGTTCGATGATCGAGGGCACGGAACAGGTATCACGTTCACGGGCTTCGCTTGCTAACTGGTTCCCCTAGGCTTCTTTCTTTGAGCTTGTCGTCGCACGTTTCCCATCATTCACGATATTCGTCCTACGCAATTTCTTTTTTCTCTCTCTCTCTTTATCTCTTTTTCTCTATCTCTTTTTTTCTCTTTATGTTTTATTTTTCATTTTTTATTTTCTTCTTTTTGTCCCCTCTCTTCACATCATTCCACATTTTAAGATTTGGACGATTTATTTTGAAATTAGTCCAATTCCATTTTCCGTTTTTTTCGAGAAAATAAAAATGTCAACAGCATATTTGTCATTTATAAAATGTATGATAATTGTATCAAGTTTGTCAATGTTTCTTTTTTTTTTTTTTAATAAATTTATCAATATTAAGTAATTTGATTAATATCAATTTCTTTGAAGGCGAATTAACCTAAAATAATAATATGTATATTTTACGGACTGGTGGAAATGGACTTAATAGAACATTTTCACGATAAACGATCCGTTTGATTTTGATACGAGATCCATTTGATTTTGATACGAAATCCGCTTGACTTTGATACAAGACCCGTTTGATTTTGATACGAAATCCGTGTTTGATTTTGATACAAGATCCGTTTCTCTTTTAAATTCTATGAATTTTTTGTCTTCGTTGTTCGTTCAGGTAAGAACAGCCCCAACGGCTACACTACTACTCTTATTTTCACTCGATCAAACGGTACCAGAGCCAAGGATAACGTGTCGCCTTCTACAAGAAGAATCGATCGTGTTTCGAAGCACCGTTCAAGGATCCCCTTTGTTCCTCTATCTTCCTTCCTACCATACGTGGATCATACCTTTCACTACGTATGTCTGTAATAATATGTAAAATAAGTAATCAAAATAATAAGAAGAAATGAAGTAGAAGAAGTAAAAGATGAAGGAGATGATGACGAAGAAAAAATAACGTTAAGAGACTTGATTTGTTACTATACGTTTTATTTTGGAGAAACATCGAAGTTAATATATATATATATATATATAAAAAGAAATTAATTGGAAAGTTTTACAATCTTGTCGGATAAATGTTTTCTGATAAATGTGTGTTACCGATACGGGTTTAAGTAAAATTAATATTTGTACAAATCATTTGACAATTTTTACGTATTTGATTGGTTTATAATAATTATAGATGATTACGAAGTGATAGAAGTATGATTAAGAATCTGAAATATTCTTGACAAATTAATTATATTATATTATATTACAGCGTTATGTAATATATTATTGTATTACTATAATAAAATTGAATAGAGAGTATATTAAATTTTTTGTTTGAATGATAAAGTTTGGAAACTAACGTAGAAACAATAATTCTTCCACTGTCAAATTAACTTTTATTTATAACAAAAAATGTACATGTTTTTTTTTTGTACAGATTCAAAACTTTTCAACCTACACCCACGTATGTTAATACTATTATAGCAATAACTATATTATTATTATTATTATTTTTCTTCTTCTTCTTCTTCTTCTTCTTCTTATTATTATTATTATTATTATTATTATTATTAT
>NW_015148999.1:1468334-1470834 GCF_001465965.1 Polistes dominula
TATATATATATATATACACGTATACGTACGTGTATAGGGGAATGCGTTTCTCGCGTGGTACCTGCCTCGAGGATGCCTATATCCGATGGCATCGAGATCGTCGATAACGAGAAAGGAATCCGATGGCCTGTAATTTGTCGTTGAGATATGTCTAAGTGTCTTTTTCTTTCGTGTATGGGTGCCGTTAACAAATTCCTCAGATAGTTATTATCTATTTCTACACACGACGATTCCAATTTCCAATTTTCTCTTGTTCGAATTTCTATCATTTTTACTCTAATTTTTTTCACGTGAAGGTGAGGGAAAAGGGTGGGGACATGTATGTGAATGGTACCTGTTTATAACACGGTAAATAGGTTTCTAGAAAATGACGTGTTGCGTGAAGTCGTGTTATACGAGACCCACATTTTATTTTTTTTCTTTGAATTATTATTTTTAAGGTAATTTTTAATTCTGAAATATGTTAAGCAAAAAATCCATATTATAAAGTGCTGTAGAAGTACAGTGTTGTACAAAAGTTCTTAACAATCCTTTACGATCGCAAATTAGTCTATTGGGATACGAACCTCAGTAGTGTTTGTCACCACTTTATCGTTGTTATAACGAAACAAAACAATTATTCGATCGAATCGAATTGCTATCGAATATATTCGATATATCGAATTCGATATATCGAATATATCGATATATTGGTGCACCAGCTAATCAACTAATGACTATTTCTCGTCGTTGAACAAACCGTTATGTCTGTTTACTCTATCCGTTATAACATTCCATTCTAAATTTTTCCTGAATGTTAATTAATTTTCAAATAAAAGTTATTTTTTATCAATACGATTATAAAACCAAATTAGATCACATAGAATAATTTTGTTAACTTACGTCAGTATAAAAACAATAATAAATATAGATCATTTATTAATAAAATAATTTTCTTCGAAGGTTTTTTGTTTTGTTTTTTTGGTTTTTATTAAATTAATCGCACATAGGAAATTAGAAAAATTATGAAAAATTTTCTCTCAAAGATTTTGTCATTTTGGAAAAAATAGAGAAAAAGGGATCCGAATCCTTAATTAATTTAAACAAAAGGCTATATTACCGATAAATAAAAATAAAAGAAAAAAGCAGGAATACTTTTTTTAATATATCTATACTTTACTACTTTTTTTATATATGAACACTTTATTTCTATTCTTTTTCTTTCTCAATAAACAATATATCAATTATCTTCCGATAAAATTGTAGGTTTATAAATTTTCTCTTATTTTATTATTATCAGTATTATTAAATAAGTCGGAAATAAAAGACTATAATAATCTTAAAAATGTAGTTATATTATACTAACAAAAAAACAAAATGGAGGGGTGGGTCGTACTTTGCCGCAGCCGCAGTGGCCCTCACGAATTCACGAACATAAGTTGCCAGGAATTCTGGGATTACATTTGACGAAAAAGAAATGACGAAAGTAAGAGGGGTGGAGGACAAAAAGGATAAAAAGAGGAAGAATTGGAGGTGGTGGTGGAGCAGCAGAAGGAGGTGGACGTGTACGTCCCTTACGTCCGTCCAGTCACGGAACGCTTTTTCCTACTAAGACCTAACCTTACATTCGTGTCGTCCTAATTCGAAGCGAGTCATCGGAACTCGCTTGGAATGTTCCTCTCGCGGTATATCCTCTAGGTTTCCTCTTTTCTTCTTTCTCCTCCTCTTTTGTCCTACTCTCTCTCTCTTTCTCTCTTTTTTTCTCTTTTTCTCAGTTTCATCGTTCTCGTTCTCCATACTCTATCTCTTTCTATTTGGTATGTCTTGAGTTTAACTTATAACGAGACCACGTAGCAATAGGGTTCATCTTTCTTCAACATCGTAGAAAGGACTCTCCTCCTCTTCCTTCCCCTCCTCTTCTTTTTCTTCTTCTTCCTCCTCCTCCTCCTTCTTTTTCTCCTTCTCTTCTTCAGGTTCGGGAAGGCCCCTTCGGTAATTAATTTAACTTCTTATCCCGACGATGGCGGCTGCTAATGGTTTTCTTGTTCTACCCCGCGCGAAGCTGTCCGCGTCGTCTCGCCTTCGTTTTCTGACCGCCCACCGATTACTACTGTACATCGAGAAATAAAGAAAGAAAGAAAAATAAATAAAGAAAGAAATAGATAGATAGATAGAGAGAGAGAGAGAGAGAGAGAGAGAGAGAGAGAGAAAGGGAATAATAAGAGAAAGAAATGATAGTCCTCTTTCTTTTTCTTCTAACGGATTTTTATCTAATTATCTTTATCCGACTCGCGTTCCAACTTCTCCAGACCAAACCCCCTCCCCTACCCTCCCCTCACCTCACCTCCCTCACCCCTTTATGTTCTCTCTCACAAAATTCCGGTTCTCCGTGGACACGCACTTTCTGCCGCCTTCGAGAAAATTCTGATAATAACTTTTGCGTTACGTTTAATCCTTTTTCTTTCTTTCTCTCTCTTCGTACTGCTAATCTCACGCTAAAAAAAGAAAATTGTTTACATCT
>NW_015148999.1:1475834-1480834 GCF_001465965.1 Polistes dominula
A
Source organism: Polistes dominula (assembly GCF_001465965.1). The sequence goes on from NW_015148999.1 coordinate 1,475,836, forward strand.
ACAATATTATTCGTCTCGACTCTTACGAAAAAACGAAGAATCGGAATATATATATATATATACATAATACTTTACGACACAAACACAAACACACACAAACTCAATATCCGTTCCAATTGAAGACCGTTGATCCTTTTTAACGATGAATCAAACGTTTTCATTCTCTCTGATCTCATGAGTTAACTACAGGAACAAGATGTGTCGTTGAGACAACCAGGTTCAACGTATACAAAACATAAAAGGATTAAAAAAGGAAGAAGAATAAGAATAAGAAGAAGAAAAGGGTACACTTTAAGAAGGGTCAGACCTCGGGGTAAAAAAATATCGAATTAGTATTTGGGAGCCCGTTATACGCATCATGATCGCGTTATGATCGTCATAAGATTTTACTGCGGTCATAACGTATCCCTTAGCCTTTATTGTTGGGTAGAAAAGTACGGCAAAAACCATAGATACTTTCTCTTTATCTCTTTTTCTCTCTCTCTCTCTCTCTCTCTTGCAAACAATCTTTTTTTTTCACTTTTATACTTTCTTGCTTGTTTATCCATTCTTTTTTTTTGAAGTCAACCTTCGTCGCCTTCTTTCTTAAAGGTTTCTCTTTGTTAAGCTCAGGAACTTTTCGAACTTTCTCCTATACATATATATGTATATATAGTATATGTTTACTAGGAACCTAATATTTATATATATATATATATACATACATATACCTATCCTCATAGGTACAAAATAAACAGAAGTGTTTGTCCTTCTCGAACGTTATTTTGTCAAACACGAAGGTTGAAATTCTCATATTTCCAATTGCTTAGGCTTAGTTTCTCCTTTTTATTTATCTTTTTTTTTTGGTCAAAGCATTTAATTTTTCTATGAAGATAAAATAAATAAAATACAAAATTTATGTTAGTTCATGTTAAGAATATATTATAATACAAATTTGTTAACTTAAATTACAGACAACAAAAGAAAAATAACAAATGAAAGAAAGAGAAAAGGATGTATCAGGAAAAAAACAAACAAAATGTATCAGTAAATACGTAACTATAATCGTTTGAACTCAATTTTGTACGTCTTTTACCTTTTATTTATCTCTTTGTATGTACAAATAGAAGAAACCTCAAAAAAATATGGTGAAATTTAAAGGGGGGTTAATTTCAAATGATTCGTTTCTCAACCGTGGCAGGAACTTTAGACGATGTATTGTTAACGAGCACGAAAAAAAAATGATAACAAAAGTCAAAGTTAAAAGCAAGAATAAGAGATAAAAATAGAGAAAGAGAAAGAGAAATAGAAAGAAAAAGAGAAAGAGAGAAAGAGAAAAAGCGTGTAGAGGGAATTAGTAGTAAGAAAATCGGCATAATTTTGTCGGTCTGACGAAAATTGGCAGACCGACATTGAATTACAGGGTAGCCAGGTTGCAATGAACGGCAGCACGCGACGATTGCGTGTCGACGATTAATTTTTCACTCCTACCAAAGAGAAATGCCGATGCTTTACCTCCTCCTTGTTCTTCACCTCCTTTTCTTCTTTTCTTCTCAAAGAGGACGTTGGGAATCACTTTTGGAGAGATCCGATAGCCACACGACTGCTATTTCTTCTTATTTTTATTTTTATTTTTATTTTCTTCTTTATCTTCTTCTTCTTCCTCTTCTTCTTCCTGCTTCTCTTTCTCCTCCTTCTTCTCATTTTTTTCATCTCCAACCTCTTTTCCTACCCACCACCTACAAACCCCTCCTCCTCTTCCACCCCCTACTGCTACTACTACTACCACCACGTTCCTCAAAACATTTTTTATTTGCGCTTACACGTCACAAAGCTCAGTTGGCAGGCGTGATAAATCCCAGTAATGGTCGGTCATTAATCTACGGTAGAATTACGCGTACAACACGTTCCACCTTTGACAATGCTGGAACTCTCTCTCTCTCTCTCTCTCTCTCACCCTCCATCCCTACCTTCTCCCCCTTCAAATGTCCTGTCGTGTTTTAGATAGGTGGATATGTCTTCTTTCTTTCTCTTATTTTAATCCTCGACGATAGGGGGTAAATCTATTAACGTTGCAATCTATTAATCAACGATTAAATTACCTAAATTTATTCCATTTAAATCCTATTAACCAATAATATTCGTTCTTATATCACCCTTTCTGAATAAACCTTTTATTATATTTATATTGTATTTTTCGGTGACAATCATTTTGTATTTCTATAAAGAAGGTGAGGGGGTTAAAATGAATGGTTTCTCAATGATTAAAATCAAACACAAAAATTCTATGATTATTCATTTCGACAAAATGAAAATTCGTTTTCTTTTGCATTTGTATTCTTCCGTGTGAATATTTGTTTTTTTTTTATTGTTAAATATCAATTATAATGTAGAATAAAGATTAGAAGAACATAAATGATTATAGATAAGTAGACAGTATAAGTAGATAGATTGATTGATAGATTGATATATAGATAAATAGAGAAAAAGAAAATATAGTAAAAAAAGAAAAAAAGGAAGAGAAGAGTTAAAGTTTAGCGAATAGATCGAAAGGGTCAGAAAAAGAAAAGTATTAAGAAAGATTATCCGGGGTAAAGGGTTGGTGATAGTGGTAGTGGTAATGGTGGTGGTGGTGGTCGGTGACTAAGAACTAGGGGGAGGAGGAATGAGGGAAGATCGAAACGCGACGGAATTCACGTCGATCTTCGCGCCTCTCCTCCTCCTCCCTTCGGTTGGATCCGCCGATCCTCCCGATCCTCTTCATGAATCTCTTCGGGGTGTAGATGGTGAACCGAGATAGGTAGAAAGGAGGGAGGCTACTTAAACTTAACCCTTGCTCATATGCACCTCTCTCTCTCTCTTTTATTCTCTCTCATTCTCTCATTCTTGGGTTGGACCGGTGAGACCGGAGGCCACACACCAAGAAAGACTAATAGCCGAGAAGATAACGCTCTTAAACACTTTGCCAGGCCAATGCTTCTTTTCTCCTTCGTAGCAACCTGCTCTTAGCGAACCTACCTTTCTCTCTCTCTCTCTCTCTCTCTCTTTCTCTCACACACATTCATACACACATATATGAGAACACAAACAAACTTTCTCTTACTCTCTCTTTTTCATTCTCTATCTATCTTTCGTCCTTCGAGTCGATGTCTTTCGTTCCCTAACCCCCCTAACCCCCACCCTAACCCCGGGAAGGAACCATGAACGAACGAGTAGCAAGCAGCAGCTACCACCATTCAACAGAGTCTCTTCTTCGATAAAGTCTCATCTCGTACTGTATGGAAGAGGAAGAAGAAGAATAAGAAGAAAACTCTTGGGAATGTGACATTCCCGCGAGAGTTGCCAAAACTTGTCCTTACCTGTCGAAAAGAAAGAAAAAGGAAAAAGAAAATAAAGAGTATATTCGTGATATGTGTTATTGGTTAAATTTTATATATCTGCTAATTTTTCTTTTTCATGGATCAAAGGTGTGAAATTATTCCTAAATAAATAGATTGATCACTTTTCTATATAACTATCTTCTATCTATCTATCTATCTATCTATCTATCTATCTATCTATCTATATTTTATTACTTGATACAACACGTTTAGAATTCTTTTTTACTTTTCTTTTTTAATAAAAGGACGACAACATGAGAGAAGGGAGGAGGAAAGCTGAAGATTTGATTCCTTAGATCTCATACATTTCTTTTTATTTTTGTTTAAATATTTGCAGTGAACGAATACAAATTTTTGTTTGAAAGTTTATCGATCTAGAAATCAAAACGAAAAGATATTTATTGTAATTCGTGTATAATATTATTATTATTTTGAGTAAAATATTTTTTAAAAATATTTTTTTAAACGAAAGATTATCGTCAACATTTGGCAAGAATATTAATTTGATTTGGGTATAAAATTACTTATTTAACCTTAGTACAGGATTTTTATTAACCATTACGTACCGTAATTGGCAATAATAATTAATAAACAGTAAAAATAAAAATGATAAAATGATTAGACATTTTAGTCATTTTATTGTACATATATTAATATATATGAAGAATGTCAAGAATCAAATGGTTGCCTAACAACAAATACCAACACATACATCGATGAAAGACCGATTATTTGAATTTTTATTCTTATACATTAATATTTCGGACATACACCAAGCGATCATGTGAATTTTTGACATTATCCAATTTTCAATCTTTCACGTTAACATATATACATATGAAAAAGAAAAAGAGAAAGGTATAATATAAGAAAAAAGATCGAGTAGTTGACTGGTTGGCTGACTGGCTTGGTGGTTCACCTACAAACGGGATAACGACTCGATTATTGCTTTACAGTTGGCTGGGGTAACTTCAGCAACGAGTTTATTGCTCAGACGGTGCGTACTTGTAAATATCGCGCTAATGACTTAGCGTACACGTTGTTTCGCGAATGTTAATCTTAATTCCCCGCGACAAGATTCAAAGCTACTGGTTGGTGATGGTGGTGGCTGTACCTAACTACACAACCGTTCCACTACTTTTTCTTTTTCTTCTTCTTCGTCTTCTTCGTCTTCTTCTTTTTCTTCTTTTTCTTTTTCTTCTTCTTCGTCCTCGTCTCTTCTCAACGTCCAACTATACTAACTTCTGCTACCACCACACTACCCGACTTATGGTTTCTCGCCTTTCTCGTTTGCCCGCACGAGCCCGTCAAATTAAATGCACCTCTTATGGTGTATATGGTTGATGTCCGTTAAGCGTTACGGAATCGCATCATTGAAATTTTTATTGACGCGATTAAAATTCTATCTTATTGCACGTGTTATATTCTTCTCCTTCTTTTCCTTCTCCTTCTCCTCCTTCTCCTCCTCCACCTCCTCATGTTCCTATTCCACCTATTTACAATATATCATGTTATAGAAGAGAAATGATCTTTATTCTTTGACAAGAAATAATGTGATTGACAACGAACGACAGAAAGAGTCTTAGAAAGATAAAGAGAGAGAGAAAGAGAGAGAGAGAAAGATCTAGGAAAAAAAATAG
>NW_015148999.1:1485834-1509095 GCF_001465965.1 Polistes dominula
TATTTATCTCATAAGCTAAACGATATACGTAATCCTTACTGCAAGCAAACAAACAAACAAAACAAAATAAATAAAGAAGACAAACAAACTTGTTGCATTTACAATCTCGAAATATCGTACAGCTTATCGATGAATACTCTCTCTCTCTCTCTCTTTCTCTCTCTCTCTCTCTCTCTCTACTCGCCATCGAGGCGATTAATCGAACTCGACGCGAATTATCGAACGCGTAATCGTAGCACGTTTGTTCATGCTCGAACACTATAATGCCTGACAGTAACTGTTACTACCTGACAGCTGACATCTTAATTGCTCGTAGACGTGTTTGTGCTTACTCTCATCGTTAATGGGAGGGGGGCAGGAATAGGGGGAAAGGGGGTGAACGAAGGAAGAAAAAGTCGTCGTTGTCATGAAAATACTGGTTGTTAGTTTATTAAAATGTTTTGAATCGTTAAAAAAAGGAAAGTGTCGATAAATCCTCGTAACTATAAGGGAATGCAACACGCATAAGAAAAATTATATACGATCGAATAAAATTTCAAATTAATAAGGATATACTATACTCGTGAATTAAGCTTCGATAAATTTCAGCATTAAATAATATTTTTTCATTTCAATTATGTCTGAGTAAATATGTTAAATATTTGCATTTTTTAAAAATAATTCCTTATTTTGTTGTGATATTACAGGTACGGTCGTCGTTAGCTGTACATTATTGTTTTGTTTTAAAAATGTGTGTTATTAAAAATAATATGATTAATATATTTCAATTATTTGTATATTTATATTAAATAATTAGATCGTGGTAAGAATATTTATATTATTTTTATATGCCAAATGAAACTTTGATTGGATCAAAACCGATTACGGTAATTTTCTTGCACACATTTTTATTAAATTAATTATATTTTAAATATAATTGAATTTATAATTTATATTAGTAGAGAGTGTATAATTTTGTATACATGATCATACTATAAATAACTGATTACTTAATATTCTTTTAAAGATAGAGAAAAGATAGGAATTAAATTCTAGAGAAGGTTAACATGATTTAATCAAATCGAAATTTAACAAAAAGAAATAGAGAGACCTTTTTGAAAGGTTAGCAAAGTATTATTTGTATTCTAGGATAAGTTCATCGAACTAAGAATCGACACGAATCAAGGTCTACCAAAATTATTCCATCTTCTTTTCTGTTAATCCAAACTACTTCGAATATACCGCGATAGTTTGCTTTTACGAGTTGAAAAGATCTAATTCAGACTACCATGCCTCTTTTATTTTCCACGGTGCTAGCAATAACAAATCTGTTAACACTATTTGATAGAGAAACATCTGTTTCCGCTGATAAGATATTTCAAAACATAGAACCAATTTAAACTTTTAATTATTGTTACTATTAATTAATTAATTTATTTGTTTAAATCTCATCCCTCACTTTTTCTAATAAATTTATGTTTCTTTCAATTATACTGCTGTTTCTATTATCAAATATGGAGAGTGTGTTATTAATAATAATTTATAAAATAAATATATTATAACATCAATATATAACGGAAGGGTATTATTAATTTTGTTTGTAAAATAATCGGATTAAGTTTAATCGATAGTTAGTTGTTTAATATACGCAAAGCTATTTATATTTCGTGTAATACAAAATAACTCGTGTCTAACTATCATTACTATTATTATTATTATGTAACTGTTTGCACCTTTCTCTAATGAAAAATGTTCATTCGCGAGTTATGATTAATTAAACGAAGATTTATATCACCGTCATTTGTCATTAACGATAATATTTTATAAATATTATTAATCTGTCAAAAAAAACATAACCGCATAGATAATTTTTGCGTACAATTTATTTACATTTTGACGTTTACGTATAAATACGTAAAAATGATGTTTATCGGTTGTTAAAAGTTACACAAAAGTATTAAAAGAACCGTTCATCTTCTTCTTCTTCTTCTTTTTCTTCTTTTTCTTCTTGACATACTCAACTCAAATGAACGAAATGTGACGTTAAATTAGCATTGTAAAAAAAAGGAAAAAAAATGTTTTCCTCGACAGTTGGAATTATATAATGTAACTTGTGAATCTCTTAGTTTCTTAACGTCCATTAAAGTTTAAAGGAGAAACGATTAATCCATTTACGAGCCGCGACGTTCCCTCGTAACTTCTATTTTCATTCACTTCCAGTCATGGTTAACGGCCAATAAAACAAGATGATTATACAAGAGGAGAGAAATAATGCAATACCGAAAGGGACACGCGTACAATTACTACTACTACTACTAAGATGACGTGTTTCGCAGTTTGCTTTATGCGAACATTTATTTATTGTCACGAGGAATATAAATTTTCACTCGAAATAAAAAGATGAAGATGAAGATGAAGAAGAAAATAATACGTTATATGTGAGAATAGAATAGCTTTTGACGGCTTTTTATCGTTTTTCGATAAAACCATTGGTTTAAAAGTTTCATTGTTGATTAGAAAATAATACTTCAGAAATGTTTTGTAGTTCTACTTTCAAAAAACAAAAAAATTATTAAAAATTTTTTAACATTGGAGAGAATAATTTTCGATAAAATTATTTAAGTCGGGAGTCGTCTATACTGATAGAAATTCTTTTAACAAATTCTTGTAAAAAAATACCAAAACAAAAAAAAAAGCAAACAACAAAATGCAATTCCCTATAAATAAGAATTGATCCAAGAAAAAAATACCAACGAAATAAAATCAATTGTAATATTAGGTTCTAAAATAATATTAATTACGATATATATATATAAACAGAAACCATTATAAGTATTAAATAATTATTTACTTTAAAAATGATCATTATCAGCTGTTCGATAAAAAAAAGAAATACAAAATAAAAAAAATTCAACATACTTATATATAGAGTACAATACATAAGATACATACCCACCCCTAAGTATACCGAAACGGATCCTATAATTTTCTAATATATATATTTTATATTTTTTTATATAAATATATAAATATTTAATTATTTTAAAAATAATCGCTATAAGCCGTTAAATAAGAAACATAAAAAAGAAAAATTAAAAAAAAAACATTCTAGTATACTACAATACAATACATACATTGCATACCTACCCCTAAGTATACCGAAACGGATCCTATAATTTTCTAATTTCGAAGGGCACGTGACAAGGTACGTCGTCGGTGTCACGTGTCGGTGGACGACGTCGAAGGGACGATTAAAAGCTCGTTAGGTCGGACGTGCACCGGGCATTCCAGCGGCCCATCTTAAGATTTAAGGGCCTTCCTCACGGAACAAGAAAGAAAGAAAGAGAAAGGTATATATATAAAGAGAGAAGGAGAGAGAGAAAGCTTTGCCCTTTTCTACGAGATGTAGAAGAGCTCTTTTCGAAGGGCTTTTAAAAGAGGGAGACTTCTTTTTACTGGAGAAAAGACTTCTCTACTTCTCTTGGATACCCTTTGGAAGAGATAGGATCAGGCATTGCTGCTGTTGCTTTTGCTGCTGCTGCATCCTACGGGATGGTCCGTGTCTTCTCGTGAACTAAAAGAGAAAGAGAAAAAGACATGCGGTATCTAATCTGGCCACTTTCGGAGCCGCGGGTAGCCGTGTTTTGGCCGGGGATCGTGTTAAGGGGATTTACATTCATTTCGATCCTAATAACCCGATCCCTCGGATCCTGATTTGGAACATGATATCCGCCCTCCCGCTTTATACACGTGACTTTCCTCCTTTTTTTCCTCTTCTTCTCTCTCTCTCTTCCTTCCATTCTTTCTTTTCTTTTCTTTCCTTTTCTTTTCTTTTCTTTTCTTTCTTGTCGAGAAGAAGGAACTTGACTACTACCATCTCTTCTTTCCCCCCTCTTACCTCTTCTGAATAATAACAAACACCCAGCGCCTCCGAAAGAATTCTTTTCTCTTACTTTCTCTTTCTCTCTTTTGTCTTTCTCTTTCTATCGTTTTTTTTTCTTTTTTTGTTTCTTTTCAAAGAATATACAAGACATAACCTAGAAGAGTTAACGGACCGTTGTTAGAGAAACTCACAAGAAGCGTACAAGCTTAACAGACTGTTGTGACTATCTTATTCTTTAGCATTGTACTTACTGGAAATCTTTCGTACTTAATTAATTTACGTATTCAACATCAAGGAGGATTCTTAAGTGTTGATCGTCTTTTTTTTCTTCTTCTTCTTCTTCTCCTTCTGAGACACTCGACTTTGAATCATTCTCGCTAGTTCGATGCGAGTAATCGTCGTTTCCTTCGTATTTCAGTCCATTGAAAAATTTCAAAAGAAATGAAGAGAAGAAATAAAAAAAAAAGTAGAAAAAAAATAGAAAGAAAAACATAGAAATAGAGAGAAAGAGAAAAGAAATGATGAATGAATACGCAATGACGTATAAAAACTATAAAGAACATGAGAAAGTCTCTGTTGTAAATAGAAAGAAAGGATGATATTGAAGAAAATTAGCAATGATGAGAACAACGACAAGCAAAAGGACAAGAAGAACGATCTTATTTTCGTTTTACATAATTTCTTTCCTTTCTTTCTTTCTTCCTTTCTTTCTTTTCTTCTTTCTTTTGAAGAGAAAAGAAGTCGGCAGGCACGCTCCAACTTTGACTGAAAGTGTCAGTGTAATGTACCGTAACGATATCGGACTCGGCGTTTCGATAAAATGAACTTGAAGAGAAACGAGATAATATGAAAGGAAAGAGAATGTTGAATAACAAAGAGAAAGAATGAGAAAGAATGATAATAAGGAAGAAGAGGAAGCGACGAGGCGTGTGCTGATCGCCTTCATCACTTTGAAGAGGGTAAAAAAAAAGAAAGATAGGATAAGACGAAATGAGATAGAAAAATTAAAAGACAGAGACAAAGATGATTATGATGATCATGATAATCATAATAATAATGATGATGATGATGATGATGATTATCAGATATTTGAGATCAATACCAACGAGTGAATCCTGTCACTGACGTGCCATCTATTCAAAACAACATGTTTCATTGGTATCTATCTACCTATCTATATTTATCTTTCTTATTTTACCTCCGATCTTTTTTTATCTTGCTAAATAAATATTCTTGGTAGTTCTTTTCGTCCATTATTAATCTGTTCTCATAGAAAAAGATGGGAAAAGTATCGTTTCTCGGTTGCAATTTTGATATATTTTCGTTGCAATATTTTCAACGTTTTTATCTATCACTGTATCAAACTTTATCCTATTTTCTTTTTCTAAGTCTAGCCAGTTATAGATGTATATAGGTATATATATCGTAATAAGGATGTAATTTGATCTTCTCGAAGATACATGTCAAACCATCGCAACTTTAGATTTTTCAGAAAGATATTTTTCTATTTTCTTCGTTTTGATCTATCATTGTCATAGTCATCGTCATAGTCATCATCAAGTGTAATAATATCATCCAGTATTTTTTAAATCTCTGATGATAAGTTTTATTTTATATACTCGATTAATGATAATTCGATCAGCATGCTAAAACTGGGGTGCAGATGAAAATAATGGTGGAGATAAAAATTTGCGAATGATATTAAAATTGTTAAAAAAGTAACATAAGTAGATGACGTTTCGTTAATTTATGTATATCTATATATATGTATATGTTAAAAGTATGAGGAAAGAAATATATGGAAATGAAGATGAGAGAAGAACCGTGAGATAGGTCATCCTCTGGTGGACCGGGGATCGCTCTTCAGTTATGGTCCGGGACCTTCTAGAGAGCTCGACAAACACTCGATGCATCTCCTCGTACACGAATCTTTCTCAAAACACGGCCCTCATTGTTGTCGTGTCATCTCTCCCTTTAGTCCGGCCATTGTCCTTGGATGTATACCGTGTATTGGTGGCACACCGATGTAATTTTTTTTTTTTTATTAGAAACGTCGGAAGTTCTTTACAATTATCTTTATCAACGAACATTTTTACAATAATTTCTAATCTGTAACAAAAAAAAAAGAATATTACGTGTCTAAATAATATTTTAGGATTTCCATGTTATTTAGATGGTCTTATTATCAAAATTATCGTTCATGTTTTAATTATTATTTTTATTAAAATTAATATCATTCGCGCGTGTAACTATAATTATATTATTTTATCTTTATTATATTATTCGATTAAAATATTTTACTCGAATTTCTTTTACTATTTTTCTTTTTTTCTTTCGATACAACATCACGCATAAATAGGATTGAAAAATTAGCGATAAAAGTATCGCGTTATTGGTTTATTTCTTTTAGTTATAAGTTAAAAAATTTGATCGTTGTTACAATATCGATTCTAATAGGTGTAAGATGTAATCGTTTCTCGATTAGCCGGAAGTGATAGCTTCTTGGAAGATAAATCAGCGGACGTCAAAACGATTTATTTCGGAGCACATGCTGAATAGGTTCACGTTGAAGAGGGGGGAATATCGAGATCAGCATAGATAGATAAATAGATAGATAAATAAATAGATAAATAAATAGATAGAAGGATAGATATAGAAAAGAAGTGTGTTCATTTTTTCAATTCCCGAATGTGGTTTACGTGAGAAAGAGAAGAAGTGGGGAAAGGAGGAGGATGGAAAGTAAAGTAAAGTGGGGTGGGGAGCACAAAAAAAAAGAAGAAAGAAAAAAGAGAGAGGGAGAGACAGAAAGAGAAAAAAGAGCGTTGAAACAAGAAGAATTAAAGAAAAGGTTGGGAAGGGGGTAGGGTGTGGGGTAGGGGGATTTGGAGAGCCGCCTGGCAGCGAAGGTAAAACTGACCAAGGTAGTAGAAGATGAAGAAGAAGAAGGAAGTGGAGGAAGAGGAAGAGGAAGAGGAGGAGGAGGAGGTGGTGGTGGTTGAGGAGGAGGTGGACTTGAGAAGAAACCGGCGGGGGCGGGGCTCCATCTTCGGATGCTGAGATGGAGCCCAGTCCTGTTTCACCATCTTCCTTCACATCAGGACCCAACCCCCTTCTTTGAGTCTCTAGAAGGTGGCTCATCTTCTTCTCTGTACTTCTATCTTCCTTCTTCTTTTTCATCTTCTTAATTTTTCTTTCTTTTCTCCTCTTGTTTTACTCATCTTGACCTTTTAACCCTGCCCCGACGTATTTAACTTTTCATCTCGTGCGAGAGATCTCTTCTATTCTCCTTTGTTCGCGTCTGCTTAAAGAGATTTCAATAAATTTATATTCGAATATTAAAGAGAGAGAGAGAGAGAGAGGAAGAGTGATTAAAATAATACTATATTATTAATATATACTAATAAATTATGTAGACTAATTTAAATTATTTTGTAATAATAGTTTTGTTTTTTTTTACCTAGAAATTAAATCAATTATATATCTTGTATGTAATAATTTTAATAATATAATTTGTGATTTCATATCTTATAAATTATTATATACATTTTTAATATATTTTATATTTTTATGAAAAATATATCAAAATTACTCATTGATAAATCAAATTCTGCTATAAGAATTTTAAATAGTTTCAATTAAACACTGCACAATATTAGTTATTGGCTAATCAAATACTATATTATATTTCACAATGTCGTATCTATCATAGTCATAATACATAAACCATTTATATTGACAGCGACCTAAATTCATTTTTTATTTTTTCTACCAAATTTTTTTTTACAACAGTTCATTTCCAATTGTAACAGTTATTACTAAATGTTATTACTAACAATATTACCATAACTTAACCATATAATATTACTAATCTATATTTTATATTAAACAATTTTCTCCATTATTTCAAATCCAATATTAACACAAAATATTATCTCTATTATTATTATATTACTATATTTATATAAGAATAAAAAGGAAGAGAAGTTGATAAATTAATTTACTTCTTATTGTATATTTAAATAACTAATTTCTACGTATATGAAGGATGATTTCTATTTGAACTAACGAAGAATGAGAAAAAATGATTGAGTGAATGAGTGGATAAGAAAATAAGACGAGAAGTAAAGAAAAAGAGAGAAAGGAAAAAAAAAAGAAAGAGAAAGACAGAAAGGAAGAGAGAGAGAGATCATTGATCAAGCAGGTGAATCGAGAAGACGCGACAATTAACAGCCGTTTACCGTGTGCGATAAGATATGTAAACGAGGTGTAAGTGATAGAGGATCGGTAATTAGGAGGTATCGCGCCGAGGTACGATGGAGAGGAGATAACACGTATGTTGCATGTACAAGATGGTTGAGAAATGGTCGAAGAGGGGTTAGGTGGATGGTGAGGGGGAGGGAGGAGGTAGGGAAGAGGTGAAGGAAGAGAAGAAGGCATCATATACGCGACGAGTACATCACTCACCGGAACTGGTTTCCTCTTTTCGTCTTTCATAAACGCCTCGAGCAATCCTGGTAGCACCATTATAAACGATAACGAGCCCATAGGGGGACCACTAGCAAAGGTAGAAAGAAAAAGGCCGGCTTTTTCGATATAATAATTTTATTTCTTTTTTACCCCCATTTTTTGCATTTGACAAGACGAAAACTTAAAAAAAGAAAATAAAGGAAAGAAAAGTAAGAAGAAAATTTTTTTTTACGTTAGTTAGTTGATTTTTTTTTATAGAACGTTTTTTTTTTTTTTAAATCACGTAAATTCGAGTCGATTAATTTTATTTTATTATAATAATATAATTTTATTTTATTTTTTATTTTGTCGATAATGAGAAAGATTTTATTGAATTTTTGTTTGTTTTTTTTTTTTGAAAGGGGACGGGTTAAATTTAATAGTTAAGAAATTTTGTTTAATTTTATATTTTATATTTTGAACGTATATATATTTATTATCCCTTTGTCTTTTGTGTTTTTATAATTAAATGTTAATTCGTTTTTACGTATTACGATAATTTTGCGTAAATTTATAAATTGGATCTCATGATTTGAATTAATATATTTATAGAATCGTTAAGAGCACATGTACGGAATGTCTTATTAAACTGTTTAAAGATAAAATTTACTTTTTAATTATATCTGTGATAAGCATGGTAATTGGATAATTTAATATGACTCACATACATTTCTCTCATTAAATGATGTAATTTTTTTCTTATTCTTTTTCTACTACCACTGGTATAAGTATAATTAATTTTTAATTATATATACGAGTATATATATACTCAAGATTATTGAGAAAATATTAATGATACATATAACGATCACGATAATTAATAATCACAATACTAATAATAATTATCACGATATTAATATTAATTATCACTAATAATTATCATGATATTAATTCGATAATTGCTACCAAACTTTATTTCAAATTTTATCTTATTTATTTGTATATTTAATGTTTTCTTTAATTCTTCTTTTCTTCTTCTTCTTCTTCTTTTTCTTCTTCTTCTTCTTATTATTATTATTATTATTATTATTATTAATATCACCACCCCCGCATCCTCTCGTTTTCTTTTCTCATTCTTTAATGGATTACAGGCTAGGCCATTTTTCACTGAGAATGGATTTTCATAAGGTCCCGACATTCTCTCTCTCTCTCTCTCTCTCACACTCACTCTCTTTTAAGAGAGAGAAAAGGTACCATGTCTCTCGACTCCGCCAAAATGTTTGTAAATAGATGTAAAGTCTGGGAGGGGCCGAGAGTGCAACCCGCTGCGCGAACAAGGCACCCCATCGTGCACCACAGCCGGTATATCTCTTGGGCCCTTCACCATTCTTTCCTCTCTTTATACCGCGTTCTCTTTCGGGTCCTTTTATACTTTCTCTCTCTCTCTCTCTCTTTCTTTCTTCTTTGGCTTCTTTTTTTTTTCTTATTCCTCGACTTTCTTCCACCTCCTTTTATTCCCTCTTATCGCATTCTCCACCTTCGTCCCACCCCATTCGTATAACGTTCCCACCGTATGTCAAATATTATACTAACTGATTTCGCACGAGCTCACATTTTTACGTCATTTTCTTAAGATCTTTAAAATACGACGTGGTTATATCATCTCATTTAATCTTAAATCTTTTGTCATTGGTCAAAAATATTTTATATTTGATCATTTGTAATTCTATTTATATTTATATTTTCTTTTTGTTATTTAGCATAAAATTAATATTGTTCTTTAATATACTAAATGTTGTACAAGATCTTTTTATATCATACTAATATAAAAAGAATAATATTAAAATAATTTATAATATCGGTTTAATAGAAGCAACGTTTTTTCAAAATTTCGTTTGAAATCATAAAAATATTACACAATTATCTTCAATACGGGAAAACAAATAATTAATAATTATTCTAAAAAGTAAGAAAACAAACAAAATAAAAGAAGTATTATAGATTTAAAACAATATCTATCAATTGTACACGACTGAATTAGTCAAACTGTATGCGAAAGAAACATTTCAAATTGAATTTGATATAATTGAATCTGAAGAAGAATTAAAAGTATAAAGGGTTCAACTGAAAAGGGTTATGGTAGAAAGAGAAAGGAAAAGAATCAGATGAAAAAAGAAAAAAAATAAAGAAAAGAAAGAAAGAAGGAAGGAAGGAAGAAAAAAGGGTGAAAAGAGGAAGGGAGGAAGGGAAGAAGGGAGGAAGAAACTGGTCGGTACTCTGTATACAATGTATAGCAAAGACCCGTTCGATATCGCGAACGAGATGGGGTTGACAATGTCCACGAATTTGCGGCTCCACGTTGGCAATTAGCTTCTATTGAGTGAGTCCAGGAAGAAAAAATTGGGGAAGGGGTAGAGGGGGTAAAGGGGGGACCGGTCGCGGCAACCTTTCCACTTTCGAATCCTCCCCGATGAAAATCCAAGGTGTCTGGTTAAGAAGCAAGCAAAGCAAAGCCCTTCTTACCTATGGCCATGTATGCGTTTGTATACATATATATATATATAGGAGATATTTATGTGTGTTAGTGCATAAAAATCGCACGCCTATCGGCTGTCGGATGAATTTCGATCAAGCTTAACGTGAAAGAAACCACTCGGTCTGAAAAATACGAATGAAACTTACCGAACGGTTTCGTTATACATATATACATATATATTTTTTCTTTCGGATATTTTAATGAACTAGAAAAGAACATTTAAAAGTTTTCACGTTTATACGCGACACAAATGGTATAGATCGTATCGCGTTAGTATTTTTTTTCTTTTTTTTTTTTCAAATATTTCACAGTCTCCATTGACACCGAGTCAATGGTGAATTTCATGAAGTTGGATTTTTTTCCTAACACCTTTAAATGTGTATATATGTATATATTCGTTTTTCTATTGAGTTCTTTTATCTCTTGAGGTTTTACAAGACTCCTTGTATCCCCTTGGTTCATTCATCCGAAACTATGATTTTTCTTTTTTTTTCTCTTACTTTCTCTTTTTCTCTCTTGTAAATAGGTCTGGGGAAAAAAGGTTATTGATCCTTTGCTATTATTATTATTATTAGTACCTATTTTATGGGTTTTCATTATTCTCATTGAATGAATTCGGTAGTAGTTGTGTATATACAACAAATAATCAAATTTACGAAATAAAAAAAGAGAAAATAATTTGACAAATCGTTTTGTACTGATTTATAATACCTCAAGATGGAGATAAAGAAAAAGAAAGAAGGAAAATTAAATATCTTCAAGTACCTTTTTTTACCTCCAAATATTTAAGATGAAAAAGGAGCAGGTAGAGGAAAGTTTAATAGAGAGAGAGAGAGAGAGAGAGAGAGAGAGAGAGGGATGTTTTCTTCTTCGAGTTTCTACCTTTTAAACTCACATAGCAAAAGGATGATGGCTTGACCGAGTAATCCATGACACGACGACCGTATTTATACTCCTGTTTGCCCCTTGATTCGCTACGGGGCTTTGAAGGTCCTTAAAGTCCCTTTGAGAAGATCCCGTTCTGTTTCTTCTGTCCAGTCAAAACATGCATTCATTTTCCGTGTCTTCTTGACTCTCAGGGGTGTCTCCTTTTCTTTTTCTTCTTCTTATTCTTCTTCTTCTTCCTCTTCCTCTTCCTCTTCGTATTTATTCCCTTCTACTTTTGCTTCTTCTTTTTCTTCGTAGCAGTGTGGTATTAGTATAAGTATCGTTTTTTTTTCATTGATTTCGGTCTGATATTAGCTGAACGATTTTTCCTTTTCCCGTATCCGTCCGCATAAAATCGTTGAACACGGGGGGGTTCCCAACCGTGACTTTTTTCCCCTCTTACATCGCTTCAATGATATACCAAAAAAAAAATTAAATCGCTTTAAGTAAAACTTTTTTCCAACAGCGGAATAAATGAAGTTGAAAAAGAAATAGAAATGGTTGGTTCATACAAAGAGTAATGGAAAAAGTGAAAAAGTTATTTTTCAGCATAGAATTCTTTCCGATCTATTTAAAAGGGTTGAGAATTGCCGATTATTCATGGTCTATCCTTTTATTTCATTTTTTCTTTTGTCAATATTTAAATTTATATCTATTGAAGCATGAGCTTATGATGTAGAATGCCTATTCTATACACTCACGTATATAATATTAATATTATTATGAATATTTAGTATTTGTCAATTTTTTTTATTAATGATCGAATATATATATTTATACTCGATTTTCAATAAATATCAAATTTTTATGTGTCTGTGAATATAATTGTGATATTATTGAAACTTTATCTACCCTCTTTGCTATTCTAAATTTTGAATAAATACAATATATTAAAAGCATACTGAGAAGTATATTATTATTATAATACAAATTATTATTACATTAATTATTTCATATTAAAACATTTTCAACAAATTTTATGTTCTCGAACATATTTATTTGCTATATATCGATAGATATCATTTAAAAATATATGTATATAATAAAAAATACATTAACAATTTTTACAATTTATTTGTAAGATATTATGTAAATGAAAAAGAAAGAAAAAGGCGTAAACACGTAAAATTTTGGTTCACGCATATTAATATGAAATATTTTCAATGTTGCAGAGATGTAAGGAGAAATTGAACACCTTAGCAATCTCGGTAATGAACCAGTGGCCCGGAGTTAAATTGAGAGTTACGGAAGGCTGGGACGAGGAGGGAAAACATGCAACCGATTCCCTCCATTACGAAGGACGAGCCGTAGACGTGACGACGAGTGATCGCGATCGATCAAAATACGGAATGTTGGCGAGACTTGCAGTTGAAGCTGGTTTCGATTGGGTTTATTACGAGTCCAGATCTCATATACACTGTTCCGTTAAATCTGGTTAGTATTTCTTATTAAAATACACTTTTTTCAAGCCCATAAAAACCAATACAATGATAAAGTTACGAGGATTTTCGAGCGCTATTTTGTTTTTTTCTCAAAGACAATCTAAAGCATTAAACTCTCTTACTAGAAACCACGCTAGGAATAATCAAAATTCAAATTTTCTTCATAAATGTTTTTTTTTTTTTTTTTTTAATGAATAATAATATCGAAAATTGTTCGTATGTATTGTTTGATATATAGATCATTGATTGGTAATATATTTTTGATATACATATATTTTCAAATTTATTATACATTATTCGCGAGTATACACGAAGCGCCGCTAAGCGTTAAAACTGAGAAACATTTTCTGTCTTATCGACTTACTCGCAGATATTGTAGAGTTTAATCTAACATAACATCGACCAAAGGATTCTACTTTTATCCGGTACCCTTTTTTTTTAAGTTTATCCTTAAAAATTAATTGTATTTACTTATATGTTATCTTACGATAATTTGAATGAATTATATTTATCTGATCTTTCTATTTCGGTGAAATAGATGGTCTAACGATTTTTTTTTTCGATTTTTTGACCGACCAAAAAGAATGGAACGATCTTTTAATAAGTATTAACATCTTTTCAAAAGATATGAACCATCGATTTTCATTTCTCTCTCTCTTTCTCTTTCTTTCTTTCTCTTTCTTTCTTTCTCTTTCTTTCTCCTTTTCCTCAGCCGATAATGCTCACGTCCTCCGTGTCACACGTAAAAGTTTCGTATTACGAAATAAATACCGATAAATCGGGTACCATGGCTGTCCATTCGAATTAAAAGATCGAGCGTAAAAGTAGGCGCGAAATCGATACCAGTCGATGGATCGCGGCCTCGAGGGTCGTTTCAAAACTACAGACAAACGGACAGACAGAAGGAGAGAGAGAGAGAGAGAGGGAAAATGAAAGAAAAAAAAAATGAAGGAAGAAGGTGGTTAGTTCGAAGCGTGACATATTTTCTGGTCTGAACTCTCTCTCTTACTCCTCCTGTTCGTTTTTTTTTTCTTTTTTTTCGTCATGATCGAAGGACGATCGGTACTAAAGAGATCGATATCGATTTACCTTATTAGCACCGTTCGAAGATAAAAAAAAAAGGTAATCTTTATTTTGGATCTCTTTCGGGATTGATTTAAAATTATTTTCATCATCATCGTCATCGTCATAAGGATTTACAGGACAATCCCTTATCTTCCATTCTTTCATACATATTTTTGTTCTTTTATAGATCCGATTGAGAACGATCGGAATTCGTTAGAAAAGATATCGATTTTCGGTTACGTATAGGAGAGTGGGGAGATTACGAAAGATTTCCCACGGTAGAAACAACCGGTCTACGGATGTTGCTTGTTATACTCGTCCGCGTCACCGACCTTCCTGATCGGTATTCCTGGGTGTGCGATGGATCCGATTACCTTTTCGAAAAATCGATCCTCTGGAGAAAAAGAGAGAGAGAGAAAGATAAAGAAACTTAAAGCCTTGCGAGATCGCGGTTAATCGAGGCAAAAGTCCGCGAAAAAATGTCATCAAAAGTTCCAGAATTATTTTTTCGATCTCAATTTTCTTCTATCTACATAAAAAAAAACTAGGTATTAGGGAGACCAAAAAAAGTAATGTCGTTTTTAAATACATTAAAATGCAAACACGAATTTGAAATACACATTGAGTAGATAGGATCCCTAAAATTTGTTTCGTTACCGTTCGATTAAAGCAAACTTTTTAAATGTTTTCAAACTTATTTGATCAAAAATATTTTTAAATTGAAAAAATATCGTTTTTATAATTGCGAAAAAAATACTAGTCTCGATATATTTGAATTTAAAAATTAATTGTGAAATAATTTGTAAACAATTTCATCTTCGATATATTCTTATCTGATAATCCTTAACGATTTACTACTAGTATTAGATATAAATTAAAATTTGTGTTTATTTAAATGTTTTTTGTTCATTTTTTATTACAGAATCATCATCAGCCGGCAAATCAGGTGGTTGTTTCCCCGGCAAAAGTTACGTCAGAACTGAAAATGGTGTAAGGAAGAGATTGGATGAGATCCAATTAGGCGAACGAGTGGCAGCTATGAATTCTAAGGGTGAATTGATCTATAGCGAGGTTATAGCTTTTTTGGATAAAGCACCGAGGGAAAAACGACAATTCGTTAGAATTCATACGGAATCTGGAAGAATGTTGACCTTGACGCCAGCCCATTTGGTACCGATCAAGGACAAATCAATGATATTTGCTGCCAGAGTTAAAATCGGTGATAAAATTTTAATTGTCGATAACGAGAACGAAGATACTATTACTACTACTAATAATAATAACAATAATATTAACATCGAAATAATGGAAAATCATTTAAACAACAAAGTGTATTCGGGTGGTAATCAACAACATCGTCTTCGTTGGGATCGTGTCATCGAAACTAAATTGGTCCTTGAGATGGGTGTTTTTGCACCACTCACGACTGAAGGAACGCTATTGGTTGATGACGTTATAGCTTCGTGTTACGCGGTTATCGACAGTCAAACATTGGCACATTATTCTTTCTTTCCATTGCGAATTTGGAAAAGATTGGAATCTTTCTTCGTCGAGAGGCCGCCATTTTCGGTTCAAAAAACTGAACCAATAATCGGCCAACAAAGGACTAACAATGAGACTACGAGTATTATTATGGAAGATAATGAAAAAAATATAGGAGTACATTGGTACGCCTCGTTCCTTTACAGTTTTGCATCAACCGTTTTACCAAGTGACATGCTTTACAATTAAAAACGTGGGGAACTAGGGGCGTAGGGGAAAAAGGAAGGAAAAATTGCCAAAATGGCAAATGATATAAAAAAAAGGGGAAGTGTGTTATTAACGTAGCTTTTTCTTTTCATTATCGTTTTAACACGTGATTTTAAATCAAAATACATTTTCCTTTATACTTTTTGTGCGTGTACGTTAATATTCCGTGAATGACTTTGATAACTAATTATTGTTCATTTACAATGGGACGAAACATCATTTTTCTTCTTTGAAAGTTAAGTGTTGTGTGGCGGAATACAGTGAACATTTTAATTCAATTCACGGAGTAACTTATAAAATATTAGGACTTTTATAAGTGAATGTAGTAGAGAAAAAGATGCTTTTTTTCAAAGAAAAGCAAAAAGATCGAAATCTTATTTAACGTTTTACGTTCTGGTATATGTTATGTATCATACGAGTATATAATATAAATATCGTTACGTAGTAGCTATTACTTTTAAATACGAATATATATGAAAATGTGTATGCGTGCGATACACATGAGTGTATATGAGTGCGAATGAATAATTAACACTAGAAAAACCGAAACTTTGTAAAAATGAATTCCTTGGGCAATCTAGTGTTAATTAATATTGATCGAATGCATCTTATGTATTTGTATAACGTGTACGAATGTGTAACTATTTGTTAAAGAAAGAGAAGAAGAAGATATATATAATGACGACGAAAAAGATTTAATCGCGAAAATTAAATCTTTTCTTTCTTCTTTTTTCCCATTTATCGTTACGGAAAATTTGGTATTTTCTTTTTTACTCCTCGAGATTTAATCGTTTGTTTCCCCAATGACTCCCCCCATGACCTGTTGTTTTCCCGACATTTTTACGTGTATTATGTGTGATTACGAAGAAGAAGAAAAGAAAGAAAAAAAAAGTCAAAAAAAGTCAGGTGGGAGGAAAAAGAATAAAAAAAGAAAATACTGGAACAACAAGTACACATATTGTTGTACATATACATACACATCATACGTACCGTGAAATAGATACATGCGTGTCTGTATTTACGAAACGAAACGTGTTAAAGCATATCACGGTGTTGTAGCGCACGTTATGTTACACTGGTGCTTCGTTAACAAAAAAAACAGGAAACGCGAATCGCGAAAGCTTTATTAAAATAAACATTCTTTACCTATTTTCCCTTGCACGCGTTATTGATCGGACTTTTTCTTTCCATCCTATGTATGGTAATATCAATCGATCGCCATTCATATGAATTATTAGAAAATTATCGAGATAAAACAATGATTATTATTATTATTACTTTTTTTTCGTTTTTTTTTTCTTTCTGTTTACTAGTTTCAATACCGGCCTGTCTATATATATATATATATATATATATATATATATATATATTAGGTTGTAGCTATTAATTGGGTGCCTTTTTGAATATAAATTTAATATTTATTTATTAAAAAAAAATAAATCATATATTCAGCATTTTTTCCGATGATTAACTTCGATTATTCTTTCAAGGTAATTGTTGAATTTCTTGATAAGAGAAAAGAAGATAACACGTTAATTTTGATGTAATCAATTTTTATATCAAGGCGCAGAATTTAATTAGCACACCTAATGGTGTTACCGTTAAAACTGAAAGTCTTGTTAATTCATAAAATAACTATACTCGCTAGTTAAAGTATTAAAGCATACAGAATTACATACTATAACTATGTAATATAAGAATTAACGAGGTGCGAGTAATTATAAAGTACAAAATTGAAATTTGATTCGTAGATTAAATCCGATAAAACAGAACATTAGTTTTCAAAACAAAGGAACAGAATAAGAACGAATAACAACGACCATTGTTATAGAAAAAGAAAAGCAAACTTTAAAGATTGATCAAATTTCAATTACAATACTTTAATTACTCGCCTTTAATGAATTCATTTATTACCCAAGTTATGTAATAAAACAATTAGTTAAAGTGTATAATAATATTCTTTTTATATGCTTTCTTTCAAAACGTCTTATTTATTTCACGTGTTATCTTGCTATTTTATGAATAAGCTGAATTATACAATTTAACGGTAACAAACATATATATATATATATATCGATGACCCTTCTTTAAATTATCTAAATAAAAGAAATATATATTAATTTTATTATTAATATTATTATTATATATTATTTCCAATAAATATTTTCCAATTGTATTATTATTAATATCTTTATTATTATTATTGCGATTAATATTACTATTAATATTATTATAAGTAATATTTTATTTGTGTACGTAGCAAGAAGGAGATAAATTATAAACGATGTATATATAACACAATACACGCAATCGATAATAAGTTGATTTACACTCGGCCAAAAGAAATGTCACATTTTGTTTGATTTATTTATTCGATTAATCCAATTATCCGAAAGTAGTTCATTATCAAATCCTCGATCCTTTTAAACTTCATTATATTCACTTTCATTTTCTAACCAAAGTAATCTAGTTTTAGATTTACGTTAAGTCTTAAAAAGTAAAAAATAAAAATAAATTCATTTTCTATAGAGAAAGATTCCCCCGATTCCTCTGTGCAAATTGTATTAGGATCATTGCACCGGGTAATCGATAAAAGAAATGGCCGAAGAGGATGCTCGCCGAATTGGAGCGGAACAAGATTACCAATTGGTAAAAATATACATGCATTTGTGTATATATATAATAATTAATTTTATATTTGAATTTACCTTTGAGATAAAACATTCAAAAAGTATTATTAATTTTCCACTGTCGTAAATTTAAAAGCGTAACGAAAAAAAGCGCATACCTTTAAACATCAATGAAACAATATTTCATATCGAGCTAAAGAAAAAATTTTTCCCCTCATCTTTTAACAGTTTATTTTTTTCCTTTCATCTTTATATTATCAATGTTTTATCTATATAAAATGTTTCATTAATTTAAAAATATTATAGAAGGATGGAGAAAGAGAAAAAGAAAAATGAAGTACTTCGTAAACACGCGAGAAATTTTATTTAGAAATCTTTTATTCACATTTTTTTCTTTGATAAATTATATCTAAAAAAAAAATTATTTAAATCTCTGCGTTTAATTGAATATCGATAAATACTTGGACAAAAAAAAAAAAACAAATGTTAATGCCGAAAAGTGAAATGTTTGAAAAGAATTTTCTTTTTTTCTTTTTTAAATTTATTTCGAATCAATATTTATTTATTCGAATTATTTTTTTCGAATTATTACACACATTCAAATTGTATCAGATGTCAAATATAAAAAACACCCCAATGTACATATATATATACACAAACACGTATATGTAGTAGTTGCATTATATATGTAAGTTATTATTATAAAATATACGATACATTTCGTAATCATCGTAATCAAAACATACGATCATTCCGATATATAATACATTTCGATATATAATATAAAAAAATATGAAAAAAGTTAAAAAAAAAAAAAAACAAAGATTGAATAAGGAAAATAGCGAAATGATTTATTTATTTATCATTTTGTGATACAGCGAGGTAACGTGACCCTTCCCCAGCTTCAAGAAACGGAACAAGACTTTTTTGAATTGGTAGCAAACGGAACTGTAGCTGAAGTCGAACTTTATCTGAACGTTCATCCGGATTTTAAAATTAACGTTACCAACTACCAAGTAACTTCTCTCTCTTTCTCTCTCTCTCTCTCTCTCTCTCTCTATCTCTTTTATTTTTCTACTTTCTTTTTCTTCTATTTTGTCTAATTGTAAATATAGGTAAAAACATAAGATTAAGCCTAAGTCAGATAATGATTTTTCTTTTCTTTTTTTCTTTTCCTTCAAAGCTTTCAAGATAGTTTTTATCTACATTTATCTCTAGAACATCGTCGTCGGCAAACGAACTTTATTTTAAGTAAAGCAAGGCAGCTACTAGAACGAATAGAAAAAAAAGATACAGAAAGTGAGAGACAGAGACAAAGAGAATAAAAGAAGTAAAGAAGATTACAAAATAAAAAAACAAAAACATTTCGACGTTATCAGCCGAAGGGTCGAGAGACATCGGTTCCCCTTTGAGTAGCAACCCTTTTCTTCCTTCTTCTTCCTTCCTTCTCCTTTTCTCTTTTTCCTCCTAAACTTAACCTCGATCATTTCCATGAGTGATTTACGCGAGATCCCTACGAGACACGTCGAATTATCGTAGAAGTTCTCTTTTCTCTCTCTTTCTTTCTTTCTATCTTTGTCTTCGTCTATCTTATTTTTATCTTTCTCTTTGCGAAGAGAAATCGAAGAAACAGAACGAGAATGCAAAGCATAGTGGACTTTCACTCTCTCTCTCTCTCTCTCTCTCTCTCTTTCTCTCAGCTGGTTATCTCGAATCTTCACCCTCTCTTTATATACCCCATGAAGAATGTCTTCTTCCCCCACCACTAAACCCAACTCTCTCTTTTTCTCTCTTTCTTTCATCCCGTTCGCAACGTTTTCAAAAAGCCTACCGGCCCTGTTCGAGTTTCGGTCAAAATACCATACCATTTAACTCTATTGAAAAGAAAGAGAAAGAAATATCTATATATATACAAAAAAAAAGAGGGAAAGATAGCAAGATGTGAACAATGTGTGTGAGAATAAGAGAGAGAGAGAGAGAGAAGTTGACTGCCTCCGTATATATCTTCGGCCATATTTCAGACGGTCCTTTTACAAGACAATGGTTTCAACCGAGAGGACCGATAAAAATTATTCAAATGACCCGCCCCACTGTAAATTCCATCAATCGATCCTCGCCCCCAACCCTCCTCCTCTCTACTCTTTCTTCTTCCCTACTGTGAACTTTTTCTTTCTCTTTCTATTCGTCCCATATCTATTTTTTCTTCTTCTTCATCTTCATCTTCTTCATTTTCTTCATGTTTTTCTTCTTTTTCTTCATCTTCTCCCTTAGTTATCATTCGCTCCCGTTTTTGGAATTGGGTGGTTGGGGGATTAGGAGAGGGGGCCCTATGCCAATCCACTGACGGGCCATTAAATTCGTCCTTTCATTTTCTCGAGGAAAATTTTTCTTTGAACGAAAGGGAAGAAATGGAATACCTAAACCCGAGGCGCTTAACTTTTATCTTTTGTTATCCGTATCTCGTTGGAAAATAATAAGATAGTATAGTATATGATTTTATCAGTCGATAGTTTTTAATTAATTACTTACGATGTTTTTGATCGTATGGAAATTGGTATTATGATGGAATTGTAATACGATAATTATTGAAACATTCTAGAATAAGTATTTGAACAAAATATATACATATATGTATATCTTCTATATCACATGGTCTGTAGAAATATGTCCAAATTATTAATGTATATGAATAAATTCAAATATTCGGTTTTTCATCAACGTATGTGATATGTGTTGACATTTCACCTAATGAATCTTGACATTATCCAATTTTGATCTTTCAAAGTAACATATATAATATATGCAATGCATATATATATATTGATATGAAATAATAAAAATAATGTATTAAAAATTTATTAAATTTCAAAAGAAATGCAATTAATTTATTATAAAAATACAACAAACATACAAATGGACAATGTTATTTAAGTCCCGTTAAATCTCTAATTTAAATGATGATAATGAATCTTATTGTCACTACAACGCTCTAATTAAAACATATTTAAGATAAGCATGAAAAAAAAGAAACTATCGAGTCAAAGAAAGTAATCAAAATAATTATGATAATTATCTAATTAAATATCATGAAAACGAAATGATCCAAGGAAATGAAATTTATTTATTAAGCGTTATAAAAAAACAAAACAAAAAAGAATATATCCTATCTTTCTAAACGATAAGTATACGACTTGGGTCATTTTACAATTCTCAATGTGTGGTGGGAACCATTAGAATACTGGCTAGAGAAAATTCACACGATCAACGGTAAACGTCAATAATATAAATTTTATTACCTCCCGTATCTCTCGATCGTAACGAAAAGTTTATTCAAACTTTTACTGAGTACATACTCTCTATGGTTTGCTACATATAAATACACATACATATATATATATATATATTATATTATATCATATAAATACATATTTTAACGATTAATCATAAGCATAGGCTCGTACGAGAACTAAAAAGAAAGAAACGTGTAAATATTTGATCGGTGATCCCTGCAAAAAGAAACGAAATAAAATAAAGGAGAAACAAAAAAGGGCAAGTGGCACATCTGTCACATAGACGGGTTAGAAACTGTTGTGATCGTACCGAAAAAGAGAAACTCAAAAAAAATAATAAAGAAAAAAATAGATACATACAAACATACATACAAACGTACATACCTTAATATATAAATACCTTTACGCATTAAATAGATAGATATACGATGATACGTAAAAGATGAAAAATGGAATGGGAAAGAGGAAAAAAATGAAAAGTATAGGGAAAGAAAAGTAAAGAAAAGAAAAGGAAGGAAACAGTGGTTAATGGAACTGCGGTGGTAGTAACCGTTTGCGGATGAGAGGAACGTATATCACTAGGCGGCCTTCTCTCGTATGGCATTGTCGAATGGTATTACACAGAAGTTTCCCCAGGGTGTTCGAAGTCAAAAAGGCAGGAATATCACAGAAATATTGTGAACGGTATAGACGTTTTACAATGGATCAGTCCCATTGTCGGGAAATGACTGGGCTGGTGCCTCTGTAAACTCGCCGCAGATGGTTTGTTGGCTCGATGAACATCGCTGTCCCCATTTTTATTCTATGGAAAATGGGAAAAAGAATAGGCGGAATGGTTAAAGAAGGAACAACACCAGTGGTGTTGTGAAAACATCCGAAAAGGAAAAAAATAGAAAAAAGATATATACCGAAAAAAAGGACAAAAATAAAGAAAGATAAAAGACGGATGGCACTTTGAAAGTCGATCTCATTGTAAAGAAGGATTCAGTAGAATCGGATCCAACAGTAACAGCAGTTAGCACTAGATAGTTTTCACTATAGTTAGGTTAGAGCCCTGCTGTGAGCTGTTCCTTTACTTGAAGGACACCGAAAAGTAGTATATCTGACTGACTGAGAGTTACGATTAGTCGAAGAAAAATTTCTTTAGAGTGGTATGCCGTTAAAATAGGACAAACCAAATATATATAAAGTGTGAACGCGTGTTAGTTTCCCCTTTTTTAATGGCGCCTTTCTATGGGATTCCTTCTTTTTGGACTATTTGTTACACCGAACGTTTCCCCCGTATACTTTTCATGGTTATTATATATATATATA